>CM077645.1:141587502-142162502 GCA_039707465.1 Rhabdophis nuchalis
TGAAAAAAGCACCTTTGGGACAACCATGACCTGAATGATTGAGAATCTCCATAGACACAATGCATCAGGATATCATGTTGTCATTCTGAGTAGATACCATGGCCAATCTTCCCCAAAGCTGGCATTGTCTGGGAAGGTAAGTAGAAGAAAACACAAGGAAAACAATAATTAAAAATAGATGTAAACAGTAGTAGAAAAAACCCTTCTGGAATACTTCTTTGATAGGAAACATGAGTTGGACCTCATGTATTCTGATTCCTACTATTGTTTACACCTATTAGAAAAACATTTTGATCTTTTATTGCTTGGGAAATAATTTTTAACATCATATAAGAAACTCTAGTGCCAGGTCTCCTAATTTTGACAATGAGAAATGTTTGCTCAATTCTTTGAGCGAAAATTCTTCTAAAACATTTTCTCAATTTTTAGTATTACTCAGGGCTTTATAAAATTCATTTTATGTCTCATGGTTTCCTCCTTCCACTGTGTTTTTTTCCTTACTCTTGTATTTGATATCCTGGTATTATTTGTTGCTTTCTTGAAATTTTGGGCTGTTTGCAGGTAACAATAGCTATCCCTGGAATAATTCATTAATATCAATGGTGGGATTAAAATTTTACTACTGGTTCTGTGGGAGTGACTTGGTGGGCATGGTGTGGCTTGGTGGTGATGGCTTGGTGGGCATAGAAGGTGAACTCCCCATTCCCTTCCCTTTCCACCCCACTAACTTGCTTTCCAGCTCCGTTCTTCTGTTCAGGGCAACAAAAAAAGATCAGCTGGGAGGCAGCAGGGTTGAGGCCAACCTATTTGCCAGTTCTCTGAACTACTCAAAATTTCCACAACCAGTTCTCTGGAACATATCAGAACTGGCTGACTACCACCTCTGATTAATATACATTGTGTGCTAAAGGAAAACCAATAGTCACCATGAAGACTTTAAAATCATATTATGAAGCTCACTGACATTTGATATCCCAATGTAATCTAAGCATTATTTAAAGGATGGAGAGAGAGGTTCAAGGATGACTAACCTATGATTAACTATCCCCCTTCTTAGTGTAATGCAATATAATAAATTTCAGAAAATGAGAAATTCTAAGACAGAACAAAGATATATTTTTATGGATTTAATTTATTTATTGCTTTTTTTTTGCCTTTTAAAGTCTGTTTTGTACAATTTATAGCCCACCTTTCTTCCCAGGGAAAGAAATATTTAGTGCAACATGTACCCAAAATAATCAGCATACTTGCAATTAAGTATTTATAATATTTATTTTCACAGAAGACTCAAAAGATTGGTAGTGATATATAGTAGAATACTCCTTAGTCCAATTTTCAAGCAATACAATTGAATTCAAAACTCCTGAGTTACTAGTAGGCAAGCTGTATTGTGTACTTCTTTCAATTTTGTACTTGTACTTTAAAATTGCATATAATAAAAGCAGATGATATACATTCAGAGACTAATAGAGATGTAAATATTGTGTGTGTGTGTGTGTATGGTATGTACGTACGTATGTATGTATGTATGTATGTATGTATGTATGTATCCATGCATATATGTATATTGTATGCAGTATATAATATAATGAATAATTATTAAATAAGGAGTAATATGTATAAGACAATAAGTCATAGAATGGAAAACCCAACATTAGAAAAAACAATACCGATAACGAAAAGCTGTAAAAGTGTAATTGTGATTTTAATGTTTAAAAAATGTTGAATAAAAATTTTAAAAATAAAATTGCATAGAAAAGCACAAATATTGAGAAAGTATTGGATAAAAAGCCTAGGAGAGAGAGAGACAGAGATAGAGAGAGTGTGTGTTTTCTACCAAAAAAAAACCTTGCATTCACAGATGATTGCCAAAAAATAGATGAAATGGATTAAGAGGTGCAATAGTCCTGATATTAATTGAGTCAAGCAGTATTTTAGACTACTTCACCTACTAAATCTTTCATAGTTCTCTATATTGAGTAGCAAATTGGTGGTAGGCATTTACTTTGTTTCGACAGAAAAAAACTGGAGAATATAATAGTTTTGCCTTTCACTTCCATCTCAGTACAATGTACATGCTTGAATGGCTCTTAGCAAATCATTACTCCCCACATTATTTGTAAATAAATGCACTAGCAGCATAGATTGTTACCATAGATAGCATAAAATATTCATAATAAAAGAAAAATGCTCAATTTTGTATTAGCTAAACAATTCTCAGTCTAAAGGTGTGTACAAGCTGGACAACACTTTGCTGAATAGTGAATTAAATATGCCTCCTGCATTAATTTAACAGCTGGGTTTTAGCTGCAGCTATTCAAGAAAGTTTAATCTACTGTATTAATAATCTAAGGATATAGCTACCCTGCAAATCAGGGAATATCAAAATCTGTTTTGTTCTATAAGCATAATTGCTTTTTCAGGCAAACCATAGAGATGTGTGTCTTTAGCTACAGTTCCAACAGCTACTCTTGGCCTTTCAGGTGGAGAATGAAGTAGGTGCTTGGCAATTGTCACTGCATCCTAGTATATGTTATCACATAGCATATACATGATGTACTGTGGCCCTTCTCCATACACATATAAACCTCTACATGAGTATACCATGCATCCAGACCAGTTCACTGGTTGTGAGCGTGAACATGGCTCTTCGGGGCAGAAACAGAGCTTCAAACATGCAGCTAATCCCACTCAGGCAGCTCCGGTGAGTACAGCAGGTGTGGTGTGGATCTCAGCTGGGCAGGGGGAATGACCCAGAAAGTTAGTTATAAATGGATAGGATAATGCACAAGAGGGTGGGCGGGCCCACAGCCAGTGATCACAACTACCAGTTCACCTGAACTGGTCTGACCAGGCAGCCCACCACTACATGCAGTTCTGAAATGTAATCTTAGTATTACATGGAAAGATATATACATATCAGGGGTAGGTTCTGCCAGACAGTACTGCTAGTTTGCATGCATGCGCAATGCAATAAAAATTGTTCTGCACATGCACAAAAGCAAAAAACAAAATGGCGCCGCCATAGGCGCCACCCAGAAAACTGGTTCCAGGACATGACAGGCTTGGGTCGCTGCTGGTTCCAGCAACCCAGGTTGCCAAACCACTATCAGTTCAGCTGAACTGGTCTGAACTGGTAGGACCCCACCACTGATGCATATCCAATTGCAACTGACGTTCACCACATGACCATATTGGTTACCCTATCTTCTGCCATCTTTAATTGCTGGTCTAGTTCCTGAAAAATTGTTCATTTGAGATTAAAAATGTTATCCATTTGCTGCCCTCAGTAAAGACAAGATGGGACCTTGACTTGCTGGTTTTCCTTTATAGGCAGATTAAATGGAAGGGGGATGTCACTTGTGCATGATACGACAGCAACAACAACAATATCAGCTGAACAGGACATATTTATAAACATTAAATATGGGCCGCCCTGGGTCCTTTTTTAGGAGAAGGTGCGGGTTATAAATTCGAAATAAATAAATTATAAATATTATATATTTATAAACTTGTAATATATATTCACACATCATGCCTGCAAAGGTTATGTTCCCATTGGAATAATATGTCCCGTCCATGCATTCATTCATACCTGTTATTGTAGTACAAAAAGCTTTTGCTGCCTTGTTACTAGGACAAAACAGCTTAGTAACAAGAGTTATTTGATTTACAGGTTACTTATTCTCTATGTGTGATGTTTACACAACCTTTATTATGGAGATATATTTAGTTTCCCATTAAACATTCTTCTGACAATATTGTTTCATAATACTAATTAGCGAGAGTAAAATAAACAGGAAAAGGCAAGTGTATGCAATCATTGACTTAACCTGAAATCAATTGCAAGTGAGAAACTTTAAATCAATTTAAAGTGAGAAACATCAAAAGTGCCAGAAATATTGAAATTTCTCTTTCTTTCAACCCTTTTGAAATGTACAAGTACACATTCAAATTGGGATTGTGGGTGGGGAGGAGGTGGAGGTGGGAGTAAAAAGTACACATAAATAAATGACATTCCTCTTGACTTCTCATCTGATTGCGTTATTTGTTAGCTTTAATCAGTGGTGGGTTTCCCATAATTTTACTACTGGTTCGCCACATGCCAAAACTGTGAGCGCACATGTCTTCCGCGCATGTGCACAGCCTTCTGCACATGCATTTGCACGAATGCACACAGCTTAGAAAACATGGCTACATAGGACATCATAGAACCAGGGTAGGTGGGCAGGCTCACCCACCCGCAGGCCGTCACTACCAGTTGGCCAAACAGGTCCGAACCGACTGAATACCACCACTGGCTTTAATGAATGTCTAAGTGAGCATGGCAACAAGGAAATGGGAATCTGAAAGGGAAATGGCTAGTTTCAAGGATTTCAACTGAAAAATAAACTGAAATCTGTCAGGAGACAGTTAGAACAATTAATCAGTGGAACAGCTTGCCACCAGAAGTTGTGAATGCCCCAACACTGCAAGTCTTCAAGAAGATGTTGGATAGCCATTTGTCTGAAATGGTATAGGGCTTCCTGCCTAGGCAGGAAGTTGGACTAGATGACCTCCAAGGTCCCTTCCAACTCTGCTATTGTATTGTATTGTATAGGATGGTAAAATGAAAAACAAACCTTAAAAAAACAAAGGAAAGTCCATGTCCAAGGTGCAACAGGGACAGGGGGAAATGGTCCTCACCTTCAGCTTATCAGTTTGGGGTATATCTTTATTATGTCACTGTAGCACTTATGTTTAATTTTTAAGCCTTTCTCCTATGCAATAGGACTTTTCCTATGTTCTTTTATAAGTTGCATTACTTGTTATGAAGGAGAGGGAAAACAAATTGGCAAGGGTTGTCATTGGAGGTAGTGATCTTGTGCAATTTGTCCTGACAAGTGACATGATCATAGGGAACAAGATGGTGATAGACAAGGGATATTCTTTGTAGACTAATTTTTAGACAAATATGTTCAGTCATGATGGTGATGCTTTAATGAGCTCTTGCTTTGAATGGAGAATGCTTGTCTCATTACTGATTGCTGCCATCTTGTTCTTCTCTTTTCACCTGATAGGGAAAAAAATATTGAATGATTTCCATTTCAAGATCAGAGAGAGAGAGACTTTATTTCACTAGCTGAGTCATTAAGATTCCTCTGTTTGTTCTCAGCTAGCCACAGAGCAAATCAGAATCTGCAGTTTATTCTTTATTAACAGTACATTTCTTGATTCCCACACATTTATAAGAGACAAACAGCTGTAAGCACAGGTGGCTGTTCACCATATGACTGTAAGTAATATCTTTTCTACAGTTCTAGATGCTTGGCATCTGTGGCAGATAGAGGTTGCTCTTTCTTTGATCGAAAGGCATATAGGCATCCTACTCTGAAGTGAAAGAAAGGTAAATACTTATCTGATAAATTAGAGACTTAATGCTGTGGGAGACATTAATGATACCACTGAGTGGAAATGAAAGCACTCATGAGAGAACAGATGGATCAGTATCATTAGCTACAACCACATATTATTAGAAGAAAATGTACAGACTGAAGATGGTAGAGAATTTTTTCCATGTATATGGAATACTGTACTGTCTTTTAATTGGGTGCGTGCATGTGTGTATAAAGTCATGTGTGCAGAGGGAATGTTTATTCCTTGTGCTTCCCCAGCAAAATAACAATAATATACCTCTCCAAAGTCTAATAAATGCACTATTTTGCGTGTATATCTACTATATATTATATGACTCTGTTACTTTGAATAGGCAGTTTTAAAAAATCAACAGAAATATGTTACTGGAAGTGGGGGACCTGGGAATTAAAAGAATGGGAAGAAAAATGAATTGTGGAAGATCAAAGCAATGCTTTCATTTTTAAATTCATGAATTATAACAATTGGATGTTCAGTATTTATAGTTAGGCAGATAGGCACCTGCCACTTATCACCATAGTCTTAACAATGGTTGATAAGAAAGACAAAAAAGGATAAATAATGGATGTGGGAGTAACTGGAGACAATAGAATAGAACAGAAAGAACTGGAGTAGATCACAAAATACAAAGACTTGCAAATAGAAATAGAACAACTGTGGCAGAAGCAAGCAAAGTCATAGGCACCTTGGGTGAAATCCAGGGCTGGGTTCCGGCAGTCACTACTGCTACTAAAAATTGATATGTGCATGTGCAGAAGCAAAAATAAGATGGCAGCTCCTATGGCACCACTGGGAGAACTGGTTCAGGGGCATGGCAGGCCTGGGTCGCTGCCGGTTCTAGCGATCCAGGTTGCCAAACTGCTACTGGTTCGGCCGAACCAGTCCAAATGGGTAGGAACCCACCTCTGGTGCAATCCCAAAACAACTGGAGCCCCACTTGAACAGCATTGGCATTGAAAAATTTATCATCAGTCAATTGCAAAAGGCAGCTTTAATTGGAACAGGTTACATCCTGCAACAATATCTGTAACACTGTCAAACATCCACATCTGCCTATCTGAATATCATTTTAAATTCAAAATTTCCTCTTTAAAAGTCCCAGACTTTTCCTATCTATATTGGGTAGAAAAATATATGTGTGAAATCTATTGTCGGTTCAAGATGGAACAAAAATAATGTTATTGTCCAAACTACTATATGTAGTTTCTATGCTTGCTCACTTTTTCCATTTGAGAAAAGCCCAGTTTTATTACAAGAGCTCACATCTGTTCTTTTCTGAATGCAGTGTAAACACAATCTTAAGAATCTGATGCAAGCTGATAGCTAATGTCTCCAGAAGGTAAGGCTGGCACAGCAACTTTCCTCGAAGCCCAGAAAAATCTAAATTTGCTAAAAGAGAGAAGAGACAGACTTTTCTTTGAAGTTCATGTGAGCCAAGGCAGAAGTCTTCCTGATATCTGTTTATTGCTGTAAGGAGATCTCAGAAAAAGGAAAGAATGTTGATATCAGTACCAGTAATGTTTATTCAGTCAATGACCAGCAACATTCTAAAAATATACAATACAATCAGATGGGTGAAATAAAATTCCATTATAACAAGAAGTCCCTATAATAATAGTGTAACGTGTTATGTAGTATACAATAATAAAGAGCAACTATCAGTCTAAACTATTACAATTATGGAGTAGAAATGTTTGTCACCTAAAGCAAGATACCTAACCTAGGTGCAGTATCTACATATTTGTATAGGAGGGGCTGCCGCTAAACAGCAATATTTGAGGGGCTGCCACAGAAAGGAAGGGATCAAACTGTTTTCCAAGGCACCTGAAGGACAGAAAGGGAATAATGGATGGAAACTGATCAGAGAGAGATTCAACCTAGAAATAAGGAGAAATTTTCTGACAGTGAGAACAATCAACAATCAATGGAACAATCAATGGAATGGCTTGTCTTTGGATGTTGTGGGGGCTTCATCGGTGGAGAAGAGATTGGACTTCCATTTGTCCGAAATGGTGTATGGTTTCCTGCTTGGATGGGGTGGGGGGTTGGACTAGATGCCCTACAACAGGGATGTCCAAACTTGGGAAGTTTAAGACTTGTGGACTTCAACTCCCAGAATTCCCCAGCCAGCTCTGCTGGCTGGTGAATTCTGGGAGTTGAAGTCCACAAGTCTTAAAGTTCCCAAGTTTGGACATCCCTGCCCTACAAGGTCCCTTCCAACTCTGTTAATCTAATCTAATCATATTAAATCTGAAGCAATGTATAAAACAGAAGTGATTATTCCTGTGATCAATTATACCTTATTTTCATCACAGCAATAGAATTTGGCTCCTGAATGATAAAGGGAATAGTCTTAATGAAATGTTCTTGAAGAATGTTGCATGCAATGTTCTAGAACGTTCACATAAAAATTCTCTAGATTTCTTAAGACTCTGCCTAATAGGGGCTGAATGTAAGTTGGCCTAATACCCTGTAAGAAACTACAGTGCAAGATGATGTAAATAATGAATTCAATCTTCCTGTCAGCATATGGACAGTGTGTTTGGTTAACTTTGTTACGTGTTTTGGAGTAACTGCCTTGTAGCAATACAGATATGTCTAGCTTTGAAAAATGCTATCCTCAGCCTGCAGAAAATTAGGTTTTCTAAGCAACTTATTAACTGCAGCCTCGAATTTTATATCCTTTATTTTTTGGGTAACTGGTTGCTTGGCTTAGTCCTATCCTCAAGAAATTAAGAATCGAGCCGAAAATCTGCACAAAGCCAACTTCTTCTCTAAGGCATGTTTTCAGGGAGCCATATTTGTTCTTATTCTTTACCTGCTCAAATCCTGGATTCTTATTTTTGCTGGAAATACAATTGTCTCTATAGCTCTCACCAGATATACACAAACCAGTATTCATACCATCTTCAATAACTTTCCATTCTCTTTCAGTGATTAGTTTTTACATGATCTGTATATCTCTAACTCTTTCAAAAATACATAAATAAATAAAAACACTTGAAGACTGAGGAAAGAATGAGCTAATATCAATATCATGTTACCTAAAAATTTGAGGTATCCCCTACATAGTTTATGAATGGTATTTTACTAAACCTTATGTTCTCTATATGAAACGTGACTGTGAGTTATATACCATAATTTCCCTGTATTTTACATACCATAAGAAAATGGGGCTCAGAAGATTGTTTGTTCTATCATATTGATCTCATTAGGTAAAGTTTGATATTCTTCTAAGAAACTCCAATGGACCCTGTCACAGACTGAAAAAGTATGTTATAATTCACTAACATTTTTCAGTCTGAGGTTATTACAAAATGGATACCAAATGATTTGATACCAGAAATGATTAATAGCTGCTTTTGAGACTGGCTTATCATACTTCTAAAGTTAGTGGCTTTATTATTCTATCAAGAAGATGTAGATTTAAAAAAAAACATTCATCTTATTAAAATACTCTTCAGCATGTTAGTAAGCATTTAATTAAATCTTCATATAGTTCACTAGAATGGGCCTGTTTATTCTTCTAGACAAGTTATTAAAGTTTGAATTGAATTGAAATGCTTCATTTGGAGGAGGAATATGGAAATAATGTGTCATCTTTTTTGTTATCCCTGTAAAAAGGCTTATATCAGACCTACTTCGAACATACTGTTTTGTTTTGTTTTTAACCAATCTTGAGATAGGATCTATGGGATTTTTTCTCCTCTGATATGAACATCCCACAAAGTTTATTCAGTCCATTTTATTCCGTTCTTTCAACTAAGAAAATTATCATTTTAATCAATCTTGTTTCTGATTCCCAAACCAATTAGTGGCAATCAGGGTCACTTTTGTACATTTGTAATATACCTTTTTATTAAAAAAAAAAATACCTCTAATGACCCTGTACTGATAATGGAAACAGATGTTAGAAGCTTTAGGGAAACAGTCCAATGTCAGGATTAATCCTCAAAATCAGATTCTATTTCAGAAAAATGTCACTGTCTACTAATTTTGAAGGATGGACAGTAGAATAATTATTTTAGGGATTCTGAAAAGCACTTGTGACCAAGAGGTTTTTTTGTCCCCCCAGGCTTCTCCTCCTACATATACAAAGAAAGTGCAGACTTAAATGCTAATAGCCATTTATGAAGTCAATTATTATTTTGAGATATTGGCAGCCTTCTGACCAGGATATAAAGCTGGCTGGGTGCTCTGGTCAATGCTAGGATAATTTTGGTCTTGATTACTGTATAGGACTGCTGTCTATGGTCCTGAAGCAGAAACACAAATATCCTCACTGTATGCATATAAGAGTTTTAAAATAAGGGTAAGTGGACATAGCAGATAAGACTCTGAAAAGATCTTTAGGATATTAGGGTTCCATGAGAAGATCTAGAAATTTTTCAAATCATTACTATTTTTATATGTGTAAGTAAATCGTATATTTAAAAACTATCAGAACCTATTGTCAAGACAATTCAATTCATGAGAAGCATTTTTGGCTCATATATTACCATTATATGACAAAAGAGTCTTTTGTAGATTAAAAAAAACTTCCATAAAATTGAGGGTCATATTTCAGTATCTTCTTTATAAAGGGTCTGGACTTCTACTCACAAATAATAAGTAGAATATTATTGCTTCTTCTTCATAGCCTTTCTCTACTTGTGTCTTAAGTTTCTACTTATATAGACTCAGCCATAGACATCCACTGATTTTTCGTTAGGTTTGTAATTTTTCATTCAGATAATACTAAGATATATAATAAAACATGGACATCATCAAGCCAACCCAAAAGAAACATATGAACATAGGGTCCTAATAGAACACATGAACAAACCACTGAGATAACTCTTAGAAGCAAGTCAATTTGTGTGCATTAGAGGAATAGGTTTTGTCAATTTCTCCTAGATCCCTTCAGACTATTATTTTATAAATTATATTGAATGGTCTCTCACTGCCGGTCATATAAAATAAAAATAATTTGTATGTAATTATTAAAGCTAAGCTATAAATCACAAGACTGTTGTTGCCATCTTGACAAGCTCTTATTGTTGATGAATTTTGTAACAAATTATATTATACCAGCTGTTGGTTGAGCATATTTTCACCCACCCCAACCATCAATGATTTATTTTTTATTTTTGAAGTTTCATATCTGAAGGCTTTCAGTTAATTGCTGTGTGTTTTAATTGGAGACTGGTATGATACTCTTTTGATCAGAGTTGCAAGCTTTGCTCAGATAAATCTTCAGGGTGTTTTTTGTAACTCACTGGATTGCTTGGGGGCCTCCTCTCATTTCAGGGATGTGTCAGAAGAAATCAGCTCAACTTCAGAGACAATAAGTATGTTATAGGATATAGCAGTGTTACAGTCCTCTGTTTCTTCTTTGATTAAAATTCAATTGATAGCATGCATGCGGTAATCACCCGACATCTCTGGGCTCATGTAAACACAAAGTGCAGCTCAGAAGCTTAGAGGGATTCATGTGGGGATTTTATTATGCATTGCCTACATACGCTGTAATCCTGTACAGAGTGGTGATTATAAAGAATTCCAACACAATGCTGCTGGAATAAAATTGGGGTATTGGCTCCATGGCACTAGTTGGAAAGACATCTGGCTAACTTTTAGTTCTACCCTCATACACCAAAAGAAAAGAAAAAGAAGCAAAAAAGATGAAAGCGGAAAGGGGAGGGAAGGGAATTTGTGCTGGGATGGTTAGAAGATTGCAGTTGCTTTTTGAATTTTATGAAGTACCTACTTGGTTCTTGTTCTTACTGTGTGTGTGTGTGTGTGTGTGTGTGTGTGTGTGTGTGTCTTCAAATTAATGGTGAGAAAATGTACCTGCTGACTTTCTTTTGAGACAGAATATAGGTAAATCTTTTCATTGTTCAAGTAAGTATTATACATACAAACACACATTTTCCATAGTTACAAACATACTACATACACTAGAAAAGACTAAAGATTTTATATAGAGGAAAGATCTCATATATATAAAATATGTAAAATATGCTGGTAAGCTTTTGAAGGATGGAATCATACAATAATAGCTCCAATACCAACAATATCGGTAATAGTACCTGCTGGATCGACTAGAAAATGCAAATATAAAATGATCATAATAATAAATACCATACAAACCAAAGTTTTAAAGAACTGCATGATGGCCAAAGAAGAAATGAATAGATATCAAATCCTATGACAATGAACTTTAGAAGTAAAATGAAGGAATATAAAGTTGATTTATTTGATCAAGCTTAGAACATATGTTGTTATTTCTGGCAACCTTTTAAGATGTTCTGTTGACACTAGGACTGAAAATATGATGTTTTATGATTTTGTTTATATGGGATGGTATATGGCTTGAAGAAGTAAATGTTTGTAACTTTAGAGAAGATGAAGAGTTCCTAAATTTGTTTCTGTTTGTGACGGAACTTGGAAATCACTTCTTTATTTATTTCTTTACTCTTCCTGTTATACTTTTACTTTTCTCATTTCTTTTTTCTTTTTCTATCTCTATCATTGCACTTTTTACTTTAAGTTTAGATTTTATTATAATAATCAAATTTTAATACAAATTCCAATATCTCTTTTTGCTTTTAAATAATTTTGATCCAAAGTGCACTTGAAACTGGGATTTGGTCAAACCCAGGATCTATTAAAGGTTCTGTGAAGGCTACAAGTCTGATCTTCCTTATCTCCTGCTGCTCTATTCAATAAGTGTCTGCAGAATCTCTCTGGACCCTGCAAATTTTGTTGTGAACAGCTGCCTTCTGGAGCACAAGAGAGTGATCTCTTCCAGGCCAGAGAAAATTTGCTGGCCTGGATTCATTGTTTAGTCACAATTACAGCCTCTGCAGCATCTATACAATTTTGGAGACATGTCAGACTACTATTTTCCCCTGATAGACCCTATGTTTCCATTTAAAAAAGAAGAAGTTGTTATAGAAATAATTTGCCAGGAAGTTGGTATGCAAACTTGTTCTAGTTTTTCAGTGTGAAGAGATTTTTCCTACTCAGGTCTTTAACTACTCATTTGCGAGTTTGATAAGAATGTACAGGGAAAAAAATGTTACCATTTATTCTGGTCCCTAGATCTCTTAAATGAGCCAAAATTGATCAGCAAAAATGATAAAATGATATGTGAATTATTAGATTGGCTGACAGTCCACACGCTTGCATACAGATAAGCACAGATACCTACTGTTCAACTAATCTTTAAAACAAGATTGCAAATGGTAAGCAAAATAGTTTGCCGAGCATAAGTATAGTTAAGTTGGCACAAATTTCTCAATTCTACACCACAGTAGCTACCTCCATACTTACTAAATCAGGGTATTAGAACAAATTGAATAACATAATAAAATTGCCTGCTCAAAGACCATTACATTATTCAGAATGATCCCACAAGAACAGCAAGACATGAAAAATTAAGCATCCAATATAACCTGCATGTTATTGTTAGACAAAGAGTGCAACATTTCTTTTCTCATTTCCTTCTAAACTAAATTTCTGGCAGATTATTTGGCCAATGAAAAACGCATCATTCAGTTTTCTAAATACACATTTTCATACACACACACACACACACATATATATAATATATTTATTTATGTTGACAAACTGCATCTAAATTCATAATTGCCTCTTGTTATTTGTACGCAAGACATTTCAAAAGGTATTAGGTCACAATCAGGATATATTTGCTTTCTTTAAGAAATAAAAAATTAAGTCTGAAAAATACCCCGTCATGCAAGTTAGATGAAATGAACAGACACAGAACTGCTTTGAATATATTATATTATAATTATATTAATAATTAGGCATCATTATATTACAAATATATTTCTTTACCTCCAATTCCTTGCTTAAATTATTATATTCAAAAGTAGACATATTCCAGAAATAGCTTTAGTAGTATCTACTATATAGTACTTCTAAAGCTTAAAATTTACACTTTAGTAATATAGGGCAAATGTATCTGATACACTTTACTTGGCACTTTATATGTTGTAACACTTAGAGGCAATAATAAAAACAAAAACAATAAAATAAACTGCACCAGTGATTATAATGTTATCCAACAACTATCTCAGCACCAGGAAGAATTCAGCCTAATCTGTGGCACATGTTCATCTGAGGTCAGTGGCTGACCTCCTTGCCCGGTGGGAGCCCCCCCTCTCGCAGGTTTGGCCCTATGTTTTATCGAGGCTCACCTCAATGATGGGTTTTTGAACCACGAGAGGTGGTCTAAACGGAAACTAAGGGGGTTTTTAGTTAAATTTTTAATTTATGTTTTAAGGGGTCCTAGGGAGGGGGAGGGTCAAACTAGAATTAGGGTGGTGGGTGTGGGGGAAAACCCACTGGGGACTGTTGTTAGGCCGGTTAGTGGCCCTGGCAAGGAGGGTGTAGTGTAATTACGCACGATCACAGACTTCCGTCTCTTCCGTCGGGCCCTGAAGACACATCTATTTTGTGTAGCTGGCCTCGCATAGTCTTTTAATTGGGTATTATAATTAAGAGGCCAAACCATTTAATATTTATTAATTTGTTATTTTAATTTTTGTATCTCTTCTTTTTATTGTGGCTGTTCACCGCCCTGAGTCCCGAGAGGGAGAAGGGCGGTATACAAATTAAATAAACATAAACATAACATAACAATATATCTTCCAAAATAGAAAGAGAAATACCAGTCTTTTATTATTCCAATACATCCTCTGCTTTCTCAACTAAGTTGTAGTTTAATTGTTGAATTTAAGTAAGAAAGCAACCTCAGCCTTTAGATGTTCTCCATTTGCACCTCCCCAACCTGTCATTGACAGGAGCAGATTGATGTTTGATCTTTCTGGAACAGTTTTTGGTGATTGATGAAGAGCCTTTTAGAAGGGCTGGCAACATCGCTTGTAATTACACTGCTCAGACATCAAGATTGCATTACCTCAAATTGCCTGGAATGATGTAAATTTATCAAACATCCGGTGAGTAGTTCCTCCTGGCTTTCACTTCTCTCAGACTCCTTTATCTAATAGAATAGGGACCAGAGGGGATTATATAGTTACACTTTAGTCTCTCATGGTTCTGCTTGACCAAAGCGGGGAGGGGGAGAGTTGAGCAGGGCAAAGAGATGTCTTCCCACTGCCTTGTTTGTTTTATCATCCCTTGCTGCCTCGCACACATATTCTCTGCAGTGGGAAGAAAGGATGCATAATGTGATTTGAAAGCCCAGGATAGTTGAAGCAACAGGGTTTCAACCGAGCAACAGCAATCATGTCTGCTTAGTGAGGTAAAACATGCCCTGTTTGTATTCCAGACAGAGGTTTTCAATTATGCTTGTTAAAGACCCAAAGATTAAAGAGCATAAAGATTCATTTCCTAAGGCACTATCTTGAGGAATGCTTAATAATCATCATAATAATAAATGAATAGCATTTCCCTGGCATTTGTTCTTTTATTGTTAACAGTTCTTGAGCTGAATGGTAGGGAGGTGGACAGGATTAGTTTATAGACAAAGTAACAAGAGATAACTGCTCAAGATTTATTGTACATTCCTGAAACAATCAAACTATTTCAAAGACCGATTAGCTGGTAAATGCATTTCCATGTGTTTTATTAAATTCGTTTGTTTAGCTGGTAAACAGCTTTGTTAAGGTTTCCTGCTGGGCTATACCTGTGGGTGTCCTCATTGCAATAGTTCCATCAACTGCGTAGTTCACAAAATAACAGTAGTTTCCTCATTATTTAAAATTTAGAAATTTAGAACAAGTGGACTAGAAAGAGGGAGCTTTCTGATATTGCTGCCCTATGAAAAGAAATCTGTTTTTCTGAAAAAAGAGGCAACAAGATAGTTCTGGGTTTCCAGACAAAATCATAAGGGCTATATATTTTCCTTAGTATATCCTGCCCTACGCTTTGTTTGCATATGTATTCACAAGCACACATTCATATTTATCTATCTATTTATAACTCCCCTTTTATGAACCTGTGCTCCTTTAATAAGAGGTAGAATCAAGGTGATTGGATGGAGATAAGCATTTACCAGCTAGATGCCCTTCCTGATTCCATGCAGAGTTCGCAGTAGATTTTTTTTTCCCGTTGTGTCCTAGGACAGAAACATCATCTGTATCTAAGATTGAACAGTCAACCTTCTGAGCAGGAGACAAGCTTCTTCACCACTAGGCCACCATGCTTATCATCTGTCTGTCTACCATTATCTATCTATCTATCTATCTATCTATCTATCTATCTATCTATCTATCTATCTATCTATCTATCTATCTATCTATCTATCATCAGTCTGTCTATCTTTCTATCTGGAAAATAATTAGCTGGTCAGGATTCTTACAATGATTCTTTTTTTATATACTTTTGGTCAAAGAATAGGATCTAAAATAAAACCAAGGGACAGAAAATAACGTAGACAAGATAAAACTGAAAGTGCATCCTTTTGGTTGATGCAGTGTAGGACAACATGATGCGAATTAAACTTTGTGACAAAAAAATTCTGTAAGAGTTAGGAACTGGACCATTTATAGACTTCACTGTCTGAGGTGCATATCCCCCCCCCCCCAATATAAACTAATGAATGACTCTGATAATCACTTCAAAGGGAATTTTAACTTAAGAAATACAAAATTCAATAAGTTCATATATTTTTTGTAGACTTAGTTGGAAAAGAATTCCTATGTTGATTAAACTATGTGTTCTTTAGTCGACATAAGCTCTTCCACTTCTTGTTTTACATTAGTGATCCTCACCATGCATACATGTGCCAAAAAAAGTGTAAATGATCTTAAATCACTTTTAATTTCATACATAAAATTAATGCAAGTCTTATTTTTGGTTTGTGACAGTTTTTCAAAATTGAGATACAGGTAGTCCTCGATGTATAACCACAATTGAGCCCAGAATTTATGTTGCTAAGTAAGACATTTGTTAAGTGAGTTTTGCACCATTTTATTTTGTTGCCACATTTGTTAATTTAACAACTGGAATTGTTAAATTAGTAATTAAGTTAAATGAATCAGACTTCCCTATTGACTTTGCTTGTCAAAAGGTTGCAAAAGATGTTCACATGACCCAGGAACACTACAATCATCATAAATGTGAACCAGTTGTCAAGCATTCAAATGTAAATCACATGACCATGGGGATGTTGCAATGGTCATAATGTGAAAAATGGTCATAACACTTTTTTCCGTGCCGTTGTATTTCCAATGGTCACTAAGCAAACTGTTGTAAATTGAGGATTGAAGGAGGAAAGGTCAGATTGACAGTAATATACTGAATTGTTTTTATAGGGAAACAAAGTTTAGGAATTCTGAGCCAGACTATACAACACTCTGTATGCATTTCTTCTAATTCTTATTCAAATATATAGACAGAAATGTTTATTTTGGGTTCTTCCCTCTAGCTTAGTATTACATCTGTTAAATCAGAAATAGGTAATCTGTGACAGCCAATACTATTTTTTTAAATCATTCTGCCAATGTAGCTAACACTTCCTACAATTTTTAAAGGTGAAATAGTTAAAAGCTAGTAATACATGCCATAAGTTGAGAAGAAGAACTCATGAAATGAAAATCCACAACCTGCCTAAGTTTATCCAAGGTTTTCTATTGTAATTCTACCTTAATTTCTGATTAACAGAAATATTGTGTCCCCTGGCATACAAAACTTTGAGGCTAATAGTGGAAATAATTACTTTTCTTCTCATATTTTTTTTTAAAAAGTGCTATATAATGCCACTAGAGTAAACTGTCTGCATATCATAACCCCAATTCTGATGTATCCATTGGTTTTGATATAAAAAGCAAACAATCGAAAGAGCCCCCTCAACTGGAAAAAGCAGTAAGCATTCCAATTTGTAATCCCTAAATATTTTACACGAAAAGTCTCTTATTCATTAAGAATACGCTTTTATTTCTTGACAAGAGGAAAATGAATCAGTAACATCATTCTAAACAAAATTCTGTTTAAATGTAGATTTTGAGTCACTGCCAGGATTGGATAAAACCTGTACTGTATATTACAATTGCTATAAAAATCAATAGAGCTCTTTCTAGGGAGATACATTTCTCATGTCCAAACTGCCTGCATTTCTGTGTGGCATTTTTCTATGGTTCTTATTCTTCCATGTTATAAATGAAAAGCTTAGAGTGTAATAACACAAGCAGAGCTAACATAATCATTAATAGGGCATACTCAAAAGGCTGTTTTATGATTAGAATGTTTTAACAGGAAAAACAGAGTAGAACTTGAATTGGGCAATGTCTTACTAGCCTTTCCAAATGCAAATTTATTTATCCTAATGTTCTGCCACCTGGGGTACATGTATTTGCTCCTTTTCATGATACATTATTTTGATAGAAGGACAAAAATATACATTGGTTGAATACAGACCAGACTCGGGGGAGGGGGGGCTATGTGGTAGGATCAAACCTCCTAACCGTTTTATTTCTATTTCCTACCATAGCACAGGCTAACTATTAGAAGCTTTTCCTTTAAAAATTTCTACAAAGGAAAAGAAAATGAAGAATGTAATGGGGACGTAGGTGGAGACTTATTCCTCTTTCCTATTTGCAGAGGCCCCTTCATTATCCAGACCTCGCATTGCCTTTGTACTAAACAAAACAAATCAGAATTTTGCCTTCTGGTGACATGTATTCTTAGACCTGTATTACATGTCTAGGAATACATGTCACCAGAAGGCAAAATTGTGTAATTGCATCTCACTTATTTTGGCCATGTAATGTCGGGGAATTCACTGGAGAAAGCAATTATGTTTGGAAGAGTTGGCAGTAAAAGTCAATCAAAGACCATCATCAAAGAACATGGAGGCAGGACACCATTGAAGCTGACACCAGCCAGAGCATAGAGAAACACAAAGAAGTGGTACAAGATTGGAAGATGCGAATCACCAAAAGTTGGACATGACCGATTGCTAATATCATCATCAGGAGTACCAAATTCAGGCTGCAACATGACATTTTAGCCAAGAGCTTGAGGCAGCTGTCTCTTTCTTCCTAGTAATGAAATTATCAACTAGAACATTTAAACCCAGATTGGTGATCAGCCCTCATATTGTCAAATACATTCAGTGCTAAACATAACTTGGCTTTTGAGATTATATTTATGTAGTCATCTCCTGGCAAATCAGGAAATTAGATAAAATAGTGGGGCATTTAGTTCAACACTAGATCATCTGCTGTGGCCTAGAGGTGGAGCTCTCGCCTCCCAATCAGGAGGTTGTGAGTTCAATCCTAGGAAGAGGTAGATGTAGGGTCTCCTGCTTCAGCAGGGGGTTGGAGTAGGTGACCTGCAACGACCCTTCCAACTCTGTAAATCTGTAAGACATCATGATATCATTAACCATTACCCTATGGACCAGGTGGCCAACAGTAGGCAAGGCAGTCAATAGGTGTTTTCTTGAGGGTTTTCTTTCCAGGTCTTGACAGTGAATTATGTAATGGAAAGAACTTCTTTTTTAAATTGTCTTTTCTTTCCAGGCTTGATGGACTAAATAGGAAAAATCGAACAATTTATTATATGTGGTATTCATACAATAAAAGTGGCTCATTTGAGTTAATCCTAAAGAAACTTGAATATATTTTTGGTTCAGTTTAGGTCAATTAATCCTTGACCAGTTAATAATGTTCTGGACTGAACTTCATTTTTAAATATAACAGGATTCCTTTTTATGCATTCTGTCCTCCATTTGGTCTCATTTCTTCTGCTTGATTATACCTTAGTTATGTCATTTTTTCCTCCTATGTTTGGTTTCTATAACTCTGACCACCTTGATGAATTTCTTCTAAATTTAAATACACTTTAATTTTTTCTGCACATCATCAGACTCACCAAATCAGATTTGGGGTTTTGATAAAAAATATAAAATATCAAAGCTGCCATTAGTTAATAGAAATAAAAATCTTCTGTCTTTTTGTTTTCTTCTGTAACTTTGTTACAGTCACATTACAATTACACCAGAATTAAAGTCACTCAGACAAGGGCAAAAACCAGGAACTTGCCAAATAAAATTGACTTTTACTAATCAATCTACTGATTAAATCCATGAGACACAATGAATTTATATATCCAGGGAACAAAGTGAATTAAAAGTGTGTTTCAGTAACAAAATCAACTCCACTATTTTAAATAACCAAGTTTAATTCCAATTGAAAAATTACTTACACCTTTGAAACATTACTAAAAAAAATACATACGAATGCACATTTGTTTTCTGTCTAAAGCTGACCAGACATTTTTATCAAAGTGGTAAATCTAGTTACTATAAATACATACACATAAACAGAGAGAGACCTATTAGTAACACAAAATGGGGGCTTATCTGCTTTAATCAGTGACCTAAGCAAAATAAACAAACACAAATACTTGTGATGCTTGCATCACCAGATCAAGTACAACCTGATTTAATCTCAATAAGGAAAAGAGAAAATAAAAAGCTACTAATCACCCCTACAATGAATTATTAATATAATCCTAACCCTTATGGATTCCACTGAAGCCTGACTAAAGTGCTTCATTATGGAAATCCCAAAGCATTGCAATGTGGAAGCAAAATCTAAGTTATGTACTATCAAACAAATAAGGAGGTAATAATTTTAAATTTGGTGGTGGTTTTAAAATTAGTATCTTAAATGCAAAAAAGGTGACTTTTTTAAAAAAAATCATACTTTAATTTTTTGCCTTTTCTAGTGGGTTTTGTTTGTGTTAATTTTTTTTTAAATCACCCCCTTGAATGTGGGGAAAAATAATGTTTTGAACGATAACCTGCTTCATCTTTTCACATCACAGACACATAAAGTTTGATAAATTTTAAACCGAAACAAGCACAGGCTGATACATGTGCGTACCTTTGTACATAGCTCGGTAAATTTTAACCGTGCATGACCGTCCACAGACATACATAACATTCCAAAGTTTAACTGGTAATACAAATGTTGTATACTTGCAAACAACAACCTTTAATAGCAAATCTAATGTATCCATTTTTGTAAGAAAGGAAGCCATTTTTTCTCTCCAGCAAGCAATGAAAATTAAGATAGCGATGTGCTTCTCTTTGAGTCTTTCAAATAAAAAATAAATTCCTAGTGTGATGGTTTAACCCAGGGGTGTCCAAACTTGGGAACTTTAAGACTTGTGGACTTCAAGTCCCAGAATTCCCCAGCCAGCTATGCTGGCTGGGGAATTTTGGGAGTTGAAGTCCACAAGTCTTAAAGTTCCCAAGTTTGGACACCCCTGGGTTAACCAAAGGTCTGCAACAGAGCAGAGACACATCTTGCCATCAACGGTAAAGCCATACAATATTTTGAGGAATCTGAGAAAACACACCACTACTATATTTTAACATTTGTTTTATAAAGAAAGAGGATTTGCCAGTTTTGAATGCCTGATTTATAACACAATACAAATGTTGTATTTTCCCCTTCCCCCGACCCCCATCAAATATAAGAATTATAAAGTAGTGCATAGTACT
Source organism: Rhabdophis nuchalis (assembly GCA_039707465.1). Lineage (NCBI taxonomy): Eukaryota > Metazoa > Chordata > Lepidosauria > Squamata > Natricidae > Rhabdophis > Rhabdophis nuchalis. The sequence continues at coordinate 141,608,405 of CM077645.1, forward strand.
ACCCATCCCTTAGTTGTTGCAGTAGTAGTAGTACCCATTTATTATGTACCATTTTTAGATTTTTCCTAAGTACAGTATTCTATATTGTGTGTTTGTGGGTCAGATGCCAAAAAAGGTGGACATCAAGAATCCTTACAATTAATAAAGATTTATTAAAAAGGTGCTCATACTGCAGAATCCTGTCGTGTGCCAAATTCCTGATGAGGAAGAAGTGCCAGAATCAACTTCCTAAAAGATTGCTTTTATTAGGCAAGTTTAATAGACTTCACCGTTTCCCCTCCAACCCCTGGAGTTGCTTAATTTAGGCATCAATCAGCAAGGGAAAGTTGCGCATTAGAGAGGATTAGCTACATTGTTAAGCAACTAGCAAGTATTGGGGTGCCTAGTTAAAACTAAAGTTGGAAATAATTATCTGACGGGTTAGGACAGGAAATTTGCTCTCTCACCATTTGCTGAAGTCAATAGGTACAGCTAGCTTATTTCAGCAACAACCTTTTCAGGTGTTAATTAAAAAATGCAGGTCAATCACAGGGCATCCTAATAGGCTATTCTACCACTGTATTCTACCAATCAACCTGAATCCCTGGGGAAACAATCAGAACTTTGTGAAAGGTTAACTGGATATCTAGGTCTTGCTCTACCTGATGGTGGTGTCCATGTTCCTAATCTATTCATGAACATGATCAAATTGAAGTCTAGGTATAAAACCTCCTGCCTATATTTGGACATGCTACACTTTAGCATGTCCAAATATTGGTTCGTGTTCTCAAAGTTTTAACAAAGACTTACAGATGACCATCAATCACAAAGGGATGCAAACAGGTGAAATAAGATAGGTTTCAGTTAATAGTCAGGCAAGCAGCATTTTTTTACCTATTGCCTCATAGAACATCTCATGTGTTCAAAGGAATTATATTCTCAACTAGAAACTTTTCAAAGATGTGCCAGTCAACAGAAAATTATCCAATTCATGTCCTAGATGCTATGTGCACTCTTCTTTAATCCCAGTATGGTTACATCATAAGCAGTCCTTTGCCGAGTAGCAGATGGGAAAAATGATGAAAATGCCACAATGCAAGTTCCTTATAGGTATGGAGGGAGCCATTGCTGAGGTGACTGAGATTAGTGTATTGACTCCTTCCACTGTATTATATTTGACTGCATAGCTAAGTATTGCTTTGTGTATTTGGAGAATAATTCTACTGCGTTAGTACCTTTGGTTATATTATATACTGCACTGCCTTCCTGATATATTAGAATATACCAAGAACCTGAATAGCTAACATGATCTGCCACGAGATGAAAAACAAATAGGTGGTTTTTTTTTTAATTGCTATGCTGTAATCCCATGACTTTAGAATTAATCCCCCCCCCCCCCTCATTCTTCAGTCATCTATTCTGGTAAAGGACTTTAATAGCTGACCTGATTATTCTGTATTTAATGGAACCAAGCACTATACATGTTGTTTTCAAAAAGGCAGAAACAGAAACAGTCTTGAAGTAGGAGAATATTTGTAGGAAAATATTTGTATGCTCCATGAGCTTGGTTGTTTTCTTGAAGAGGTTTCAGGACCAAAGTAGGTAACATCATCCATGCTAGTACAGAATAGGGTTTGCACTTATTTTACATGCTAGTGATTTTCTCTGTCAGTGTTGGTGGAGTGATCTTTGGGGTTTGATTAGGTTGTTGTTTGATTAGGGTGTTGTTTACTGTTAGCAAGTTTGTCTGATGTAGTGGTTCCTTGATTGAGCATTGTTTACTTGGTCTAATTTCAATCTTGATGTTAATCTCTGATCATTTAGGTATTGATTGCTAGTGGGAAAATGCTTTGGTCTTATTGCTTTCTCTTTTCAATGGTATATAGATGTTGTTTATGTCTATCATGGCCAAGTTGCTGAGTGCCAGGCTTCAAGGTATTCTCTAATGCTTTTGAATTTGGCTTAATCTAGGATGCTCACAGTTTCCCAGTTAAAAGTATAGTTAAATCTGTCCATATGCTGTGAAATTAAGCACTTTTGATCATTTCTTCTGACTACTACTTGCTGTTCATCGATGCATTCTGCTAGCTGTCTGCCTGTTTATACTACATAGGTAATAGCCATTACAGTCCTTACACTATATGTCAGGGGTGTCAAACATAAGGCCTATGGGCTGGATCTGGTTGGATCCAGCCCAAGGGGCCTGAAAAATGTAAGCGGCCAGCCCATATCACTTTGGCTCAGTCCACCTACGTTGCTTTGTCCCGGTTTACCCAATGCAAAGAAGAAACATCAGGCCAGCATGGTTTCGGCCCTATCTACCCAGTGCGAAGAGGAAACATGCCAACAGTTTGGGGAGTGGTGTCAAGCTCACCATGCCCACTCACCTGGCAACATCCACCTAGTCAGGCACACCTGGCCAGCCCCCTGAGGTCAATGACAGCCCTAATGTGGCCCTCAATGAAATTGAGTTTGACACCCCTGCTATATATTGTTGATGACTTCCGAGTTTTTCTTCTGTTTCTGGGTCTTTTAATTTACTGGAATGTTTTGGAGGGCTTTAGGGTCACGGTGATGCCATATGGTTATAACTAGTACTAATTGGTTTAATGCATGGCTGTGTTAGCACAGCTTGTGTTGGTTGTGGTATATTGGGTTGAGTGGTTTGATAAAGTTGCATGGGTCTCTGTTTTGTTGGAAGATGTATAGATGTTAAATTCTCTTTTTCTGATGTTCAGGGTTGTTGCAGGGTATTTGTGCTCATCTACATAGCATTCTTACACAGTTTCTCTTGTGGGAGGTTGGGTTGTTATCTTGTGGGAGGTTGGGTTATTACTTTGGTAGTGCAGCACTTGGTTGGTGTGGGTAGGAACTATTGAACAAACATAATTCCTCATTCTTATAATAGTTGCTTAATTGGAACCTAGGAAATAAAAATACAGCATCATCTCTATATTTCATGGAGAGACAATTCTTAGTAAAAACTAAAGAACTCTTGTGTCACCTGTGGCAAAAGAAAACAAAATTTTACTATCATTTCTTCATGCTTTTGCATGTTGTGGTTGATCTCTAGCAGCAGCTGCTTTTGAGAGAAAGGTGATTAGAACTTGTAAAGACAGGCTGCTCTGAACCACATCCTCTTCATTTAGTGAAAGGCCATAATTTTTTTGATGCTACTGCACTGAGGGAGAATTTTATAAGAAAGCTCAAAAGATTAAACAGAATGAAAAGCTTAGGAGGGCAACGTTTCAGGACTTGTGGATATTACAGATCAGTAGTGATACTTAAATATAGACATGTAGTTGAACAAAGCTTCCTAATTTTCTGAACAAGCTGAATTTAATTTATGGCTTCCTCTTTCTGCATTTGTCACAGCACATGCAGCAAATGAACAAATTGCCCAATTTTCATAATTAATGTGGGCAGCACACGCAACAAATGAACAAACTATCCAATGTTCAAAAACAACTCTGTTTATAAGCCAAACTGGTATGCAAAGAAAAAAAAACCTAAGATCTTGTGCACTATGAAAAATATTTAAAAGACGTGACATAAATGCCAACTTATAATTATCAATGTTTTAAGCATGTATAAAATGCAAAGTTCCCTAGAGTAGGAAGAATCTGCAAATTGAGTAAATGTTAATCAGTTAATATGATTGCATACCTACTCATGAGTAATTTTTACTAGGTTTAGTGAATAAGATTGCAAATAAATGAAGATTCTATGAATATCATATAATAAAAAGTGTATCCCTTTGCCTCATAAAACAGGTCCTTCTTTTCCTTCTCACTGTTTTGTTTAAACTTCTGGTTCAATGGTTCCCTGCCCTTTAGAATGATTTTTAGCCCTTGTAAAAATTATGAGAGTAATCTTGTCTTTCCAGTTTCACTGATACATTAAATACACACACTCTGATGTATATAAGCATACATTCACTCATATGCCAGTGTATTTACAGAACTGTATGCACATATTCAAATTCTTCCCTTTTCTCAAAGATCCTTAGGCACATTGAGATTGCTGGGTGAAGGAAATCAAAGCTGTAGCTACCATCTAGACTGATAAAGGTTCTTCCAGCAATTCTCTTGGATAGAAGCCAGAGGATTCCTTCACATCTTTGCTGACAGGGAGATATTTTTGCAGGACCTTACAAGGAGAAGGACTCCCATAAAATGAATGACTATAGCAGCAGGAAGTGGTGGAGAAAAAGCTTTGGGGTGAGGTGAGGTAACTATGAGGTGACAGTGATATGCTTTCTACCAAAATAAGAAGTATAGAAGGTGTGTTCTCCAGCAGTTTGTTGTCAAATCCTTGGCAACTGCTCACAATATCAAAGTCATTCTCACAAAGTTCTTTTTATGTTTTTTTGCAAATGACCATCCTTTTTTCTGGGTCTAAGCAGCCCTTTAGGCATATTCTGTCGGCACAGATAAAACCCAAGTGGTCTCAAGAGCTTTCAGGGAGAGTGCTAATGACAAGATGAGAGCAAAGAAATATAATCCTTCCAACCCCCAATCCATCCTGTTGGAACTAATTTTTCTATCACCCCACCATCTTGCCAGAACTGATGAACCTTCTTGGAAGAGAAATGTAATGTCTTCCTCAAGGAAAAAAACAGTCCAGTTGCCTTTCAGAAAAAACACCTTTGAGATAACTATGACTTGGATGACTAAGAATCTCTACAGATATTCAATGGGCACCTCCACTCAACCTCAAGGCCTGGAAACAACAGTTTAAGTGGTCTTTGTTTTCTTTAACCCACATCATTTGCATGACCAATGAATATGAGCTCCTGTCGTAACCATCAGCTCACTTGCTTGTGTGTTTGGGGACCTATCAGGTTTTTGATACCAAAAAGGAGGTTTTATGTTTTCAGTTTTCTTTTTCTATTAGACAGTATGCCTCAAAATATTTCCATTGCTATAGAAATAGAGAAGATCTATTTCTCAGAAAAATCCAAGCAGCAATGGAGTAGGTTGGAAAGAGAAGAAAGTGAAACTATAAATATGGTTACCAATATGTTTTAAGGAAGCATCTTTCTTAAGGAAAATAAATATAGAGATTTGTTGCTAACAAGGGATTCTGATGGCAGATTAAAAACTTAATTTTAAAAAATTAAAAAATAAAAATTAAAAAAGAAAACTTAAATTAAGTTTTCCAAATGATGTAAGCAAGGAGAAAGAAACAAGAAAAGTCTAGTGATAAACAGATACACATATACATATGTGTTTATGGTGTGAGTGTGTATGTGTGTAGTTTTGTGTGTTAGGACAGGAAAACATCTGTAATGCATTACACTTTATCAGGTGTTTCCACCATTGAAACAATAGTTTAAACATATCAAAATATATTTCTCAGTAATTGTTTAAAAAGTGACTTTTTTCACTAACCATCATTGTCTGTCAGGGTTCCCTAATGCTTTTGGGTTATTGTCATATTGTTAGAAAATGTTTTTAAAAGTGCAACACCCTAAATACTGCAACCTTTTCTGAAATGATGTTTATAGTTGGAATACCATCATATAGGAAACTGACAAGAGATATCACATTGTGCAATTTCATATGGCACAATGTTCTAAATTGAAAGAAATCACATTTGTTTATGGATCTGTTATTGCTATGTTGTATTATATTGTACTGTACTGTACTATATTATAATACAGTATATCATACTATATTATACTATATTGCACTATATTATACTATATTATACTTTGCAATACGATACTATATCTTTCTTTTGTGAATTTGGAAAGCAACCCAATTTAAATTATAGATGAAGCTGAACAAATTGAAAATTAGTGGTTTGTTTTTCCCATTGATTGTCATATGAAGCCCATGAACACACATAGATAAACATATATGTTAAGTTACATATTGTGTATTTATTAGGACTTATAGCCTTAGTTCTTCAGACAATTTGTAATCACACATATACTCAAGCACACCACCAATTCAAATTAAAATGTGTACAATAAAACCAATTAATATACAAAACAAAATTAGCATACAAACTAGATAGCAGTAAGGTGGTTGTCAAACTCTAAAACAATGCAAATTAAAATGCAAATGAAATGCAATTAATTGGGAAAATAAAAAGTTTCTCCACCTGGCACCAAAATAATACTAATGTGTGAGCACCTGCTAAGCCTCTCTGGGGAGGACATTTCATAAATGTTTACCACAGAAAAATTGCTAGAGACTTATTTCATCTTCGTAAGTGAAGAGGAACATCTAAAGGTCCAGGTGAGAAAAGGAGATTCTTCAGGTAATCTTCTCTTAAGGGGATTAGGGCTTCAGATGTCAAAACCAGTACTTAATATGACTTAATAGATTGGGATAATATCAAAATATGCACAAGGATTTTGATGATTATGAAAAAACCTACATTTTTTCTATTTGTCTATCTTGTAAGCAAAAGTACCCATTCTCTGAGGTTAAAGTCGGTTGAAGTTCATTTGGATCGGTGTCTTGTTTAATCGAGAAAAAAACTATTTTATTAATTCTACTGTAGACAATTGAGAGGCAATTTCTAAGAAAAGACTAAAATATGTAGAGCTATTTTGAGTTAAGAAGTTTCTTTGATATAGAACAGAAAAAGAAGGAAGGTTGTGCACTGGAAAACTGAATTTTGAACAGAACGAATATTAAGAAGAAAGCCCCTAAATGTGCTTGAGCCTGGGTATGTCACTAACACCATGACCAATCTATTGAGTTTAGCCAAAGATGAAGATGATGCCCATAACTCTTTGTGACTAGATCTGAAAATGATCTTAAGTCTTTGAACAATATTGTGAGTTAAGCAGTGTTTGTTTTGAAAGGGTGGATCATGTTGCAGTTAAAGATACAACTAAAACATGCAAATATCTTGTTTCTGAAAACTAATCAATGTTGGTTTTGAGGATTTTGTGTCAGAAACTTTGTGTCTTCTTGGCAGTATTCTTTTCACCAACTTGCAACCTGTTGAGTTCCCAAAGAAATGTTGCGGTCCCATTTTGTGCATTCTCTTTCTCTGATTTTCTTCGTGTGACATAACCCATGCATAATTGTATGGCTAGTGAAGTTATGATGTTTTGAGTCTTGTGTGGTATGCTTGCTACATAAAACTTCATGTATAGAAAAAACAACTCTTTCAGATTAGGCTAGCATTTTCAATATATAAGAAATCCCCCCCCCCCATAATAATATAACAGACTACAGTTATGCATTTTGTCTGAAATGCTCTGCTCAAATTAGCAATAGTTCTCTCTATGTAGTTCTTAAAAATTATTCTGCAATATACCAATTTTCCCAAACAGCTTGAATGTAACTCAAAGCTAGTTCCATGATCCAAAAAAAAAAAGGATTTTGTGGGAGGAATTCATTCAGTTCAATATTCTATCCATAAATTAAGAGGCAAGGTTGGCTGATGACTCTTTCGAAGTTGAATTGAAACAATGGTCTCCAGACTTTTGCATCAAAGTCTTCACAGAGCATAGTAATTTTAAGTGAAGAGCCATTGAAGTACCATGAGCAGAATTTGGTAGCATTGTATGAATGATGGCTTTGACTGGAGGTTACTAACTAATAGATCTGCCAAGTCTAATAGATGGGAAGCAATAGCCCAGCTCAATGTTTCTCAACCTTGGCAATTTTATGTTGTGTGGACTTCAACTCCACTTGCCAGCTGGAGAGTTCTGGTAACTGAGGTCCATGCATCTTGAGGTTTGCAAGGTTAAGCAATACTGGCATAAATACTTTTATCCATCAAAAAAGAGAGACATATTTTATTTTGTAGCTGGCTGGCACAGATTATGTGGGAGGATGGGTGGAGAGCTGCTAATGTAAGCAGTTACTGTGAGGAAGCTGATGCTACTTTAAAGATTATCTCTATGTTTTCTGGGTGATTGTTTACTCCCCCATGCTGAGCTTGTATATTTTAAAGATACAGGTAAGGCACAAACTCTGCAAGAGCCTGGTATTCTGTACAAATGAAGAAAATAATCCTACAAAAGCCTGCCACTGTGATTTTCTTTCATGCAGAGAATGAAACTTGTGAAGGATTGAGGTTAAAAAAAGACAATGGCCAGGATTGAACCAGTGTGAGAATCTTTACTTCAACACAACATAGGGTATAATTTAGCCCTTAGGATATGCAGTCACTGGAAATGCAGATATTTGATTGATCTCAACCATTTTAATATTCATGGATCTAAGTCAACACATTTGGGGAGTTATATCCCAACTTTGAATGAAACCTCGGCATTTTTGCTAAACCTTAAGCAGTATGGTTGAATCCATCAACCTCAAATCACAGGCAAGCTATTTAAACAATTATAAAAAATCATTGGAAATTTCATTTATATATAAACATAAAGTTTGAGTTTTTCTTAAATCTACAGTTAATCCCAGTTTTGAAATTCTAGAGTAGGACTGATAATATCTTTCAATTCTAAACTTCTAGGTTTTCCCACTATTTTCTGTAATGTTTACTTTCTGCAGAAATAAAGATGGTTTTAGGGGGGGGGGAGATGAAATAGGTATATGGTAAACTTTGACTGGTGATGCTACAGGTCCTTTGATTTAAAGCTCCATTAGATATCTTTGAGGTGAAACTATTTTAAATAAATGGGAAATATTTCTATAAATCAGCCTAAATGGAATTGAAATCTAGGTACAGATGGTCCTCATGTAACAATTGTTCAGCAATTGTTTAAACTTATGACAGTACTGAAGAAGCAGCAGTTATGATCAATCCTCATGCTTATGTTGGCCACAGATCTTTATGGTCACATGACTGTAATCTGGGCTCTCAGTATAAAAGCCCATAATAACACCAAACATCTTGCAGTCACAGGATCACTTTCTTTGTGGGCTTCCTACAAGTAAAGACTAATAGAAAGCTAGCAGGAGGACAAAAATGGCACTCACAAACCATACCACTTAATGATGTCCTACCTTAAACAGTGATGCACTTAATAATGGCAATTGGAAATGTTGGAGTTTCCATTGTTAAGTAGCATAGTCATGTAATGTTGTGGTTTTCTTAGTGGAAAATATTCAAAGTTCAACCTTAAAAGGGAATTTCCAATTGCAACTATAAAATCCATTCCAATTTCATTGTTTTTGCCAATGGTGATATGTTAACATTTGTTCTGAGATAAATGAGGGCAAGCTATGTCTCAGAACTAATCATTCCCAGCATTAGCTACCATTATTTTCAACTGGCTAACAATTCTCCTTTCACCCTATAACCTTCAGCTTTCAGCCCCCATATCTACATATTTCTGATCTACATGTCTATGAATTTCAGATCTATACATTCCAGATTTATGCATTACAGCATATCTCTGGCTCACTAAATCATGTCCAACAGCTTGTGATGATGCTTGATGGTGTCAGTGATGATGTACCCAAATAAACATAAGCAGATGGGCTGAAATCTGCCTTGGCACTAATAGCCTAAGGAAAGTAAAGCATATGTTCCAAGAGTAATTGTGGTGGTAGTGTTATGGAACAGAATCAGATTTCTCATGTTGTCATACAGAATCATATTTGCTTGGGTTGAGCCTTATGTTCTCATATGCAGGGAACTGATGTTGTTCAGTTTTTTAGTGTGTTAATATGACAATGACTCCTTTTATATCTGATAGTGGGATCAAAAGAAAATAATACTCATTCTTACAATCCGTCTAACAATATCAGAATAGAAGCAGTTCTAGAATGAGTAATAATAATGTATTAGGGCAAACTATCAATTCAGTGGTAGCACCTAGTCAACTTTATTCGAAGATAACTAGGGTCAGATTTGTTCATAATTGGATAAAAGACATCCAGGAAATTTTAGGCTTAAAGCTTGAATTGAAAAGCTTTCCAAACATACAGGAAGCAGTCAATGGCAAACTACTTTCTACATAGTCTGAAGAAGAGTTTACTTTTATGAGAAATGGAAAACAGCAACACAATTATTTCATTTATCTATAGACTGTTTGACTTTGATGCAATAGTCCCAAGGTGGGAATTCTATCCACTGAACCTGAGCACGTGCTTGCCAAATAATCCTTCATCGGCTCATTGCTGCAATAGTTTTGAACTGAATATAAAGTGAGGACTAGTAGGAGTCACTTAGTCCCCTATGTTAGAAGGTTAGATTTTTAAAGTGTAAATAAGGATAGCTGTGTAATTTGTGAGTCACAAAGGAGCTCATTCTTAGGACAGAATGGGACAATTTGCCACATCCAACAATTCCATTTAATTATTCAAAATAAAATTAAAAATGATTTTAATTTTTGTCATTCACATTTCTCTCTGTCCTTCTTTTTGCATCCTTTCTTTACTGATTCGATTCCACCATTTCTTTGATATTAGCGTAACTCTGGTTCCAAAGTGAATTGTCCCATTGCGAGTTGGCCATGGCAAGTTGTCCGATGGTGAGTGGGATGCGGCAAGTGGGCCATGGCAAGTTGACTGTAGGAGTGGGCCAATGGGAGTTGACCAATGTGAGTTGGCTGTGATGAATTGTCATAGATCAGTTTAAGAAATATGTCAATTGGTATAGAACACATAAAGCATTATATTGGTTATAAACATTTGATATACAGGTAAAACAACTATAGGAATTAAAACTATAGGATGAAGATTATGAACAGAATTATTAATATATCACTTTATTTATTTATTTATTTATTTATTTATTTATTTATTCAATTTATATCCCGCCCTTCTCCGAACGGACCCAGGGCGGCGCACAGGAAAATTAAAACAATATACAACAATACAAAAATACCAAAATACACAAATTTAAAAATCTATTAAATATGGAATCCTGCACTAAAATCAATTAAAACCCCCCTTTTAAAAACTATCTATACTAGTCCACAGTGGAGGCTATGAAAGGCCGGCTTGGTGAAATAAATGTGTTTTCAAACACTGGCGGAAGAGGCGGAGGTCAGTAATGGTACGAAGTTCAGGGGGTTGGTCATTCCACAGGGCAGGGCCCGCCACAGAGAAGGCCCTTCCCCTGGGTGTCGCCAGTCGGCATTGTCCGACTGTTATTTATTTTGTTAGTTATTTTGCCCGCCCCTTCTTCTTCTTCTTTTTAAATCTAATTTCTTGATTAAAGCCTGATCTATCAAAGAGGTTAGATATTAGTCCAAATTGGCCCAGTCCTAAACTCTGTTAAATTAACTCCCCTCTCCCCACCATCAAGAATACATTGTTTGTGTCATTTGAACTCTAACCAGAAAAATAACTGACTGTGATGTGTAGTTATGAGGAAGACAATGTTTAAAAGACAAGCTTTTGTCACTATAATTGTCTGGTTTTCATTCCCAGGCCTACTCCTGGGATGAATAGGCAGTGGTGTTGACCTGAACCAAAACTTTTTTTTCCTCTCAGGACCCTGTCCCACTTTTAAGAATTATGGAAGACTCCAAAAGATCATATTTATTGAAATTTACCATATTAAAAATTAAAATTGAAGCATTCATAGACTATTCGTTGAATCATGTAAAAATATTAAGCCATCTGATATTAACATAAATAAAATGTTTTTTAATGAAACATTGTTATATATTTTAATAAATAAAAAATTACAATGAGAAGAGTAATGTTTCATATTTTGTAAATTTCTTTAATGTCTGACAAATAATTTTGATTTTACAGGCTCCTGAGTGATCCCAAGAATCCTAGGAACACATTTTAAGACACACTGACATAACCTATACTAATTTGAAGGTAAATAAAACACATTTTAAAAGACAGCAGGATTAGTGGGTAATGAAAAACTTTCAGCCTCCATTGTTGACACTAGATGAACTTAAAAAAATATCCTGAGTGACTGATCATGTTATTAAGTCATCATGCCATTTGTAGTCATTTCCAAATATGTCATTAATTTCTTTTCCAAATGGCAACAGAATATTTCCTGCCCTTTGCAGAGGATAAGAAAATTAACTTCTCAGAGATTGTAAGAAGCTGGGCACAACATATTTTTCATTTTTTCCTCTATTTTTTGGACAGTTAGGTTAATTAATGGAATCAGAGTAATACAGCTTTTAAGAACCAGCAACTGTAATTTCATTACTATTCTGGCTAGAAAACCTGGAATCTGAAGGAAACTAAGTTGGAGAAAGTTAGTCTAGAAGATATTTTTTTTAAAAACTATGGAAGATAGGACAGCAAAATAGATTGATACTTTATTTGCGACTATCATATCTAGAACCGTGGAATAGAAAATCTCTCGACAGCCTTATCTTAATTGTGATAAGAATGGTCTTTTTCCTGGAATTCCAAAAATCTTTCAAAAACCTAGCCTTAATCCTAGGCCTGTGGTGAATGCTTATTATTTGTCAAGGGTCCTGCTTTGTTGATTTTGTTGTTTATTAGATCATTTTAGTCTCTGTACATCCTACCTCATGTTTTAGCAGCTTTTATGCTTTTTCTGTTCTTTTATTGTTTAGAGTCCATTGCAGTTGGAAGCTAATACCAAAATGTAAATGTAAATAAATAAACAAGCAAGCTGCAGACTGGGACTTAGTAAAGCAACCATGAAAGCCTTGAAAAAAGAGATTCAAATGTTGTGATCTCTTTCTACCTAGAAAGATCAGAATCATACAAATCATAGTATTCCCTGTGACCCTCTATGGAAGCAAACCCTGAACTTTGAAGAAGCAATGCAGGAAGAGTATTGACAATTATGAACAGCGTTGAAAAAAAAACATCTTAAGAATAGCCTGGACAGCCCAAAATACAAACAAATGGATCATAAAACAAGCCAAGCCAGAGTTCTCTCTTGAGGTACAAATGAGCAGGCTCAAATTGTTTTACTTTGCACACATTATGCAGAGATCCAGTTCTCTGAAAAAGGCTGTAATACTGTGAAAGGTGGAAGGAAAGAAAAAAAGTGGACAACCAGCAGCAAAGTGGGTAGATTGTTATAGTACTGATGAATGCAATATTATAGTTTCCCATGGACCTAGTTGGGGACAGATCATGATGAAGAAAAGGGGCATTGGTTTTACTTTTGAATGTCCTTTTTCATGAAGATTGACAGGAGAATCCAGGCTGGGTTTTTCTACCCTGCTAGCTCATTGACTGAACTGAAATTCTGAAGACACGCCTCCTTGGCAACGGTCCCCAGTCTTGACCAATGAAGATGAAGCGAGTGGAATATTGTACTCCGTCCAGTCCAAACCTCACTCTATCCCAGCCACTGGCCAAGCAGTCAACCGGGCGGGTCTGGATTCTCCCATCGATCTTCATGAGAAAGGGCATTCACTGGTAAGACCAATGCTCATTCTCCATGGTATCAATGAGAGAGTCCAGGATGGGACATGCCAAAGCCTTGGAGGTTCTATGGGCAGGATCTGTCCAGGCCCAAGGTTTATCGCAAAAACGGGCCATTTTTGTGTCAATTAAATTGCAAGCATAGCCCTATGGAGGCTTATAGAGTGTTGCTGGGGGCTGGGGGGGGAACGGCCCATTTTAGGCTAATTTCTGCCCTCCCCAGTCCCCAGGAGCTCTCTGGAAACATACATAAGGCTAGGCACAGCCAGTTTGGTGAAGGGGGCGGGGTTCCAGGAAGCAAAAAATGCTGTAGTTGATGTATAAGACACACCCAGATTTTCAGTCTCTTTTTGGAGGAAAAAAGGTGTGTTTTATACTCTGAAAAAATAACACTTGAAGTTATTTATGTTGACTAGAATGGCATTTAATAGACACTTTTGTAACTCAATAATGCTCAGTTTAAAACACTCAAAACAGGTAAACCACTACAAATACAATTCAAGTGAGAGATGACTTCAAATATGTACATTAATATAGTGATCAATAATGTAGCTAAAAGAAGATGGGCCACATTCAATGCAATTTATTGGGATTCTAGATCAAAACTGCAGATGAAATTCACACTTTAGATGACTCTACAAAAGACATTACCTCCAGCTCAGCATTTCAGGAAGGGATATATAGAATCTATCAGAATGGTAACTTCAACTTAAGATTTGGAGCAGAGACAGAGATATAGATGTTACATTATGCCATGCCCAGAGGTATGGGGTTTTATATGATTTCATCTTTACAACTGTGGGGCATCAGGTCCCAAATAGCTTCTAAAACTAACATACTGCAGTACAAAGTACAAAGTTATGGTACTTGGCTTCCTGGTATTGGAACCCTATAGAATAACGTCTGACTTCTGATAGGTAGTAGTGCTTCCAATGGATAATATAACTGAAAACACCACACACCAATGTGTAAAAACAGAAAAAAAAAATCCCATTGCTCGAGGTATGTGTGTGGAAGTCATGTATATGTAATGTATAGACTGGAGCATGACCTGTAATATCCCAACCTACTGTATCTCATGGGATTGTCATTACGGAGAACATATTAGACAGTAACATTATGCCTGCTGTGCAAAATAAAAGTGGGATATAAATGAATAAAATTAAAATGATATGTACCTCTGTGCTCCAAGAGCTTAAGGAATGGTGAAGTGTATAATACAGTATTCTAATAGATTTTAAATAGAAGTAAAATTTGATAACTGGAGCATGACTAGGAATATTCCATATTGCAATATTTTATTACAGCTCTCATTTGTACCAAAGTACTAATTTAGCAATCAGTTTAAGAAATATGACTCATCTAGCAAGGCAACATTAGCTACATACAAATGAATGAAACATTTGGATTGTAGCAGTTCAGGTAAATAAAGCTTTATTGTATAAAGTCAAGGTTTATTGCAGTCTTGGAGGCTTTGGGGTATTCGGAGTGAAAGGAAAATCAATGAGTACGTTTAATAGAATGACTTTGATCTTCTTTCATAGGTTTATTACTTTTGCCACCTCACAATTGGCTATAAAAAATTATCTAACAAATGGAGAATGTGGGAGTTGTAATGAGTAGCAGGAACTTGATGCATCAGAGAAAAATCTTTGCAAAAGTAAGTTATTAGTGATAATAGCTGCCAGATGGAATTTTTAAAAATGCCATTAGTTAATTGCATGGGCAGTTGCAAACATTAGCTGCTAATGGAAGGGGTTTGTCCTTGTGCTAGGAACAGATTTGTATGAAAGGTGAGAATTGAAGTGTATTGCTCATACAGACACTGAACACTGTTGTGCTAGCTGTCATTACTTCTCTGTAGCCAATGGGGGGAAGAACTATTAGAAAGGACTGCTGCAAATAATAACTGAGATGACAAGCTGTCTTGTGCCACATAAAAGGATAACAAATATATTGCAGCATGCCTGAGATGTGTGGTAGTCAAAAGAATATCAGACACTGCATATCGCACAGGTTCTTTTATGTTTTGCTTTGTTTCAGTAGACTAAAATGG
The DNA here is from genome assembly GCA_039707465.1 of Rhabdophis nuchalis. NCBI lineage: Eukaryota > Metazoa > Chordata > Lepidosauria > Squamata > Natricidae > Rhabdophis > Rhabdophis nuchalis. The sequence continues at coordinate 141,623,708 of CM077645.1, forward strand.
TGCATATTCTACTCTAAGGAGCAGTCCAAGGTTGACTATTGTCCTGTATCAGTGATAGATCATTCAAGTGGAAGAACTAGTCCTATGAGGCCTTTTTCCAAGGGTCACTGATTTATGAGGGGAAAAATATGTTAAAAACCACAATCTTTGGCAGGTAGGACAGAAGCTGACATGGGTGAAGCTGGCACTAGATTCTAAGCAGCAGATGAATTAATAATGTTTCTGCATTGTTTTTAGATTTTCCACTCCCATAAAGGTTTCACAGTTCTATAAAACCTGATGTTTACCAATGCCTTGTAATACAATAGCTTTAAAAAAAACCCAAACACCTCCATTTCATGAAAAAGAAAGCTGCTTGTATTACATTTTAACTACCGTGTTTCCCCAAAAATAAGACAGGTCTTATTTTCTTTTGACCCTTAGCACTTCATCTTATTTTCAGGAAGGTCTTATTATTTTTGAGGTGCAGGAGGTGGTGAGCGTGGTCACCTCATGGCTGCTGCTGTGTTGCAATATTTTCGGGGGAGGGCTTATTTTAGCACATACGCTCAAAAGCCCGATTGGGCTTATTATCCGGGGAGGCCTTATTTTCAGGGAAATAGTAGATTTTTAAGTATTTTTTAGTGTTATTAATTTTATTTATTTTCCACTCTTAGTTCCCTCTCTGCAAAAGGCAAAATATAAGAGTTAAAAAGAAATACTACATTTGAATGGTGCCATTTGAGTCTGATAAGGAAAAAAATTCAAAGAATAAGCTAAATAAGATAAGAATAAGATAAAGTTCCATGAAATTATCGCTGTTTGACAATAGAAAAATCCTGGTCAAACTTCCTCCCAGGTGTTCCTTTAAAACCATACATTTAATACAATACAATACAATACAATACAATACAATACAATACAATACAATACAATACAATACAATACAATACAATACAATACAATACAATACAATACAATAGCAGAGTTGGAAGGGACCTTGTAGGTCTTCTAGTCCAAACCCCTGCGTGGGCAGGAACCCTATACCATTTCAGACAAGTGGCTATCTAACATCTTTTTAAAGGCTTCCAGGGTTGGGGCATTCACAACTTCTGGAGGCAAGCTGTTCCAGAGGTTAATTGTTCTAACTGTCAGGAAATTTCTCCTTAGTTCTAAGTTGCTTCTCTCCGTTTCTTATCTCTGTTATGACCATTCTGTAATTTCATGTACCTGTAACAAATTTAACAAACATAGAATATTTTTTTTTAAAGGAATATTAAAACTACATTTAAAAAAGAAAAATAAAAGAAAAATAAGAAGGTTAGAATTACAGGAAGGGGAGTAGGGTGCAAGAAAAATCTAAAAGAAAAAAAAGAAAAATAAGTAGCTTCTGATCTTCTTTGCAGCAATCTATATAAATAAAAATGTAAAATAGTTTGTACGAATCCACTAATCTCAAAAAGTACTGGACCAATTTCCCTCAAATTTTGACACAACGTAGCCAAGGACCTCCGATAATAGAATAGCTAATCATTTTGTGCCTAGCACGCGTGAGTTGTGTACAAATGACACACAAAAAAATGTACCCACTGAATGTGTGTAAACAACCCTGTAGCCACGCCCATCAAACTGCTTTTCAACTGCCAGTGTTGAAAAAGGCCTCATACGGCGGCCTCTTGGGGCCAAAAAGGCACAGAGGACAGCAAACTCCCAGGTGGCCCATAGGGGTGGGGGGGGAGAAATTCTGCTCAGGACTGTTCTCTGAGGTAAAAAAAACAAACGGAGGCAGGCAGCTGCTTTAAACTGTTTAATACGAACTAAACCAAACTGTAACAAATAATCACCCATCTGACAGCAAATACAGTTTAATGAAAAGAAGGACTAGGGAAGACATGATAGCAGCCTTCCAATATCTCAGGGGTTGCCCCAAAGAAGAGGGAGTCAAGCTATTCACCAAGGCACCTGGGGGCAGAACAAGAAGCAATGGGTGGAAACTAATCAAGGAGAGAAGCAACCTAGAACTGAGGGCAAATTTCCTGGCAGTGAGAACTATTAACCAGTGGAACATCTTGCCACCAGAAGTTATGGGTGCCCCAACACTGAAGAGAGAAGAGACTGGAAAACTATTTGTCTGAAATGGCATAGGGTCTCCTGCTTGAGCAGCGGGATTGGACTAGATGACCTCCAAGGTCCCTTCCAACTCTGCTATTGTATTATTGTATTACAGTAGGTAGGTAGATAGGGGAATAGAGAGACAGGGAGAAATACAGTTTAATAAAAGAGGGACTAGAGGAGACAGGATAGCAGCCTTCCAATATCTCAGGGGTTGCCACAAAGAAGAGGGAGTCAAACTATTCACCAAGGCACCTGAGGGCAGAACAAGAAGCAATGGGTGGAAACTAATCAAGGAGAGAAGCAACCTAGAACTGAGGGCAAATTTCCTGGCAGTGAGAACTATTAACCAGTGGAACATCTTGCCACCAGAAGTTATGGATGCCCCAACACTGAAGAGAGAAGAGACTGGAAAACCATTTGTCTGAAACGGCATAGGGTCTCCTGCTTGAGCAGCGGGGTTGGACTAGATGACCTCCAAGGTCCCTTCCAACTATGCTATTGTATTATTGTATTACAGTAGGTAGGTAGATAGGGGAATAGAGAGACAGGGAGAAATACAGTTTAATAAAAGAGGGACCAGGGGAGACAGGATAGCAGCCTTCCAATATCTCAGGGGTTGCCACAAAGAAGAGGGAGTCAAGCTATTCACCAAGGCACCTGAGGGCAGAACAAGAAGCAATGGGTGGAAACTAATCAAGGAGAGAAGCAACCTAGAACTGAGGGCAAATTTCCTGGCAGTGAGAACTATTAACCAGTGGAACATCTTGCCACCAGAAGTTATGGATGCCCCAACACTGAAGAGAGAAGAGACTGGAAAACCATTTGTCTGAAACGGCATAGGGTCTCCTGCTTGAGCAGCGGGGTTGGACTAGATGACCTCCAAGGTCCCTTCCAACTATGCTATTGTATTATTGTATTACAGTAGGTAGGTAGATAGGGGAATAGAGAGACAGGGAGAAATACAGTTTAATAAAAGAGGGACCAGGGGAGACAGGATAGCAGCCTTCCAATATCTCAGGGGTTGCCACAAAGAAGAGGGAGTCAAGCTATTCACCAAGGCACCTGAGGGCAGAACAAGAAGCAATGGGTGGAAACTAATCAAGGAGAGAAGCAACCTAGAACTGAGGGCAAATTTCCTGGCAGTGAGAACTATTAACCAGTGGAACATCTTGCCACCAGAAGGTATGGATGCCCTAACACTGAAGAGAGAAGAGACTGGAAAACCATTTGTCTGAAACGGCATAGGGTCTCCTACTTGAGCAGCGGGTTGGACTAGATGACCTCCAAGGTCCCTTCCAACTATGCTATTGTATTATTGTATTACAGTAGGTAGGTGGATAGGGGAATAGAGAGACAGGGAGAAATACAGTTTAATAAAAGAGGGACTAGGGGAGACAGGATAGCAGCCTTCCAATATCTCAGGAGTTGCCACAAAGAAGAGGGAGTCAAGCTATTCTCCAAGGCACCTGGGGGCAGGACAAGAAGCAATGGGTGGAAACTAATCAAGGAGAGAAGCAACTTAGAACTGAGGAGAAATTTCCTGACAGTTAGAACAATTAATCAGTGGAACAGCTTGCCTCCAGAAGTTGTGAATGCCCCAACACTGGAAGTCTTCAAGAAGATGTTGGATAGCCATTAGTCTGAAATGGTATAGGGCAGTGATGGCTAACCTTTTTTGGCTCACTTGCCAATAGCAGGGGGAGTGCAGGGGCGATGTGCACAGGTGTGCCACATCCATAATGCTATGTGCATGACCCCCTGCATTTGGCATGCTTTTTACGTCATCCCCAGGCTCCAGAGGGTTTATAGGAGCCTGGGGAGGGTGAAAACAGCCTTCCCCCACCTCCAGAGGGCAAAAAATGGCCTCAAAAGAAGGCCTAAATCAGCTGGCCAGGGCACACATACAAACTGAAGCTGACAGGGCAATGCCTCGAATGGTCTAAGAAATGGTTCCGTGTGCCACCTGTGGTACCCATGCCATAGGTTCGCCATCATGGGTATAGGGCTTCCTGCCTAGCAGGGAGTTGGACTAGATGACCCCCAAGGGATAGATAGAGAGGCAGAAATAAGGTAGGTAGGTAGGTAGGTAGGTAGGTAGGTAGGTAGGTAGGTAGGTGGATAGATAGATAGATAGATAGATAGATAGATAGATAGATAGATAGATAGATAGATAGATAGAAAGAAAGAAAGAAAGAAAGAAAGAAAGAAAGAAAGAAAGAAAGAAAGAAAGAAAGAAAGAGACAGTAGGTAGGTAGGTAGGTAGGTAGGTAGGTAGGTAGGTAGGTAGGTAGGTAGGTAGAGGGAGAAAGGAAGAAATATAGTAGGTAGGTAGGTAGGTAGGTAGGTACATAGGTAGGGGGATGGATAGATAGATAGGGAGAAATACAGTAGATAGGTAGGTAGAGGGATAGATAGATAGAGAGGGAGAAATACAGTAGGTAGGTAGGTTGGGGCTTATATGGTGGTTGGGTGTATGTGTGCAGGTGTAGATCTACACACAGATTGGTTAGCCATTTAACCAGACTGGGCCACAGCAACGCGTGGCCGGGTATAGCTAGTTATAAGTACAATTACAAATTTACATCTTACTGTAGGGTTACAATGTAATCTTTTTCTTTCTATAATTTTCCTGCCTGAACATCATACTATTTATTTTTGGTTTCATTCAAAATGCTTATTTCAGTCAGCAACAAACATATTTTTTTAAATAAAATAAGTCAATTTAACCACCTTAGCAAGTTCTATTATCTTCGCCAACAATTGTGACTGATGCCAAATATTTCCATATTTGTGTGCACAATAATCTCACTACAGTTATGTTAAAAAATTAATATTTTTCCCAACTATATAGTGATTAATCCCCACCCTCAAAACCCCCCATTCTCCTCTCAATGGTATATTAATCTTTAAAACAATCTGAATCAGTGTACGTATTTAAATCTAGAATTTTCTGGCTTTTTGACATGTCCACCCAATTTCCAACATAAATTTGAAGTAACTCTAAACTGTTAAACATTATATTTAAAAAATTATAAAAATGATTATAAGAGGTAAATTTCATCTTGTTAGCCACATATTTGCTCATCTGTATATTATAACTAATTTTGAAGTTCAATAAAAGCTTATACACTTTAGCAATTAAATGGTCAGCATTTGTATAAAATTCTATTTCAAACTCAGATGTACATTGTTCAAGCCCATATATTCTTTTGCCTACTTTAAATTTTTCTAGTAATTGTAAATATGAAAACCACTGACAACTGTATCCCTCTGCCATCAGTTCTTCACTTGATGTTACTTTACATTCTCCTTGACAAAATTGTACTTTCTGGTGATGTTATCCAGGTGTAGTTGCGTATTATTTCTTGTCTATAAAATTCTCTTCTAAAATTCAAATTGCTTACAGGCAATAAACGGGTTTGTATCTATTCAATATTCTCAATATGGCATGTCTATCATAATGATATTTTGAAAAATCTTTATCTTGAATTTATCATACCACAAATAACTAAAACTCAGTCATGGCATTCTAACTCAAATAGACTGCTATTTTTCAGCAACATCCACTCCTTTATCCAAACCAAGTAGAAAACTGCAAAATACAATTTGAAATCAGGTAAACCCATTTCGCCTCTTTACTTTGCATGTTATAATATCTTATATTTAAATTGTAGATTTCCTCCTCCCCACAAAATATATATAGTTTTTGAGCTGATCAAATATATATGTGTGTGTGTGTGTGTGTGTTTACGTTTGTGCTGATAAATAAATAAACAAGGGAGACTAGTATAGCTCTATTTCAAGCTATTTAGCTCTCATCAGCTAGCCATATCCTTACTGGGATTCGAACCAGGGAAGTATTACATGTGAGGCAGTTGTAATTGCCACTAGACCACTGGTTCTACTCCCGATCAGCTGAGTCAAGGGAATAAGTATATACTTGTGTCACAACACTCTGATAAGCCCCAATTAAGGGAGGAAGGAAGTTGCTTTCCTTTTCTGTTTTTCGGTTCATCACAAGACCATGCAGACAGAAAGCTATTACTGTATTTTTTGGAGTATAAGACACACCAAAGTATAAGACGCACCTTAATTTTTTTTGGGGGGGGGGAATCAGGATATTTCTTTACTGCGAGAGATGTTTTCCTGCACAGAGCGGCCGAGAGAGAGAAGTGGTAGAGCTGCCAGACTCAAGTAAGATATGTGCCCCACCCTACCCCATCCCATCCCCTGCCCTGCCCCATCTGCCACCTCCAAATTATGCCCGAACATCTTATGTCAGGTGTCCTTTGCTGCCTGTGCACTCCAGGTGGCCAGCAGCTGAGCCAGCGAGCCGGTAATTGGCTGGCTGCTCCTAATCTGTCTCCACACCTGCACCTTCGCCCGATTGTGCTGTCCTCTTGTTTTTCTCCCTGCCTCCTCCGGCCCTTGGTGCTGGTCAAGAGAAAACAGAAAACAAGTCTGTAGAGGAGGAGGAGGGCATGTGGCTCTGTGATATGCACCGGGGAACTAGGAATGAAAGCATTTTCAAGTGGCAGTGCATGCTGGAACTGCCTGCTACCTGAAACACAATGCACTTGTTTGGCCTCTGCATGCGCCCTTTTTTGAATCGAGAGGGGATCGTGGTGCTGCCGGCCAAAAATGCTTTCATTGAGAAGGCTATGAACGGCATTCCCCAGACTGCTTTGGGAATCAGGCTCGCCGCATGGAATCACCCAAAAATGTGATGCACGGAGTGGATGGGTGGAGCTACATTCAGAATATAAGACGCACCCAGATTTTTGCCCTCTTTTGGGGGGTAAAAAGGTGTGTCTTATACTCCGAAAAATACGGTAGTTTCATTGCCTTTTGTTTCCATCCAGAGCCTGGGGAGGGTGAAACCTCCACCCCCGCATGTGTGGGTGGTCATGCATGCCTGCACAGGGGGTCATGCACACATGCACAGGTGGTGTGTGTGTGCATTGAATTGAGGGTATGGGCATACACAATTTTGGCACACCTAAAGAAAAAGGTTCGCCATCACTGGTATATCAGTTATCAAAACAAATATTTCCTGATAGAAAAACATCATTCTATGAAAGATATTCATTTTTATCATGAAAATTCAATGACAGTTGCATTTTCTCCCATCTTAACGTATCTCTTTTAACTTCATTCCCTATATTAACATAGTTATTTTGAACATAATTCAGTGTTTGTCATAATAATACCCAGATATTTTAGCTCCTTTTCCACTTTAAAATCCATTTTATTCATTAGTTTTATTTGATATTCATATTTTTGTTACCATCTTTGTATTCAACCTAAAACCTGCCCATAATCCTCTCATCATGTATTCAAGTATATCAAAAAACCAAAATAAACAAGAGGGTGTCAGCGGGCACCCTATCTTGTCCCTTTTTTATTTTACAGAAGTTTGTTAAATCTCCATTATTTGTATATATTTGTATATACTTCATAAATATGGCTTATTAATCCATATTTACAGGGTATAATTCACTATTACTCATTTTATCAAGTTCTGTGCAAAACTGTTATGTTTTAAAACCTTGAAAAACAAACCCATTGCAAGTTTCCAAAGGCCTTCTTTGCATCTAGATCAGGGATGTCCAAACTTGGGAACTTTAAGACTTGCGGACTTCAACTCCCAGAATTCCCCAGCCAGCTATGCTGGCTGGGGAATTCTGGGAGTTGAAGTCCACAAGTCTTAAAGTTCCCAAGTTTGGACATCCCTGATCTAGATAGATCAATGAGCCTTGCTTCAGGTGCCCAAAATGTCCAACACATTTCTAATATTGTCCTTTAACTATATTTTAGGTAAAAGCCCACATTAATCCTCGAATACATTCTTGCAAAATTATTTTCTGTCTATCAGCCAAATTCTTGCTGAATAACATGTAGTCATTATTCAATAATGAATTGGCCTATAGTTTCTTATTAAAGCCAAATCTTGTTTCTCTTTGGGTATTAATACGGCATTGGCCTCTGTCTTACCCTATGACATCTTTCCTCCCTGTAGTACAGAGTTCATTGTGTTCTGAAAAAATTGTAAAAGTTAATCCTCAAAACATGCATAATAAGAACCTAATAATCCATCTGCTGCAGGCACCTTTCCTAGTTTAATCTTTTTTATAGCTTCAGAAACTTTCCTTAATGTTATACGTAGGTCTATTCACATTCTGTCTCTGCTCCTCTGTAATCCTCAATAAATTTTATTTCTTTAGATATTCATCTATTTTTTTCCAGAGATGTCACTTGCTTTATACAAAGTAGAATAATATTGATGAAATGCTTTTTGTATGATCACATTGCCCATTAATACAGTACCTCCCTCTTGTAATTTAAATATCATTTCATTTGGTTTTCATAAATTATGTGCTAGCCACTCCCTTAACTCATTTGCAGATCAAAGGCTTTTTGCTCCATTTTATTTACACATCTCTTACTTTTAACGTAGATAATTGTCATTGTAAAATATTAATTTATTGAAAAATATTTCCATGCCAATTTTTTTAAAAAATTCCTTTCTCTTTATTTAATCCAAAATAGCTTATGCTTTATCTTGTCTCTTCTTTTTAGCTCAGTACTATATTGTATAATCTAGTAATAACTTTACTTGCTTCCTCAACATTCTTAATTTAGTGCCTTTAACAATCATTCTCAAAACATTCTTTTAATCCTTTTTACCATTATAGCATCTTTCTGCAGCAACATTTTGTTCCGTTTCCATCTAAAAGAATTAGATTTTCTTTTCTAAACCAAACTCATAGGATTATGATCCAATAATGTTTTGGTAATATTTCTACTTTAGAAATCCCAATAGCCATGTTCTTTGAAGTCCAAATCATATCTTTTCTTGAAAATTGATGTCTTCCAGAATAGTCATTATACTTTGTTGAACTGCCCTTTTTCTGTCTCCTTTCTGCTATCAACCAAGCCAAAATTGTCCATCCAATCAAAGAAAACTTTATAATTTGTCAACACTTTGTGATGCATAATCAACTCAAAAATTTAGAAAAAGCAATACCTGTAGCCCCTAGTTCAATATCATCCTTTTGAGACTTTTGTTGCAGTTTCTTCTGACACCTCCATTTGAATCTCCCTCAATTCTGTTTTGATTTTTTTTAGAAAAGTCATTGTTTTCTAAATTCTATTTAGAACTAGCTATACCCGGCCACGCATTGCTGTGGCCCAGTCTGGTTAAATGGCCAACCAATCTGTGTGTAGATCTACACCTGCACACATACACACAACCACCATATAACCCCCAACCTACCTACCTACTGTATTTCTTCCTTTTTCCCTCTATCTACCTACCTACCTACTGCATTTCCCCCTTTCTATCCCTCTACCTACCTACTCTATTTCTTCCTTTCTCCCTCTACCTACCTACCTACTGTATTTCTCCCTCTCTCTCTATTCCTCTACCTACCTACCTACCTACCTACCTACCTACCTACTGTATTTCTCCCTATATAGCTATACACCCACCTACCTACCTACCTACCTACGGTATTTCTCCCTCTCTGTCTATCCTTCTACTTACCTACCTACTGCATTTCTTCCTTTCTCCCTCTATCTACCTACCTACCTACCTACCTACCTACTGTATTTCTCCCTCTCTATCTATCCCCCTACCTACCTACCTGCCTACCTACTGTATTTCTCCCTCCCTTACTGTATTTCTCCCTCTCTATCTATCCCTCTACCTACCTACCTACTGTATTTCTCCCTATCTATCTATCTATCCCCCTACCTACCTACCTACCTACCTACCTACCTACCTACCTACCTACCTACCTACCTACTATATTTCTTCCTTTCTCCCTCTACCTACCTACCTACTGTATTTCTCCCTACCTATCCCCCTACCTACCTACCTACTGTATTTCTCCCTATCTATCTATCCCACCTACCTACCTACCTACCTACCCACCTACCTACTATATTTCTCCCTCTCTATCACCCTATCTGCCTACCTACCTACCCACTTTATTTCTCCCTCTCTATCTATCCCTCTATCTACCTACATACTGTAATACAATAATACAATAGCAGAGTTGGAAGGGACCTTGGAGGTCATCTAGTCCAACTCCCTGCCTAGGCAGGAAGCCCTATACCCATGATGGTGAACCTATGGCATGGGTGCCACAGGTGGCACATGGAACCATTTCTTAGGGCATGCGAGGCATTGCCCTGTCAGCTTCAGTGTGTATGTGTACCCTGGCCAGCTGATTTAGGCCTTCTTTTGAGGCCGTTTTTTGCCCTCTGGAGGTGGTTGAAGGCTGTTTTCACCCTCCCCAGGCTCCTATAAAGCCTCTGGAGCTTGGGGAGGATGTAAAAAGCATGCCAAATGTAGGGGGTCATGCACATAGCATTATGGATGTGGCACACCTCTGCATATCGCCCCTGCACTCCCCCTGCTTTTGGCACACGAGCCAAAAAAAGGTTAGCCATCATTGCCCTATACCATTTCAGACAAATGGCTATCCAACATCTTCTTAAAGACTTGCAGTGTTGGGGCATTCACAACTTCTGGACGCAACTTCTGTTCCACTGATTAATTGTTCTAACTGTCAGGAAATTCCTCCTCAGTTCTAAGTTGCTTCTCTCCTTGATTAGTTTCCACCCATTGCTTCTTGTTCTGCCCTCTGGTGCTTTGGAGAATAGCTTGACTCCCTCTTCTTTGTGGCAACCCCTGAGATATTGGAAGGCTGCTATCCTGTTTCCCCTAGTCCCTCTTTTATTAAACTGTATTTCTCTCTCTCTATGGGCCACCTGGGAGTTTGCTATCTCAGTGCCTTTTTGGCCCTAAGAGGCCTCCATAAGTTGCTGTGGAAATGACTGTTGTTGGGTGGGAGGAGTTACAGGAAGGTGAAAACCTGATCAGTGGGTACATTTTACATTTGTGTACCTTGCACATGACACACATGTGCTAGGCACAAAATGATTACATATTCTATTATCAGAAGTCCTTGGGAACATTGTGTCAAAATTTGAGATAAATCAGTCCAGTAGTTTTTGAGATTAGCTGCTTCGTACAAACTATTTTACATTTTTATTTATATAGATTCATTTGAAATACTGTTGTTTAAGAGTAAAACTCCTTCCATTTATTTTTATCTTTATATCCATGTATATTTTTACGTTTTAATCTCTTGGTTAAAAAAGAACACTGTTTTCTCTGCAAAATTTTAACAGAATTTTTTAAAAGAAGAATTTATCTGTACCTTAAGTCTTACATAAAAATGCTGCTGCAAAACTTTTCTTATCTTCTTCCTGACATATACAGTATATCCTTTGGAACATTTCTTATTCTTGAAACTTCACATTTATTGTATAGACTTTTATCAAGTTGTTTTGCATAGCTTTCCATTTTTTAAACAGTAATTTTTAGTTAAGTTACTGTCCAGCTGCTGAAATATTTTCTGAAGCAAATCTGGTTAATTCTTCTCTCTGCAGGTTGTTCTACTGGCCCTCCCTTTCCCTTTATTCTCGGCACTTTTCTGGTGGTTGCTATTATTATATTTTAATTAATGTCCCTTTTATCCCTTTTAAAGTTTTTATAATGATTTTTGTTAAACTTTTTGCCAACATTTTAAAGACCTGCTTCATAATTCAGAAAAAAAAATTGCCATGTAGAATTCCATCCTGCCAGTGAAAAAAAATCTCTATTTAGCTATAAATTAGTTACCGTACATCCAAAAGTTGCTCAAAAATAAGGCTCATGTGAACTTTATGTCTATATAAGCTGCATTATAGCTGTGAGCTTGATTTTTCCATTTTCCAGTGAGTCTTTGCTGGTCAGAATTCACCATCTGGCCATTTATCTTTGTTTGAATGCCATCCCTGCTCCTTCAGGGACATCTAGTTTGCCCTGAAACCTCATCAGAAGCTGTTTCTGGCATTATTTCCAAAGTAGGTATTTCAGTGTGGTGGTACTGGTTGCACTAGCAGAAAATTGGCAAAGAAAAATTGCAAAGTGAAGTGTACTTTTTTCCCTTTGATACACAGAATTCTATCTTATGTTAACATTTCATATAATAATTGAGCATTATAGTGCAGAATTACCGGTAAGCACTTATTTCAGTCATTAAATAAAGCTACTGGGATTCAAACTCTGTTCTGCCTTGAACTTGATGTGGTACCTTGCAAAATAGGATTATATTTCTCATCTTCAGTTCTGTCAACTACAACAACAGGTATATCATTGTTAGTTAATATCTTTAGTAGGATCAACTAAAATTATACAAAACACTATATAGATGTTCTCCATAACTCTATATCAAGTTGTTATATACACATGCACATGCATACAAATAGGATTGGAAGAAAGTACATTAGCCCAAATATTCCAATTATGAGATGTACTTCAAACTGTTATTTTCAAGTGTTATTTGCAAAGATGTGTTAAGAGCCATAGCACTTAGCAATAGCACATAGACTTGTATACTATTTCATAGTATTCAGCCCTCTTTAAGTGTTTACAGAGTCAGCATATTGCCCCCAACAATCTGGGTCCTCATTTTACTGACCTCAGAAAGCTGGAATGCTGAATCAACCTTGAGTGGATCAGGATCAAATTCTGGGCAGTAAGCAGATCTAGCCATGTTTTACCATGCATTCAAGGGGAAAAAGACTGATATTTTTAATTTCTTTTTTAAAAGTTCTTGATTTGGAAATCAGCTTATAACTACTAAACACAGGAATAGGAATTGGGAGCACATAAGCACATCAGGAATCCACGAGTTAAACTTTGTATACTGTGCATATTGTGTATACTGAAAACCTCTTTCCTCCCTTTTCTTATATATTCATTGGATTTTAATTTCATCCCCCACCCCCAATCCCCAGAAGTTCAAGTCTGCATGCATAGTTCCCTATTTCCTAATTTTTCTCACAATAATAACCCTGCAGGAAAGGTTGTTATGAAAAAAAAGTGTTTGGCCTAAGATTTTCCAATAAGACCATGGCTGAAGTTAGAGTTGGGCCTACATTTCCAGGCTCCTAGTCCAGATTTCAGTCACCGCACCACCCTTACTCTTCCAATTGTCTCTTATGATACTTGTCTGCTTGGATTATGAACCTGCTGACAGGCCCTTTCTGTCTAATTACCATGACCCAGTTTGAGAAACAGTACTTATATGAATAATGGAATAAAAATGCAACCAATCAATCAAAAAGTGCAGGGATTAAATTACTGAGCACAAAATGGAATCTTGCACTGAGATTTCCTCAAAGAGTTCGTATAGTCTGATAGTCAGTGAGGAAAAAGTAGACACACTCAAATGTTAGCATGACATGAATTTCATTGTTAATTCAGGGGCACACTGTTCGGTTAAGTTTATTTTATTTAAAAAGGCAATATGAAATTAGTAAAATAAACTCAAATACTGAATGTCTTGGTATGGGTTGACATTTTTGAGGATTCAAAGATGAAAGCCATTTGTAATATCTCTGTGAATGTGATATAATGAGAATAAACAAGGAGACCAAAGCCCTAATTGTACTAAGCCTACACTTTACAACCAGAATGCATGCCTTGTTTCATATGATTTTTATACAAGCAAAATTCAAACTTTGTTTTCGTTAAAAATACTGCTTAAACATTTTCCTCACGTGAAGCATAAATGTAGATGGCAAGAGTAATTAGGTTGCAAATGAAAATGACCCACTTGACTATAGAAATTATTAGGAAGAATTCTTAATGGCTTTTATAATATCATCTAATAAAGCTGTTAAATTGTAGTTCATTGAAATTAGTGAGGGCATTTCCCCCCCTCTGTTCTGTTCTTTTCTTACACTATTCCTTAAATTTTACATTTAGGATAAGCACAAGTATTTGATTCTTAGGCAGATGCCTTCCCTTGGATTATAACTATTTGTTCAGGGTTCAAAGTCATAATGACAATGAACAAGGGAAACTTACAACGGGTCGCCAAAGTACTAGGTTTTGCAGTGTCCCTGGAGTCATGTGATCCCAATTTCTGATGTTACCTGCTGGCTTCCCACAAGCAAAGTCAAAGTATTCAGGTAAGGATTGTGAGATCCTAGGAATCCTGTACTCCATAGCAGCCCCTGCCTGGCCATACTCCATGATGTGTAGATGCCTGCAGCCTCCCTTGCCTTCTTACAACCTCTGCTTTCTCTTTTGAGGTATCTGTCAGCCTTCTCATTGTTTCCCGGCCTGCCTCCAGTCCCTACCCCCTTCAGCCCTGACATGAGCACACACATACACACACATGCACTCCTTCACTTGGACTCCCGCTTCTTCCTACTGACCTGTGCATCCTGGGGTTACGATGGCAACCATAACTGCCAGGATTGGTATTGCTAAGTGAGGCAGTTCTGTAGCATTGCACTTTGACCATATTGCTTAGTAATGTAATTTGGAAGCTCCTGAAAACTCCCTGCAGATCGTATTCTATGAAGGAGAAAAAAGCATGGAGCTTCAATATTTTCAACAATGGTTGGGTTAAATATTTTAAAAAGGCCATTTAATGTTCTGTGGAGGAGGGAAAGTGTAGAAAGACGATAACTAGAGAGCTAACTTAGTTCCAGATAGAGAGATAGACCATGTAATGTATCAAATACCTGCAGCAAATGAGAATTGTAAGAACTGAATTTCATACCAATTCAAACATACATGTGAATTTGTTTAACCATTTATTTATTGAATACTGATGAACTGTTTAAATTCCAAAAATCTGATGCTACAGTACACTAAACAAAAATCAAACTACTACTACTACTAATACTATCACTACTACTACTACTATTACTACTACAAAATAGGGGAATAGTAGGGGATGCAGTGACACAGAGGCTTAATGATGCTGGATGTGCTTGAACAATTGCCAGCCCTCTGGTGGTTCAAGTCCAGCTCCGTGGGAAAGGGTGAGCTCCCATTTCTTGTCCCTAGCTCCTGGCCACCTACCAGTTTGAATGCATTGTTTGCAAGTAAATAGAGAGATACTGCCATTTCGGTGGTGAAAAACTGCAGCCTGTATTCTGCATGGGGAACTGGAGCCAGTGTTGGTTCTTCCTGGTGGAGGAAAGGTGGATGACTTCATAGCATCCCTGGCCTTGTATACCATATACTAAAACAAACAAATAAACAAATGGGTAAAAAGAAAAGACAATTCCAGTCTATATATCTGGCTGACAGTGTGACCATATGGTGATATGTCATAATTGTGATGATTATGGCTTACAGCTCATGAAAACCCCAAATCCACAATCTCAGAAAATTAGAATATTACATGCAATCAATAAAACAAGGATAGTACATAGAACAATATCGGACCTCTGAAAAATATAATCATGCATATATACTCAGTACTTGGTTTGGGTCTCTTTTGCAGCAATTACTGCCTCAATGTGGCATGGCATGGGAGTTATCAGCCTGTGGCACTGCTGAGGTGTTATGGAAGACCAGGATGCTTCAATAGCGGCCTTCAACTCTTCTGAATTTTTTGATCTCATCTATCTTATATATTAGTTTCACCTTTTAGGTTGCATTACTGAAATAAATGAACTTTTGCATGATATTTTAATTTTTCAACTTTTACCTGTATTCTTTTGCAGTTTTGTTCTTTTCACTGTTTGTATAAGCTGTCCATTACATTTTCTAATATTGTCTTTGGTCACCTTTCAATGATCTTTTTAGTGCAATACATTTTGCACTGATTTTAATAAACCATTCATATTTCATTGTCATTGCTTCTGCATCATTGTTTATTTCTTTTCTGAATTTTTTTTAAATTTGGTATCATCAAATCAACTATATTATATAAAGAAAACAACTAAGCTCTCATTCAATTAGCTGAGTGCTCTGAATCAATTGGACTATTTCAGCTGGAAAGTACCTGTCTGATACTTGATAGTCAATGCAAAAGCTGCTGTGCTTTATTTATTTATTTATGAGATTTTTGAGATTTATAAAATGCCTCAATCTGTTATGACTCTGGACAGCAATTTTCTTCTTTCCCATTTCATATTGATTTTAAATGTTATGTGTACAACTTGATTACCTCTTTCAATGCTGAAGGGTTGAAAATTTAACAATCCATAAAAATGGGTCAATTATTGTACAAAATATGACAATATGAACACTAATATATTGCAAGTCTTAAAGTGATCTGGTCACCTATGTAAACAATGTAAACACTAATAAGCCAAAATTATAGCAATTCCCCTTTTCCGCTGAAATTGCTTACGTAGTTGATATACAGTACTTATTTTTCTATAAAAAGGGACAGAAAATAACAGATAATTAGTAAGCAAAATTAAAAGTGAAGCAGCAAAAAAAAAAAAACTGTCCTAAGAGGCTAATTTACATTTGTTTGTTTGTTTGTTTGTTTGTTTAGTTTCCTTGAATTAGAGTTTGGGCTAGTGGTTAAAACACCAATCTAGAAAGCAAGAGAGCATAAGTTCAAGTCCTGCCTTATAATTCCCAAAATGATATGTAAAATTGTCAGGTCTGATGTGATTTGTTTTATTTTATTTTATTTTGGTAAGTTCTGTGTGGTCAACAGTGATAATAGGCTGCTGCAATGATTGCTTGATTTATGGTCCCACAGTTACCCCCCTTTAACTGTAAAGCTGGTTTAGCATTTTATGATAAAAAGCCTAGGGATCATAGGATATTTTTGTTATTTATTTAGTTATAAGTTTAGATGACCATCCAATTTGTAAAAAAAATATAACTTCTCTAACTTCCTGCCGCCAACATTGTAAGAAACAACTTGATCATCAAAGCCTCTGTAAAAGCTAACAGGATCAGGATTAGTCAAATCTAAAGGAGGGAGGAGATCACTTCCTAGGGTAGATGCAACAACCTCCTAGGTCCCATCAGAGGATTTCAATTAAAGGAAAAACCTGGAAGATGCTCCTTCTGGTAAGCTGTGTAGAATAGCTAAAAACAACTGGAGACAAGTCTTCCAGTGCTATAAAGGGCTTTATAGGTGATAACCAGCACCTTTAATTGTATAGCCTACTGGGAGCTTGTAAAGCAGAAGTGTTACATGGGCATACATAGATGCACATGACTCCCTGCTGAATATAGTACACTTAAGCACTGTTGTTAATGGAATGTGAAAATCCATAACTTGAAATCAGATGGCAATTTCATTCCAGAAATGTTGGCTCCAAGTTAACTCATGATTCATATTTTGTTCTAATTATTCTGGCATGTCATTTGCATTTCTGGATAACATTTAGGGCATGGAAGGATGCAACAGATGGATGAAAAAAAGCAGATTTGCTTAATAGTCTGATGAAGGTCCATGCTTTTGATTGAAATAATTGCTACTACAAGTGTTCGTCTGATAGAGTTGCTAAACTGATGTTTATAAAATCATCTGGGAAGGATATTGGAGGCCATTTAGTGATATATTTAAGTAATGCAAGCTAAGCACTCCAGAGACAGAACAGCAAAATTAAGAACACATCTTGTCAAGCAATATATTCTAAACTGACGCTGTAAGTTGTGGGCATCTTCAACTAGCAAATTGAAAAAAGAAGTGTCCTATCACTGTTAGGCTTGGAAAATAGTTACCTGTTTGTCCTTCATTTTAGCCAGAGAATGCCTCTCTTCCTCAATAAGGCAGACCTTTATTTGCTGACTTGGGGAGGCAGAGTGAGAACCAGCCATACTTTGTTGCAAGAGTCTATTGTATAGATCTGGCTTATTTAATTATTTAAATAGGACTTCAATGATTCCACAAATGCAAGCAGACCTTATTTTCTTTGTCTTCCGAATCTTTTCCCAGATTACTGGCATAATACCTTCTTCTGTTTGTTTGTTTGTTTTCAGGAGCAAGAGCACCATCAACAATTAGCCATGGCTTTTCCTTTTAGACTCAACTAAAAAACATCCAGAGGTGAAGATGATTCCAAAATTGCCCAAGGATTTGATCAATGCTGAAAATATAAAGAGAAGAAGAAAATTGGAAGTGTTTAGGATATTACTATTGGTCTTCTTTAATCTCTTGTTGTTTCTTTGTATTTTGGCTTCTGTATCATATGTATTAGCCATCTATTCCTTAAACTTAGCAAATGTACCTGGTAAACAATAATGCTCTTGGTGTTTTCATGCAAACACTTGGACAGCCATGAAAAAATCTCTATATTCTCACTTGTTCATATCTAATCCTCAGAGCTTCATGCAATTCAGCTTTCTTCCACAAAGGATAGGACAAAAGTGAAGTCAGTTTTACAACCAATAATGAAGATATGTATGTTTGAATATTCTACCTATAGAATTCCTGAATTTGGAAACTCAGTTATGAAAACAGGTCAATGGACAGCATAGAATATGATGCTAAAGGGGGACTGATTTCTTAAGGAAAAACCCACTAGCAAAACCTTAGCAAACAACTTCAGGTCATATTATTTCACTACCACTTTTTGAACAAATAAAGGGCTCTCTGTTTTTCATTTATTTAATTAAAGGTATTAATTAAATATCACCTTTCACATCAAATACCATCAGTTGCGGTACATTAAAGTTTTCTCCTTTTATAACAAAGTAGGAGTCTATATGCACACAATAAACTATATGATGAGTAGGCATGAGTATTAGATCCACGGGTGAGATTCTACTGGTTTAGACCAGTTTAGGTGAACTGGTAGCTCCAATGATCAGCTGGGAGCAAACCAGTTCACTTCACTTCCTACCGCTGATTGGATCAATTGCCCCACCCCATGAGCCGCCAAAACCCAATATCAATATATACCTACAATTATCCACCCACCAGAGGGATGTGAGACAGTTCCAAACCAGCACTTCTGATCTTAAGACAAGTGGAATGGCATAGGAGACTAAAAGAAAAAACAACAACACTTCAATGTTAGAGTCAAATAGGCTTTCCCTATAACACTAGTGAGAGCTATTTTCTAAGAAAACAGCATAAAAGAAAGAATAAAACTTATCTCTAAATAAACCTATTCTCTTTCCATTACTGTTATCTATAAAAATAATAAAATGACCAATTTCTTGCACTAAACAGAAGTAAAATGCTTTGTGGCATCTTCCTCAAAGGAGATGACACCTTTGTACCTCTTAAAGTTTGCTATTGGGAATTACCGAACTAGTGTAGTTTTGTAGTTGTCTGAAGAATAGCAATGGCACTTAGACTTATATACCACTTCATAGTGCTTTACAGCAGTCTCCCTATCTTATGAAATTCTTGTGGTTGTGCGTAAGTCAGCACATAGAAACAGAGATCTATGTATGGTGGCAAATAAAGAAGGACAAGTTCAGAATTGATGGAAAGGAACCTGCAACTGATGGTATTGGATGAATGGAAAAAGATATGAGCAATATCGAGTAATAAAGAATGTATAGTGAAGAAATTATAAAAGAGTATACTATGTAAAGACTTTTCTCAGAGCTTTCGTGACCAGGCAAGCAAATTTTAAAAAAAATGGGTTGACCTCTCCTTGGCTTAGCACATATCTGAAGGATTTACCAATATAATATTTGGCATAGTCTTTCAAGCATAGCCAGCTCAAATGATTTCAAAAACAAGTCTACCATGAACCCAGGAAAGATTGAATTTACTAACTAATCTGGTGGGAGGAATGTGTCCCTCCAAATTATGGAATGAATTGACCTCGTTTACAAAGAGAAAGGAGGGGAGAAAAACTATAAATTGTACAGTAGACTTTCTGCACATTTTCTGTACAAAGTTCAGTGTTAGAAGGGTACTTTGGATATTATCAAAAACCAAGGACCAGCAAAACTAAAAAGAATCCATGTCTGAATGGAATGTAATTTCTTTTCTATCTTGTCTGGCAAATGATATTTTCTACTGATCATGATGTAGATAATTAATCATATGAGAAATGCTTAGTCTAATAAAATATACAGTCCCTCCAAACATATAGGTAGCTGAATTAAAAGGTACTATATCATCAACATGTTACGGTCGAATAAAACAATGAACTGCCAAAGCCCAAAAGAAAGAAGATCAAAGCATGACTGTTGGATAAAAGTACCAAAAATTAGAATATAAATTCCCATAATTGAGAACTATCCAAGAGATACACCCTCTCCCCACTGTTTTTTTAACTATAACAGTATCTCATGAGGAAAACAGATGAAAACCAGCTGTCCAACACCTTTAGATTATAAAATAGATGAATAGAAATTCTGGATCAAGAATGTAGGGTATATTATTATTATTATTATTATTATTATTATTATTATTATTAATAATAATAATAATATTTGTAACCGCATCCATCTCACCACAAGGGACTCGGGGCGGCGAACAGAGATTTAAGATAAATATACATAAATATAAAATATTACTAAATAATAACTAAATTAAATCAATACCCTGCTTAAAATAAATTTTAATTTAAAACCTATAAATTAAAACTTAATTAGCTCATGCTAGGCCGGCCAGATGAAAATAGTAAGTTTTAAAGTGCCGGCGGAACCAACGGAGGTCTGAGATGGTACGGAGATCGGGAGATAGGCCGTTCCAGAGGGTAGGGCCCACCACAGAGAAGGCCCTTCCCCTGGGAGCCGCCAACCAGCATTGCCCGGTCGACGGCACCCGGAGAAGACCCTCTCCCTGGGAGCGAGTCGGTCATAGGGATGTGTGGGGTAGTAGACGGTCTCGTAGGTAGCTAGGCCCCGTGCCATGGAGTACCTTGAAGATGGTCATCAGAACCTTGTAACACACCCGGTAGGTCACAGGTAGCCAGTGCAGGATGTACCTCTATTGTACATGAACTTCTCCATCCTATAAGAAAGAGTGCTGCAGCAGAAAAGGGTCTCACCAAATGACAGCCCTTCACAGACAAGACAAGACCCATAACATGTCCTTCCTGCCAGACCTGATAGGCTGAGTAGATGTGATTGGAGAGAAGCAGTCCCTCAAAAAAGACTTTTCATTGCCTCTTTTTGAGGTGTTTCTTCAATTTCCTAGTCTAGCCTACAGATGTAAGATTTCATTTCAGCCTCCCATTCAGATTTGATCCAGTTAAGCTTTTGGGAATAGTCAGTGTCAGTTGGGAGCAGATATTCAGAATATGGTCTTAAAAGCCTTAATGGCTGAGAATGATGCTGAATGATTCCTGGAAGTATAAATTTTAGGCAACCAGTACTCTATAAGATAACCAAGCTTAACTATAAGCATAAGCACACATTACTGAGAATATTTAGAAGCAGACATGCTTAAAACTGGACTGCAAGTCTATGTAACTACATAAAGTAAGGCATGATTAGTAAAGATACAGCATGTTGTTATTGCTTGATATGACTTTTTTGTTACTTCCATTTTTCCTATCACAACTCAGAGCAATACTGTGATAGAGAAAGGGTTCCAGACATAAATAAGAATACAAATACAAATAAGAAGGAGAGCAGGGAAAAAGAAGAATTATTTTCAGGAAGTTCTTGAATTTTTTTTTTGGACAGATTTTGTTAGCTAACTGCATTGTCGCAATAGCATAGAGAATTGCTATCCCCTTGTTTTTTTGTCGCCTCCCTCTTTATCCTTACACAGTAATCCCTCGTTTTTCGCGGTTAATCGGGACCGGACCCTTCCGCGGAAACTGAAAAACCGTGAAGTAGGATTCGCAATACACTATACCGGAAACTTGAGTTGGTGAACATCGTTTAAAGCAAGCACTAGGGGGCGCTTGCCTCCTACCAATGCATTTTTTTTCTATTCTGTATTATTGAAAAACCCGTGAAGCACTGAAGCCGCGGAAAATGAAGCCGCGGAAAACGAGGGATTACTGTATAGGTTTTTTCTGTTCATGATTCATTAACATTAAATGTTTGGCTAGAGGAATTCCTTTAAAATATGTTCACTTGGTATGTGGGAAGTCATGGAGGAAGCAGATTATTAAACAAATGATTACACAATCAAAATACAACATTTGCATGCATCCCTTAATACTTTTGAAGGAAGGTATTGTAATTATTGATTAATATACCAACCACTTTCTTTTTCCAGAATATTAATATCATTATTAAATAGAGCAGGACCAAAAAATTAGATACTCTAATGAGCAGCTTCTCTTGCCTGGCTCTATTAGAAGTTAATCTTCTATGCTGTATTTATGGTATTTAAAATACTTTTCAGTCCATCAAGTTGAAACAAGTTCCTTCCACCAAACTAAATAATAATATCAAACAACTGCCCACATTTGCCAATATTTACCAGTGTAATTCTTATGTCCTCAATGAATGGGAGGACAAATTTCTAAGTTCCAATTCAATTGGGATTTTATC
This sequence comes from Rhabdophis nuchalis, assembly GCA_039707465.1. Taxonomy (NCBI): domain Eukaryota; kingdom Metazoa; phylum Chordata; class Lepidosauria; order Squamata; family Natricidae; genus Rhabdophis; species Rhabdophis nuchalis. The sequence continues at coordinate 141,646,059 of CM077645.1, forward strand.
ATTGGAGAGATCAAAATGAGCTCAAAGTCAGTGATTATTCCACAGTGATTAGCAATGTTTATGGAGGCCATGAAAATGCAAGTAGTTAAAATGGTCTTACATTGACCCCTTTATGTGGTCATCAGATAATGCACAGCCCCCATTAACAATGTGAATTCTCTAAGTCACAACTCATCTCTTTACAAAGCCAGCATGAAAACTGCATTAACTTTCTTATTGCATTCAGGTTACATGCTGGCTGCATTCTCGTCTGCAAAACAAGGAATCACATTATTTTTTTCCATCAAAGAAGAAAAAGAGAGGAGATATATTACTTACCCCAGAAGCAACATTTTGTATGGTAAGTGTCCTCATAAACTGTACAAATAAAAATATTTATATTGGGGATGATATCTAATAGGGCTGTGCAGCGTTGCATTTTATTCCACTGGGATAGACTCACGAGTCAAAACAGAGACAGTTGAAGTAGGTGATTTCCTAGCCAGGTTTTATATAACAGGAATGGCTGTTATATAAAACATAACCATTCCTCACTAAGCCACCAAGTATCCTAAGTTTATGTAGCAATTCAGGACAGAAAAGGATTGTTCACGGTTTAAACTCTCATGCCAGCCATTTACCCTCTTTTCACTGCAAGTAAACAATCAACTCTTTGTATGACTTCCTGCTTGTCTTTAATAATGAACCAAATACAATCTCCGTGAATCTTCTGCTGGTCAAGTTGAAGATCTAAGCTAAGCTGTAAAGTTTCAGAAGATTTGTGAGCAAGGTGGATTTGAATCATTTTGTAGCTTTTCAAAGCCTTCAGATTTATTGGCTTCTGAGATTGCTACAGAAAATATACAACGGTATAACTTCATTTCTTCGTATGAAGAATGTTGATGGATGGTTGAGTGGCTGCTCTGAATTGACTTGAGTAAGGGGCCAAGAGCTTTTATTACCTTATTAATGCATACAGCTATATCAGAGCTCTTTTTGGGCAGCAAGCCAACATTGATTTAGCCTTGATTTACTTTTCTCAGTTCTTGACTTCCTTACCATTAACATATACTAATGGATTGTTCTACTTCTGCACTGATCCTGCCAACTTAACTGGGAGTTCAACTTAATTCTTAGTTCTCTAAATGTGGATTTAAGGTTGATCAGTCTCATTTGTGCCCTGGGGGTCAAATCTTACCTCTAAATTCTGAATGGGTGGGTCTCTCAAACAGTGAATAAATCATACTAGGAAGCATCTACAGATCCAATATTTGGTCAAAACCTCAGAATGACCATTGTAAAGTCACAACACAAGATGTATTGTGTATGCAGTGTCAGAATGCATATAGAAAACAGGGAGAGTCTGCACCATAAAAACACAACAATAATTCCATTATTTGCATTCTTGCCCTCCAACCACACTCTCCCCATTCTAATTGTATTTTTTTTTACTGCTTGTAGCAACAGAGAGGAAGAAATTGCCCCCGGAATTAATAACTAGCCCTGACTTACACACCTTCCGCCGCAGTCTCAAAACCTTTCTCTTTCAACAAGCCAGGCTGGCATAAAGCATGTTTTTAAAATTTAAAATTTAAATTTTTAAATTTAAATTTTTATTATTTTAATTAGGGTTAGTTTGTTTTTTTCCACATTTTGGCCAATATTTTAATGATGTTTTTAATTATGCCTTTTAATAGCTTTTTCTAACTTTTATACATTTGTTTTTTATTTGGGCTGTACACCGCCCTGAGTCCTTCGGGAGTAGGGCGGTATAAAAAACCAATAAACCTAAACTTAAACCTAAACCTAAACCTAAACCTAAACTTAAACCTAAACCTAAACCTAAACCTAAACCTAAACCTAAACCTAAACCTAAACCTAAACCTAAATAGTAAGGGGAAAAGTGAGTGATATCTCTGCCCTGCTACCGAACCTTCAAACATTTAACCTATTTTTGCATTTGTATGCAACAATCACAAATATATTTCTAAATAGCTTTTTGAGTCAATATATATTTTGAGGCAGAATAACAGACTCCATGAATCACATGACTTTGGATAGATTCTATTTCGGTAGATCATATTATTTTACTTCAAAAGAAATATGGATGGATTTCTCCAAGCTCACTACTTTTGAGCAGCACCTATATGTTCTTTTCCACATTTTCTGCTCTTTAAAAAGCAGGGGGTTGGACTAGATGACTTGCAAGGTCCCTTCCAAGTCTGTTAATCTGTTAAAGTTGTTCATTTTTAAATTTTTCCTCTTCCTCTATTCACTTCCTTTTAAATTGGATTTAAAAGCAGAGGGTAAAAGCACTTTCTTTTAAACTGGATTTAACATCAAAGTGAATCCATTAACACCAATTCAGACAATACAATGAAAACTCCTTAGTGTTACAACACATGGACAAAATTAACCATACTTTCAACTAGGAAATTGTTAGCACCCTATACCAAGTCAAGTCCAAAAATGCTACAGAATTCCTGGAAGTTTGGAATTAAGACAAATCAACCATAGATATATAAAAGTAAATCAAATTTACCTCCCCTTCATTCAAAAGAGACAAAAAAAATCTAAAAAGGAAACAAAAAGACCAGATCCTCTCCAGAAGCCGAAACCAAGATAAGGAGGGAATAATACCAAACAGACCGAATTAGGGATTATCAGTGAGAAAAACCACATCGTCCACATCACAGGCAATGCAAGCTACAATACATAAAAAGGGATCAAACCCCTCACCCAATAAAGTTATGATAGATTAATGAAACATCTGCAAGCAAACAACCAAGACAGAGAGCACCAAGGACTCCAGAGTTCAACCATGAGCTACACACATTTTTTTTTTTTTTACTGGATTTAAAAGCTTGACAGGGAATAACTTTGAACCTAATGCTTTCTATTTTTTTTAATGACAAAGTAGGTTTTAGATGAAAAACTGAGAACAGGCACACATCCTTCCAAGTGTCTGTTACAGCCATCTGTCAATAACATTTCAGCCTGTGATGAAGTGGCCCACACAAGAAACCTGCTGCTCTTTAATTTTCCTTCCCAGAAATCAATGGGACATAAGTGTAATTTAAAAACTCAAACTCAAACCGAAAATGAAATGTTTGGCCCTCTGTGACTTAGTTTCAGATTTTCATACCTTCAGATGTTTGTTTCGGAATGAATCATTTTAAGAAACCAGTTGGGAATGGTGTCTTCTCCTGACAGTGGTCTTAGAGATTCTTTGGTTGGGCTCTTTTACTGTAAGCTTGTTTGGCAGTTCCTTGATCAGGGCATAGGGTATTGTTTACTTGATTGTTGGTCAGATGTTAATCGTGGAATTAATCTCTGTTTATCTGGGCGTTGATTACTGGTGGTGAGGCATTATGGTCTTTTTGTTTGCTTTTTGATTTGTTGATTGTCTCTTTGCACAGTATGAAGATATTGTTTATGCTTATTGATGGCTAATTTGTCAGAGTGCCAGGCTTCTAGAAATTCTCTAGCATTGTTGACTTGCTTTCTGCAAGAAAACAACCAGGTCAGAGAGAACCAAGGACCACTCATTTCAACCCTAAACTACAAATAAGATCCTTTTTATGACTTTGTAATTCCTTAATTCAAGGTAGAGTGGAGGCGACTGGATGGAGTTGACCATTTACTGGTCAGATGCCCTTCCTGATACCCTTCAGAGTTCACAGCAAGTTATTTTTTTTCTTTGCACAGCAGATATCTGCTACTACCTAGGATTGAACTCTCAAACCTACAAATAGAAGATGAGTGTCTTCACGAATAGGCCACACACCACTCAACCCTGAGGTATAAATGTTTTCCTTTATTCATATCAATCTGCTCTCCTTGTTCTGACAGTGCTATTTTTGATATGAAACTGCAAAACCCAGTTGAAATATGTTGTCCCTTTTTGCCCTCCAGTATGTCTTATACTGAGGCAATATGCATTAGCCCTTTGACAACCCCTAGAATACTATTAAAATATTTAGACTGCTCCAAGAGCTTCTAGTTCAGAGCAATGAATCTTACTAACGTTAAGATATGTGAACTACAACTTCCAGAATTCACCAACCAGCTTATTCAATCACTGTCTGTTGTTGCAATGTTTTGCAATCATTCTATGGAACTATCTTGCAAAGTTGCCCTTTGCCACTTGTATTGCAGCAAAAATGGAACAGTCTACAAGAATAATCCTTGTTTGGGACTGGGAAGGGAGAATGAAACTAGACTGATATTACAACTACTAGTAGTCTCTCCTATTCTCAGGAAACTGTCGGGGATATTATTTTCCTGAACAAATGGTGAAACCTCTTTGTCTACCTAGAGAGTAGAAAAGTTTGAGAACTAAGTTGTGCATAGCTAGATGTTCAAATCTCTTTTTTAAAGCACTATATAAATTACTTGCATTATTTTCAAACTGTGGCTGAAGTTAAATTGAAGAAAACTGGAAAGAGAAAATAATTGCAGCTGGATCTTATTTCATCTGAAGAAAGCAACTCTCTCTGTGTGTGTGTGTGTGTGTGTGTGTGTGTGAGAGAGAGAGAGAGAGAGAGAGATTGCAATATAGAAGCAACTTTTTTTAATTAGAAGTAAGAATGACTTTCAAACAGTACATCAACAAAAACAGCTCAACCATAAAATGTGTCCCTCTACATCTGTGTAGGTTTTATGTTTGCCATGACCTGTAGCTTTGAAATGAAAAACCATTTGACCCGATCATTTCCTCCTATAAGTGAAATAAATATTGAAGGTCAAAAGTATATTTTTTCTCTTTATTTATGTGTTTATTTTTGAAGTTTAACCATGAGAAACTGCCATCATTCCTCACAGATTCTGAAAACATTGCACATTATCTTGAAATAGCACTATGATTAGTTTTCATGTTTGCTGCTTAGAGTATTTTCTGAGGAATAATATGTTGGGAAAGGAGGATGGAAATTTAGGTCTGGTATATACAAGCAACAAAATGAAGCAGAAAGAGTGACATTTCCAATATTTCAGAGGAAGGAGGAAGAAAGAAATATGTATATGTCTCAGAGGTGGGGAATGATGGCCCCTTTATGACTTGTGGACTTCAACTCCCAGAATTCCATGGGTGGCTCAGGAATTCTGGGACTTAAAATCCACAAGACATAGAAGGGCCATGATTTCCCACCCCTAGCCTACATGCTTCCTGAGTAGTAAAACAAATAAAAAAAATATATCCTATTAGCTTTACCATTTTATAGTACAGAAGCTTTTAAAAAAATTATAAGGTGAGCTAGGGATATCTTCAAATGGACAAGGATGAGTAGAAATGACAAAATGTCATTGCAGTATAATGATGCAAACCCCACCTCTTTTGTATAAGCATTCATGACATTGTATGTCTGTACAGAAGAGCAGAGTCTGCACTGCAGTGCTGCATCACTATTGTTGACCATTTAGAAGACAGCAAGGACACCAGCAAACACTGATGGGGGGGAGCTTATGATTCCTCCCATAATTTAAGATGGCACAGTACATCAACTCAGCAGTCTGACATCCCACTACCTCCTTATTATCACTTCTTTCAGTGCTTTTGTGAATTTTAAGCAAGGGTTGTTCTACCTGCAGAAAGCTTCTGATCCAGCAGCATAATGTTGCTGATAGAAAACTGTAGCTCTTTGTAGGAATTTCAGATTTGTTTCAGGGGATTGGTAGGCCCTCTGGAACTGTGTGAATGGTAACAATAGAATTGTCAGGCAGATAGAGAGAAAGAGAAAATTGTCTTCCTTTGTGTTCAATAACAGGGATTTTAAAGAAGGACTCCATTCAAGGAATTATAGTGATGACAATAATATAACTTGAATCTAATCCTTAAAAGTCCCAAAATAGCTGACCTCAAGCAAACAAATCACCTCTACTTAACCGCATCTTTTAACTGCAATATTACTTGTAATTAAGTTACACAAATATTTGTATTTTTTAATGAATACTTTGGGAAGTTAACTGTCAAGTTGCTTTCTGAATTCATCAGAACAGGGCATAAAATAATTCACTAAATTAAAAGGTTGGTATTGATTTAAATATACATTTTATTAGTAGATGTTTCCAAAATGTAATATATCTGCCAACATGTTCTGATAAAAAAGAAGAAAACATTTTAATGAATAATATTTTTAATAACATGGTTTTGATGAATAAAAGGTCAGAAAGGTACCATGTTGGAGAAAAAAGACTAGTGAACTCATTACTCAGAAAACATCTTGATATAAAAGGAATGTGAGGAAACATATTTTTGTTCACTTTTAAAGTACATCAAAGAAAGGACACTCATCCTACACATTGTTCACACCCTCTAAATATTTTATTTGGAAAAAAAACAGAATCTGGTAAGCTTCCTATTAAATAATTGAGAAGTCACTATGCATACCTTTAATAAGAGGATAGACATTAAATTGATATGTAATATTTATGAGCACAGTATATGGTGGCCAGGCTGACACAATAATTTCCTTCCTTCCTTCCTTCCTTCCTTCCTTCCTTCCTTCCTTCCTTCCTTCCTTCCTTCCTTCCTTCTTTCCTTCCTTCCTTCCTTCCTTCCTTTTCTTCCCTCCCCTTTCCTCATCCCTGTTCCTTTCCCTTTCTCACGTATCACAATTCTTTCCGCATAACCAACACTTCAGAAATTTCAGAATGATGTGCAACATTATTTCATTTCCTTCATAAATTATAAGCTTTGCCTAAGCAGAAACATCCCCATTCATTTTAGAAATGTACTTCAGATTAAATTCAGTAGCATTTTAGGATAAGTTTAAGATTCTAACAGATTGCATCAAAACTCTCCTTTGACCAGGAAAAAAAACCCCTAAAAATTGATCTGAATTCACTGGTGTTCACCTTCCAGATAATCTGTTTTAAATTAATGAGGGAAAAGTCGCCTCAGCATTTACCAGAACATCCTCTGAAATCTGAAGCAACTACATTTGGGAATGAACAGCACCTGGAAAGAGCTCCTTGCTGTCCCACTGTGCCCCAGTTTTATCACAGAGAGCCAGTAGATGGGGAAATCTGTTAAGTCCTCAGGTCTACAACCGTGCCAGCAAGTCTGGTGAACTCTGAGTCACCACATTCTGGAACGGAGCCGGCAGGAGACTGTCTAGAAAACAGATACAATGTTGCAGCTAGCTTGCTGCAAGGGTTCCTGTCTGAAAGCCTATATAAAGGGCTGTCAGACGGGGAAGCCTTGCCAGTAGTGATTCTTGTGCATTGTAAATAGTTGCTGAATAAATGTTCCTGTTGATTGACCATGCCTGAGTCGGACTCCTTTGTCAATCTAACACTGGCGACGAGGATGCGATTCAGGCCTTGTCATTAGGCTCAACGAGGAATGAAGCTTCGACTATACAAGTGCAGAGCGCCCACCACAGCCGCACCATGGCGACAATGCCACCGTTCGCGCCATTCAATCCGATGAAGGAGCAATGGGCTTCCTTCTTAGCACGCTTCAAGTGTTTCATGATCGCAAGTGATTACGGCGAACTCGCACCAGCAAGGAAACTGAGCCTCTTCCTCCAGTGTGGCGGTCCAGAATTATTCGCCACCGCTCGAACCATAGCAGCCCCCGCAGCGGTACACGAAGTGCCGTGGGATGATCTCCTGGGCCGCCTGAGAGCACACTACGTGCCTGTGCCATCTCGCATAGCACATTGCTACGCATTCAGGCAATGTGTGCAACAACCGCAGCAATCTGTAGCTGAGTTCCTCCAGAAACTGAGAGCCACCGCATTTCCTTGCGAGTTCCCCGCAGGCTTCCTGGAGGAATCTCTACTGGAGCAGTTCGTGTGCGGCGTCAAAGACATCCGCCTAAAGCGCCGCTTGCTCTCTAAAACTGTCCTGACTCTCAAGCAAGCGGTGGAAGAAGCCCGCGCGGCGGAATTGTCAGAGATTTCCACGTCTGACATGGGCCGCATTCGCACTCCTCTTTTCTCCACTCCGCGAGCATGTCTAGTGGACGTGATAGCGCCGCTAGACGAGATAGAGGATGAAGACCAAGGGGACTGCATGAGGGTGACCGGGCACTTGCCTAATCGCGCATTCACACCTCAGCAAAACCCCGGTAGCTGCCTAGGTTGCGGAGGTGCCCACCAAAGACCCGACTGCCCCTTCAAGGCATCGGTGTGCCGCAGATGCGGCATGAAAGGACACCTGGCAGTCGTGTGCCGTGCCGCCGCACCAACGACTACTCCAGCAGCTGCCTCCAGAGCCGCTCCACCAGGTCAACAAGCTGCTCAGAAACGATCGAGACGCCGCCAGCCACAGCCGACTGACTGCTTCGCACTGTCGGAGATGCCCCCAGCTCTGAACTTCGACCAGGCAGAGAGTATGAGACTGTCCACGGTGGTTTGTTTAGAGGGGGCGGGAGTCAAGATGGAAATAGACTCTGGGTCCTCTAGATCCCATCCTCGTCGCCAGTGTTAGATTGACAAAGGAGTCCGACTCAGGCATGGTCAATCAACAGGAACATTTATTCAGCAACTATTTACAATGCACAAGAATCACTACTGGCAAGGCTTCCCCGTCTGACAGCCCTTTATATAGGCTTTCAGACAGGAACCCTTGCAGCAAGCTAGCTGCAACATTGTATCTGTTTTCTAGACAGTCTCCTGCCGGCTCCGTTCCGGAATGTGGTGACTCAGAGTTCACCAGACTTGTTGGCACGGTTGTAGACCTGAGGACTTAACAAAATCAAGAGACCTTTAAGGGTTATTCTGTATATAATACGGCATAGTAATCAGTGTTTGCCATTTTGAAAGCATCCTGCCTATAGCTGCAGTCAATCCCAGATCAGATGCCTAATGCTATTTCCTTTAGCTGTTAAGTTATGTTAGAAAAGGTAGGTGATAGGCACTAATGAGTATGAATATTGTTGTTATTGTTCCATAGCTACTTTTAATAGTATGAGTTCTAGATCTCCCTTAGGCATGGAAGTCAGCTGGGTGGCTTTGGATCAGCCTACCTCACAGAGCTGTTATTGTTATGGGGAAAATAGGTGGAAAGAGGATTAGGTATGTCCAGTGTGTGTGTGTGTGTGTGTGTGTGTGTGTGTGTCTATGTCTATGTCTATGTCTATGTATGTATAGATAGATAGATGATAGATAGATTATATAGATATAGATCAGAGGTGGGTTCTGCAAGCTCAGTCCAGATCAGGTGAACCAGTAGTAGCAGTGGCGGTAGTAGTAGCAGTAGCACATGAGTGCAAGCACGAACACAAACTAGTAGGAAAAAAATTAACAACCCACCACTGATACAGATATATAGTTAAAAATCTAGTAACAAAGTAAAAATGATGGGTTACCAGCCTTCTGGGAAAACAGGAGAGGATTGAAAGGGAAATCCCCTAAAAACAAAATGCTGAAAATATTACAAGACTCTGAGAAAGTTATGAAAAGGTAAAATATTCCACTTGTTTAGTTTCCTTAGGTTAATAAAATGTCGTTCTGTAAAAGGTTACTGCTCTGGACTTAAATTCTGATGTGATCAACAGGAGAAAGAACCATCAAAAGTGATTGTTATGAAAGGTTCCATCTTCTATGATATTTATAAATTCCAGGTCACAAGAGTTTCTGCACTTAATAAGTTATCTACTGAAGAAAAGTATAAGTACCAGGCTAGGCAAAGAGATTTGTTATTCTGTAGGATCTAAACTAGGAAAATCTCAGGTGATTTGGAGGGCAGCAAAAACAGCCTCCTATCATTCCTCCTAAAAGAACTTCCTAGTTATTCCTTTTTGTTGCAGGGAAGATCATGTCTCACATAATTTACTCAGCATCCCTAAACTGTCTCTGAGCATCGTGGAGGTCACCCTCCTGTCATTGATAGTGTAGTAAAAATTCACCTGCCACTTTGTTTTTATCAACAGATGGAAAGGTAGAAAGACAGTATCTTGATCTTTTCTTCCTGCAAATGAACAGTCCTAGCCAATCCTACCTTACCTGCTTTTCTTTTCCTTATATATATATTTCTGTCACTATCCTCTTTTGATTACTTGCCTCATAAACTAACAAACTACTAACTGAAATGAGATTTGCAGTGGGTAGAGTCAAGATGGCAGTTGAATCAGTGTGACCTGAATCTCTGCCACTTTGTATGTGCATACAGTATGTACAAAAGGAATTGGGTCTTCATCATGCTAATGGCAACTATAATCTTGACTTTTTGGCACTTTACCTCTCCAATACACATACACACATAGCATTGATGATTTGATTTAATTCACTGAAAACTTTGTGTAAACCTCACAGCCAGGAGTGGGATTTGGGGGTTCTCCAAACTGCACAGAATCTTAGCTAGAGTTTCTCCTGAACTCCTGAGAACCTCCAGCATCCCATCCCTGGATACATCCCTTTAGTTTCTTGGAAAGGTTTTTCAGAAGTGGTTTGCCATTGCCTCCTTTCTAGGACTGAGAGAAACTGGTGGCCCATGGTCACCCAACAAGCTTCAAGTTTAAAGCAAAACTGGAACTCACAGTCTTCTCAGTTTCTAGTCTGATGCCTTAAACACTACACCAAACTGGCCTTTAACTGTTAGGTACTTAGTATTGATCGAAAAGGGAACATTGGTTCTAAAGAAAAGTTGGCATTGATGGAAAAAGTGGAAATGGCTGGAGCCTTCCATTCATTTTCTGGATTCATACACACATATTTGAGTAAAAATGCATTATTTCAGAGCTCCTAAATATTTTCTAGGTTAACATCCCAAATAATAATTATTCAGGAAGTGAAGTGTTTGGCTGGAAGGTGGTGCCTCTGAACTTTTATTCTACTCATCCTGGTAGAGAAAAGGACAAGAATTCTAGATCTAAAAAAGTCAGTCTTCTCATCAAGGAAACAGATCAGGAAATGACAGAAACTGCTCACCAAGTCTTTTCATTATTCCTAGTAGGCCAGGGGGAAAGGTCTGAAGAGTTGATGCTTCTGAAGCTATATCTCCAACATACAGTATAGCCCTGATGGTGAACCTATGGCACGCATGCCATAGGTGGCACGCAGAGGCCTCTCGGCCAGCACGCAAGCCATTGCCCCAGCTGAGGTCCACCCTGCTCGCGCGCTTCTCACTGGCCAGCTGATTTTTGGGTCTCATGCTGTTTAATCAAAATGCAGTTAAAACGCAATACAAACCACCAAGAATGTAACTATATGCATCCAACAGGAATAGGAAGTGCCTCACAGTAGCAGATAGAGGTAAATCCTAGAGGGGCAAGAGATGCATCACTGAACAATGGAGATGAATGCTAGAGAGGAATAAAGCTGCATACAAGTCTGACATAACACCTGTAACAGTGTGCACATGCATGGGGAGGAGCAGCACAGGGCGGTGTGCCCCCCACGCCCCATTTATGGTCCAAGGAGGCTTCGTGGAGGCCTAGGAGGCCCAAAATGGGGTGGGTTGCATCCCCCTGCACCCCATTTTTGGTCCAAGGAGGCTTCATGGAGGCTTGCTAGGCCCCAAACAGGGTGGGGTAGTTCCACGTGCATGCGTGGGGGCACATGCAGGGAGGCATGCATGGGGGGCAAACATGCACAGGGGTGGAGGGCACGTGGTGGGGTTGCACATGCATGCACATGCTTTCGGCACACAAAGACAAAAAGGTTAACCATCACTGCTGTATAGTATGGACAGTGTAAAGAATGATTTACTCTCACCTTGTATTTTTGATACAGTCCAGACTAGTTCTCTAAAAGCAGTATTTTAACAATTCCGATTTTGACTGAGTGCAAATTTTGCCTGCAGACCAAAGCACTTGATTTTTGAAAGCATAGAGGACATTCCACTGAATAAATGCCTCAGGGTCATATTAAACTTTGACAATCCTTAGCCTATGAACTGGAATTAAGTAGCCTGATTCTACTCAAAAGCTTTGTGTGATTTCAACTCCAGTGGTTTACTAATGAGCAAGCAGAGGAAGATGGTTCAGATTTCCATTCTCTGGCAAAGCCACACAGAGTTTTAGAAATTTTAGCTGTGCCTCAAAGATGGTTTCATAATCAAACTCTGTTTTTTTCTGAAGACGTCTACTCCAATGCCAATAAGAAATGGAGTACAATCAGAAAGGCCCAGGTTCAAGTGCACAATCCACCATGGAAATTCATTTTAGACCATTCACTTGCTTTCCCCCTCCCAACCTGCCTCAAAGGGTTGTTGTATGGATAAAATAAAGGGAACCTGGAGTTCTGATACGAGTTGAATCAAAATGAATAATGAAATAGAACAGGCGTATGGAAGGCTTGCTGAGTCATACTTATTCCCTAGTTGCATTGCAGCTGAGAAGAGAAGGAAAGAGGGCTATAATATGACAGATATAAATTAAGCTTTTATCTCTGTTAAACAGCTTGGTGCATGTTTGTCTCGGAATCAAATTATGCTTGTGGGTCGGCCTGAGGAGTAAAAACAGGGAGAGGGAGAAAGAACTCCCTTCCACCATTGCAGGAACCAAATGCTAATTGGAACGTATCTTTTCCCAGCACAGCAGAAGTAAAATGAAGTGTGTGTCACTCAAATGTTGATGCTACTGCTGTTACTCATATTATTATTATAAAACAACAATATTTGAAAGGCTTGGAAACAGAGAAACAACATCAAAGGGATTGTTTGTGTAAGATGGATGCATATGCTACTGAAAGGACTTTGAACAAGCCAAAAAGTCCTTTGCATTTATTTTAATATTGCTTACTGCAAATTATCTTCCTAAAAAGAAGAGAAATTTAAAGGCTTCGACTCATTCAGGGGAATGTACCCTTTTTATTACAGTTTCAAGGCTTTTTCTCTACCCATGCTTTCTTGTAAGGGACAGAAAGATTTCCCCATCTTTTTAACAGTCTTGAAATTTCCATAAAGCACATTGACCCCATCTCTGTGCTCCATTGCTTTCTCTTTTTTGTCAGTACTCTCCATTTGAATTCATTCTTAGGTATAATATCAGTTCCCTGAAGGCAAATGTGGTTGTTTCATTTGTGAAGAAAGAGTAATTCCCAACACACTTTTTTCTCTTTCTTTAATGAGACACAAGTAGTCTGATTAAGTTTGCTGTGACCCACAAAAGTAATAGTAGAACAATATACATCTAGTATTCAACCCACTGTACTGCCTGCCTGCCTGCCTGCCTGCCTGCCTGCCTGCCTGCCTGCCTGCCTGCCTGCCTGCCTACCTACCTACCTACCTACCTACCTACCTACCTACCTACCTACCTACCTACCTATCTATCTATCTATCTATCTATCTATCTATCTATCTATCTATCTATCTATCTATCTATCTATGAAATGATATAATATCTTAATAATTTTCAACTGCTCACAATCTAAAACAATAAAAACAGCATCAAATTACAATAATATAGAATAAATATAGAATGCAAAATGCAAAAGACCCCTGACATATAATCAACCAATCAATTGATCAACACATTTACCAGTATCAGGCTCTATTAACACCAAGGCCCTAATTCTTTTGGGGAACGTCAAGGTTATTTTTTTTATAGTCTTTGGAAAGCCCAGCAGGACTGTGCCTGTCCAGATCTTTGGAAGGAAGACCATTTCTCAGGTCAAGCACTGTTCCTACATTACAGCTAAAATAGGGCCTTTCACCTGTTTGTGATCCATTTTGAACATCTTTGAGTTAATTCAAGTATCCTGCAGACAACAATTTGGCCATGATAAAACCTTTCATATTTACATCTCAATAGGCTACTATAACTTGTTCTACATGAGATGGACTCTCAGAAATGTTTGGCAATATCAACCATTCCAGAATATTGAGCTCAATCTATTGATTGGGATAAATTAACAGAGAACAGATTCAGGGTGATATTGTTAAGAGCTTTCTACTGACTATGACCTTTACTTTACTTTTACTTTTATTTGATTTCTATACTGCCCTTCTCCCTTTCGGGACTCAGGGTGGTTTACAGCCAGAATAAAAATGATAATACAGAGTTTAAAAACAATAGTAAAAAGAAATATTAAATAATTGGCCAATATTTAAAAATCCCAAACTAAAATCACTATTAAAAAATCCCTTTAAAATTATGATACCCCGGCAGTGCAAAATAAGTGCATCTTCAGGGCCCGACAGAAGAGATGTAGGTCCGATATTGTCCTTAGTCCAGGGGGTAGGTCATTCCAGAGGTGCTGCCACAAAGAAGGCTCTCCCCCTGGGGGTCACCAGCCGACATTGTTTAGCCGACGGCACCCTGAGGAGGCCCTCTCTGTGGGAGCGAATTGGATGGTGGGAGGTATTTGGTAGCAGGAGGCGGTCTTGCAGGTAACCAGGTCCCTTGCCATGGAGCACTTTAAAGGTGGTTACTAGCACCTTGAAGCACACCCGGAAAACCATAGGCAGCCAGTGCAGCTTATGCAGGAGAGGTGTCACATTGGAGCATCTAGAAGCTCCCAGAATTCCCCACGCGGCCGCATTCTGAACTAACTGGAGCCGACGGGTGCCCTCAAGGGAAGCCCCATGTAGAGAGCATTGCAATAGTCCAGACGGGAGGTGACGAGGGCTTGGGTGACCGTGCGTAAGGCGTCACGATCCAGAAAGGGGTGCCACGGCCATCATATGATCTTCCAGAGACAGCTGAGAGTCTAGGAGGACGCCCAAGTTGCGAGCCCTCTCAGCGGGAGCCAATGTCTCGCCCCCGATAGTCAGAGATGGTATCAACTGACTATACCGTGACGCCGGAAGCCACAGCCACTCAGTCTTGGATGGGTTGAGTCAAAGCCTGTTCTTCCCCATCCAGACTCGCACGGCCTCCAGACACCGGGACATCACTTCCACGGCATCATTGGGGTGGTCTGGAGTAGAGATGTACAGCTGAGTGTCATCAGCATACTGATGGAACTCTACCCCAAAGCCACGGATGATCTCACCCAATGGATTCATATAAATGTTGAATAGGAGGGGTGAAAGGACTGACCGCTGTGGGACCTCACACGTGAGGCCCCTCCACAAACTGTGACCAGTGGGAGAGATAGGAGGAGAACCACCATAAAACAGTGCCCCCCACTCTTAAGCCCCTCAACCGGTACAGCATGATACCATAGTCGATGGTATCGAAAGCCGCTGAGAGATCTAACAGGACCAGGATAGATGAACAACCCCTATCCCGAGCCCTCCAGAGATCATTAACCAACACGACCAATGCCATCTCTGTGCTGTACCCAGGCCGAAAGCCGGACTGGCACGAGTCCAGATAGACATCTTCATCCAGGTGCTGAGGGAACTGTCAGGCCACCACACTCTCAACAACCTTCACGATGAAACGAAGGTTGGAAACAGGATGGTAGTTGGCCAAAACAGCCGGATCCAGAGATGGCTTCTTGAGGAGGGGTCTCACCACCGCCTTTTTCAAGGCAGCCGGCAAGAACCCCTCACTCAAGGAAGCATTAGTAATTCCCTGGAGCCAGCCTCGTGTAACCTCCTGGGAGGCCAGTACCAACCAGGAGGGACACGGGCCCAATAAACATGTGGTGGTGTTCAGGCACCCCAGCAACCTGTCCATGTCCTCAGGAGTCACAGGATCGAACTTCTCCCAGATGACATTCGCAAGACCTGCCTCTGTCAGCCCGTCAGAACTAGTCCAGTCAGAGGCCAACCCGTCCCTAATCTGATCGATTTTATCTTGCAGATAATGCCCAAAATCCTCTGCTCGACCCTGCAAGGGAGTATCCTGTGCCCTCAAATGAAGAAGGGAGTGGGTCACCCTGAACAGGGTGGCTGGTCGGTTATCTGCAGACGCTACAAGAGCGGAAAAGTAATTGCGTTTCACCGCTCTTATCGCCACTAGGTAGGTCCTTAAATAGGACCTTACCAGTGTCCGATCAGACTCGGGACGGGTGGCCCTCCAACCGCTCTCTAGCATCTCTTCCAAAACTTCATCATCCTCAATTCCTCGGAGAAGCAAGGAGCTAAGGTGGTTCGGTGTTGGGTGAGGGGCCGCAAGGGCACGACTCAGTCCAGGGCCCCCGTGGCCGCAGTATTCCAAGCGGCCACCAGGTCCTCAGTTGAGTCGTGGGTCAGGGTCTCAGGTATCGGCCCAAGCTCCATCTGGAACCTCTCAGGGTCCATCAGGCGCCTGGGGTGGAACCATCTCATCGGTTCAGGTTCCGCCTCCCCGCGGTGGGGTGCAGCAGTTGGAAAGTCAAGCCGAAGGAGAGAGTGATCTGACCAGGACAGGGGTTCGATGACTATTTCCCCTAAACCAAGATCACTCAACCACTGGCCAGAGACAAAAGCAAGATCCAGTGTGTGTCCTCCAGTGTGAGTGGGGTCATGAATTAATTGAGTCAGGTCCATGGCTGTTATGGAAGCCATGAACTCCCGCACCATCTCAGATGATTCGCCTACCAATGGCAGGTTGAAATCCCCCATGACTAACAGCCTGGGGGTACCAACCGCCACCTTGGCTATCACATTGAGAACCTCGGGTAGGGCTGCTGATACGTAGTGGGGAGCCAGGTACACAATCGGCAAGCCCAACTGTCTCCTATGACCCCACTTCACACAGAGAGACTCACATCCGGCTGTCTGAGGCACAGTGGTCTCCCTCGGATCAAGACTCTTCTTTAAAACAACTGCCACACCCCCACCCTGACCCTTGGCTCTTGGCTGGTGGAATGCATGGTAATCCGGTGGGCACATTTCATCGAGGGGCACCCCACCATCTTGGCCCAACCAGGTCTCCGTAATACCTGTCAGGTCTGTGCCCCCCCTCCAAAACTAGATCGTGGATGAGGGGGGCTTTGTTGACCACGGACCTGGCATTACACAACAACAGCCGAAAACCCAGCCCCTGAGATCCCAAACCCCCTGGGCTGCAAGAGGAGTCACAAAGGCCAGAGGGTGCCACTGCTTGAAGACAGCGAGTGTGCCCTTCCCTAACCTGATATGGACCTCGGTTCTATCCATACCTGCCCCTCCCACTCACAGTACAGACAGAATAGCCCTCTTTTGGACAGACCTTCACCCCCTCCCCATTTCTAGACCCTACATCCCCCCATCAAGGCCCCTAGCCAGTCTATAAACATTCCCTGGTGGGTTTTACCCCTCACCCACCACCCTAGTTCTAAATTTACCCCCCTTCTCCCTGTGGCCCCTAAAAACATAAAGTAAAAATTTAACTAAAAATCCCCTCAACTTCCGCTTCTGCCACCTCTCATGGTTAACAGAGAGTTAACAGAGAGGGCTCGCAACTTGGGCGTCATCCTGGATTCTCAGCTGTCTTTAGATGATCCTATGACAGCTGTGGCCAGGGGGGCTTTTCATCAGGTCCTCCTGATACACCAGTTGCGCCCCTTTCTGGATCGTGATGCCCTACACATGGTCACTCAAGCCCTCGTCATCTCCTGCCTGGACTACTGCAATACTATCTACATGGGGCTCCCCTTGAAGTGCACCCGGAGGCTCCAGCTAGTTCAGAATGCGACTGCGCGGGGGATTTTAGGGGCCTCTAGATGCTCCCATGTAACACCTCTCCTGCGCGAGCTGCACTGGCTGCCTGTGGCTTTCCGGGTGCACTTCAAGGTGCTAGTAACAACCTTTAAAATGCTCCATGGCAAGGGACCTGGTTACTTGCAAGACCGCCTCCTGCCAAATACCTCCCACCGACCAGTCCGCTCCCACAGAGAGGGCCTCCTCAGGGTGCCATCGGCCAGACAATGCCGGCTGGCGACCCCTAGGGGGAGAGCCTTCTCTGTGGCAGCTCCTGCCCTCTGGAATGACCTACCCCCTGACCTACGCACAATCATGGACCTGCGCCTCTTCCGTCGGGCCCTGAAAACCCACCTATTTCATGTGGCTGGCCTGGCGTAGTTTTTAATTGTTTTTACCAGGGGTTTGTTTTGGGATTTTAGAGCAGGCTTATTTGTTTAATATATTTTAGCATATTTATTGTATTTTTTGTTTTTATTGTTGATTTTATTGCTGCCTGTTCATCGCCCTGAGTCCCACTAGGGAGAAGGGTGATATACAAATGTGAATAAAATAAAAATAAAAATAAATAAACAAACCCATCATCAAGGTGGGCTCTCGTTAAAGCTGAGGGCCACACTTGCGAGAGGGGGGTCTACCGCAAGGCAAGGAGGTCAGCCGCTGAGTCCATATAAATAGAATAAAATAAAATTGGGAGGTAGCACCGGCCGTGGGGTCCAGTTTGCTGCAAAGGTCCCGGAGAGGAATAGCCTCCCCCAACAGCAAGACATCGTAGACTACAGTCAGAGAAGTCCTGGATGTTAGAGATTGATGCGAAAATAGATCTTGATTTAGCCTCCGGGTGGATGGATCGTAAGGTCCCCAATGGAGCGGCTCATGTACGATGGTCACAGGAGGGCCTCCAAGATGGTCAACAGGGCAGATAGGGCAAGCAGGGCAAAACAATGATAACAAACGGCCAGCGCTGTCCCAGCCACCTCCAGCCATCTCCAGCCGCCGTCGTTGCCTGAGCTACTGCAGCCACAGCCAGCAGCCTTGCATCTTTGTCCACCTCATCCGCCCGAGCCTCTCACTTCTTGGGTCCCGACGAGCTCCTCCGTGCCGCTGATGCCGTCGCCACAGCTGCACCACCGCCGCTCCGGGCCTCCGCCACGCCACTTCTGGGGCCCACCGCCTCACAGCTGATGCAATCGGCGCTGTGCCATCCACTCCCAGCTCCTCGTCTTCATCCGACTGCTGCTCGGTGCCTATTGTACCCCGTGAGGGAAGAAGACCCTCATTGGGGCAGCAGGATGATCTGTTTGCTGGGCCAGGCCAAAAGGTGGACAAAATTGGCCAGGCAGCCCCCCTATACGCCTGGGAATTCCTCTGGTTCCTTCAGCGTCTCAAAAATTTGCTGCCTCCATCTTGGGCATGCGCAGATGACCTGCTTTCATATACAATTCAAAGTGCCATTTATAAATTATAAAACCTTATACTTTGGGGAAGCAGGTAGATTGAAAATCTGCATTCTTCCTTAGTTGTCTGTTGGGCTTCAAGACTTCAAGAAAGGTCCTTGCAGACCTACTATCGGAGAAGCACTTGATGGGAACGTCAAATAGGATATTCTCAATGGGTGTTTTCCAACTTTTGAAGTTCCTACCATAGAAGACTAAGAATACTTCATCTATTTAGTCTATATGTTGTATATTGAATTAATTTTATGTTGTTTATTACTGCTAGTGAACTCAAACATCGCTGATTTGTAGTAATACATGATGCTGTTAAATAGTGAAATAAGTTGATACATAAATTGGATTCACTAATTACAGAGAGACTAGCAGAAGCATAATGAAACTGCCACATTGCCCCAGTATTATCAGGGACTATTGTAATATATAGTGGAGAGTGCACTGGATGAATGTATGTATGTAGCAGTTAAAGAACATAAACAGTATGTGAACTGATATCTATATGGCAATTACACTGCCATGGTAAATGCGACATAAAACCTGTGACCTAAAAACCTGTGATCAAATCTGACAGTTAGTACTGAGCACAGTTCCTGAGCACCCAAAATCTGTCCAATCCTGCCATATATTATCCACCGGTTCAAGCAAATGTTGATATGAAATGCTGTACATTTAAAGGAAAAAACACTCAAAATGAAATAGGTTTATCTTTAAAAGTGAATGTATGAAATGAAAAATGACTTCATTAGTATCTGTATGGAACAACCATTACAATGACTAACACGGTGCTTTGATGAGTAGGAAATAAGACGACAAGTCTTTGCCCTGAGAAGCTTACAAATATAAAGTAGGATGCAATTTACAACAGAATAAAACCACTTTTATCAATACAATCCACAAATCAACCCAGAGAGCTTACTTGCCTTTAAAACAGCTTATTCCCATTAGTTTAATATAATGTAGTTAGGCTATTTTGAGTGCAAATGCTTTCGTGACTTGCGGTGCATAACCTTACAGCATTTGGCTGGCTTAATGGAATTTCTTCATGAATTTCTTTTAGCATCATCCTTTTCTAATGAGTGCTCTGCCAAATCTGATGTGAATAATTTGTAAGCCTGTGGCACCACTACTAATTCCCACTCATTGCTTTCAAGAAATATACTATACATTGTTTTTACCTTTCCAATAGAGATGAGTTTCTACCCCTAGACTTATTTTAACTTCCAGCTCCCTCGTCCTCTCTACTTAGCTCAACAAGATGCATAAAGTACTATACACACACACACACACACACACACACTTCATACTTCATCTATAATGGACAAAAATACAAATAAATAGAAGGAGCACCCATGGGATCACCCCTCTCACCTGTCATTGCAAACCTCTACATGGAACACTTTGAAACCCAAGCTCTAGAAAAATCTGATCACAAACCCAAACTCTGGCTCAGATACGTAGACGACACCTTCATAATCTGGCCACACGGGAAAGATAAACTGAACAACTTCCTCACACACCTCAACAGCCTACATCCTAAAATACAGTTCACCATGGAAACAGAAGCCAATAACCAACTCCCCTTCCTGGATGTCTTAGTCTATAAGAAATCCAATGGATCCCTAGGACACCCCATCTACCAGCAGAAAACACACACAAACTGCTATTTGCACGCACTCTCACACCACCACCCAGCACAGATCAACTCTCTAGCCAAGACACTCATCTCCAGAACAAAATGCTTAGCTGATGAACAACACCTAAAAACCGAACTACACACTCTCACCAACGTACTAACATCCAACGGATTCCAAAGAAACAAGATTACTAACCTAATCCAAAAAGAAAACCCCACTAAAATCTAAGACAGTGAACAAGAAAAAGGTAAAGCCCTCCTCCCATACATAAAAGGCACCACGGACAGAATCAGCAAGATCCTCCATAAACACAACATCAAGACAGCATTCTACACAAACCGAAAAATATCCACCATCCTAAGAAACCCCAAAGATAAAATAGAGTTAGAAAATCAAGGAGTATATGAAATCCCATGCACCACATGCACCACCACATACATCGGACAAACCAACAGAAGAATAAAGGCACGCATTGAAGAACACAAAAACTCAGTCAGAAAGGAGGAACCAACTTCTTCCCTGGTCCAACACCTCAAAGCCACAGGACATGATATAGACTTTAAAAAGACCAGAACTATTGCCAAAATTGAACACTTTAACAACAGAATAATCAGAGAAGCTATTGAGATAGAAAATGGCCACACAGCATGAATAAACGAGATGATACCTCCCGCCTACCAGCCATTTGGAAACCCGCCCTCACTGACAAACGAGTCCCTAACACAATAGATAGATAGATAGATAGATAGATTTATTTTTCTATACCACGTCCTCTCCCCAGGGGGACTCGGAGCGGTGCACAGGGAAAATTAAAACAGCATAAAATATATACATAAATAAATACAATAAAAACAAATTAAATCAACCGTCCCTGTACTAAAATCCCCATTTTAAAATTAACATTCCCTAACCCCTGAGGTAGAGACTAACCTAGGCGGCCAAGCAGAAAAAGTGAGTTTTTAATTTCTGACGGAAGGAGCGGAGGTCCGTAGTTGTTCTAATGTCGGGGGGAAGGTCGTTCCAGAGGGCTGGGCCCGCCACAGAGAAGGCCCTTCCCCTGGGCGTCGCCCGCTGACAAAGTCTAGTGGACGGCACCCGGAGAAGTCCCTCTCTGTGGGAGCGAATCGGCCGGGAAGATGTATGGGGCAGAATCCGATCCCGCAGATAGCTAGGTCCCGAGCCATGGAGCGCTTTAAAGATGAGAACTAACACCTTGAAGCGCACCCGAAAGACGACAGGTAGCCAGTGCAGCTCGCGCAAGAGCGGTGTTACATGGGTATACCTTGCGGTACCCATTATTGCTCGCGCGGCTGCATTCTGGATCAGCTGAAGTCTTCGGGTTCACCTCAAGGGGAGCCCCATGTAGAGAGAGTTACAATAGTCCAGTCGGGATGTCACGAGAGCATGAGTGACTGTGCGAAGGGCATCCCGATCCAATAGGGGGCGCAACTGGCGAACCAGGCGAACCTGGTAAAACGCCCTCCTGGCCACGGCTGTCACTTGATCTTCCATGGACAGCCGGGCATCCAGGAGGACACCCAAGTTGCGCACCCCATCCACAGGGGCAAGATGTTCGCCCCCTATGGCCAGCGATGGAGTCAGCTGGTTGAATCGGGCAGCCGGAAACCACAGCCACTCGGTCTTGGTCGGGTTGAGTCTGAGTCCGTTGCTTCCCATCCAGATCCGTATGGCTTCCAGGCACTGGCACATCACCGCTACGGCATCGTTGGGGTGGCTTGGGGTAGATATATACAGCTGAGTATCATCAGTGTAGAGATGGTACTCTACCCCAAAGCCACGGATGATCTCACCCAGCGGCTTCATATATGTGTTGAACAGGAGAGGCGAGAGGACCGACCCCTGAGGGACCCCACATGTGAGGGGTCTCGAGGTCGACCTCTGCTCTCCTGCCAACACAAATTGCGATCGGCCAGAGAGGTAGGAGGAGAACCACCATAAAACGGTGCCTCCCACCCCCAACCCCTCCACCCGATGCAATAGGATACCATGGTCGATGGTATCGAAAGCTGCCGAGAGGTCTAATAGGAGCAGGATGGAGGAGCAACCCCCATCTCTGGCCCTCCAGAGATCATCGACCAACGCGACCAATGCCGTCTCGGTGCTATGCCCGGGCCGAAAGCCGGACTGGCGCGGGTCTAGATAATCAACTTCCTCCAGGTGACGGGGAAACTGTTGTGCCACGACACTCTCAACAACCTTCGCCAAAAAGGGAAGGTTGGAGACTGGACGATAGTTGGTTAATAAAGCTGGATCCAAAGAGGGCTTCTTAAGGAGGGGCCTCACCATGGCCTCTTTTAGGGAAGCAGGTAAGGCACCCTCACTTAAGGATGCGTTGACAACCTCTTGGAGCCAGCCTCGTGTCACCTCCCAGGATGCCAGTACAAGCCAGGAGGGACACGGGTCCAATAAACATGTGGTGGCTCGCAGTCGCCCACGTAACCTGTCCATATCCTCGGAAGTAACGGAGTCAAACTCCTCCCAAACAAGATTTGTCTCGTGGCATCCCACTGGGCCATCAATGGAGGCTAACTCATTCTGTATCTGAGTGATTTTCTCCTGCAGAAAAATCACAAATTCCTCTGCTCTACCCTGTAGCGGGGCTTCCCGCACCCTCTGTTGAAGGAGGGAGCGGGTCACCCTAAACAGGGCGGCAGGGCGGTTTTCTGCGGATGCTATGAGAGTGGCACAATGATGACGTTTGGCCACTCTCAGCGCCACAATGTAAGTCCGTAAATGGGCTCTTACCTGTGTCCGGTCAGATTCAGAACGGGTAGCCCTCCATCTTCTCTCTAGGCATCTCTTGTGGCGTTTCATCACCCTCAGCTCCTCGGTAAACCAAGGAGCCAGGGTGTTTCGGCGCCACAAGAGAGGCCGCAAGGGCGCGACCCGATCCAAGGCTCCCGTGGTCGCAATATTCCATGCGGCCACGAGGTCCTCCATCGGGGCGCAGGTCAGGGGTACAGGAAGTGGCCCAAGCGCCGTCTGGAACCCATCAGGGTCCATCAGGCGCCTGGGGCAGAACCAAATAGATGACTCAGGTTCCACCTCCCCGTGGTGAGGGGCAGCGGTTGGAAAGTCGAGCTGGAGAAGTGAGTGGTCTGTCCATGACAAGGGCGTGATGACTATATCCCCTATACCCAGATCACTCTTCCATTGGCCTGAGACAAAGATGAGATCCGGTGTATGTCCACCCTCGTGAGTGGGGCCTTGAATTAGTTGGGTCAGGTCCATGGCCGTCATGGAAGCCATGAACTCCCGAGCTACGCCCGCCGATGGCAGATTAAAGTCCCCCATGACTAAAAGTCTGGGGGTCTCAACTGCCATCGTAGCGATCACCTTGAGGAGCTCGGGCAGGGCTGCTGTTACATAGCGGGGGGCCAGGTATACAAAGAATGATACCAGACCCACACTCACGAAAACCACACAGGATGTCACTATCACACATCCACGCAAAAAACAAGCCCAAACCCATGATGACCACAAATCAGAAGCTCGACTACAAACCAGAAGCCAGACCACAGCTGCATTATTAGGCACTTTAAACCCCTCCAATTCATACATGAAGCAAACTGATGCCCACCACGGAGACGTGGCACGACCACAAATGCGAAGCCAAACAACAGTAACGCAGCTCACCAGCTCAAATCCCCCTGCAACTCAGACTAACACGAGCACAACCAGGCCCCCACCCAAACAGAACACGCCCCCATCTAATCAGAGCACAGCCAGGCCTAGAATGTAAAGATTTAGTCTTACTAGATCTGAGGGCCTGACTTGAAATTTCAGATTTGGGGAATGGATCAGGAGATCATCAAATATATGATTTTGTTGGAAAAAAATAAACCAATCCCATCTCCTCTTTTTGAATCACACCTTTTCTCTGTTATTCCCCAGGAGGCTCTTATAGATGGCATTTTCCACTGGAAAGATTAGCAAAGATGTTTAAAGACAAATGTTGGAAATGTCATCAGATACTGGGATTGTACTATCATATGTGGTGGACATGTATAGAAGCTAAAAAATATTGGACAAAATCTGTATGTAGTATCTGGTCATATGTCAAGAATGGATTTTGAAAGAATGTCTTTTTTTTAAGGTTTCAAAACGTCCCAGAGTCAGATTCAGAAAATTTAAAAGATTTAATAAGTACAATTTTAGCAGAGTATACTAAAAAGAATAAAGAATACATCTGGGGGGATATAGACCTTATTTATAGAATTAATTCAGCATATGCCAGAATAAATGATGTACCCAGAGAGATTCGTATTAAATTTGTAAGAAGGTCTACAAGGGATGAAATTCTGAGGGCGCAGCGAGAAGGGCCTTTGATGTATCAACAAAAAGAGATTTCCATATTGAAGCAGATCCCGAAAAAAATTCGAGAGATAAGGAGGAAGTATTCCTTCTTGTCCAAAAAATTATCTAAAAAAGGGGTGTGGTTCAAGTGGTTAATACCTGAAGGAATGTTGGTGTTCTGGGAAGGGGGTAGAATTAGAGTTAAAACAGTAGCAGAGGCGGAAGCCTTTCTTAAAAAACATTCCTCAATCCTGGAAGATGAAGATGAGGGAACGGGAGGGGCCGCCGCTTCGCCCATCGGCAGGAGAGAAGAAGAAGAAACAATAGCAAAGAGACTCAGATCACAAAAATGGTTTTCTTTTTTCTTTTTGCATTGTAATTCCAATACGGATGTTAATAAGAACAAATGATTGAATGTATGAAGTTTATGACATGATATGTATGTATCTCTTTCCACCTTTTACTTAAATTGATTTTGTATGAAGTCTCGGAGACGGTTACCACCTCCGGCATGGAAGCTCTAAAACATTTTTCTGATACCCTATATACCCTTTTCCCTTTATAAAATTGTAAAACCAATAACATTGCTTTACAAAAAGAAAATCTGTATGTAGTTGGAGAAGATGATACAACAACATATTGACTTTAAACCAGAATTATTATTCTTACCAGAGAAGAAAGAATCTGACTACTGTAGCATATGGGAGTTATTTTATCAATGGTTAGAGAATAAATATGAAAATTAGAAATGAAAGCAGAGGATTGAAACAGGGAAATTGTATTAATAAAGTTAAATATGCTAAGAAGGGGATTGTTATAATAGCATTTTATGTATTAGTATTACCGGTAACTTAAAAATAGATAAAATAATGAATATAGCTGTTAGTTAAATCAGGGGCCAATTATGGGGACCGCAAGGTCTACCCATGTAACACCGCTCCTGCGCGAGCTGCACTGGCTACCTGTCGTCTTCCGGGTGCGCTTCAAGGTGTTAATTATCATCTTTAAAGCGCTCCATGGCTCGGGACCTAGCTATCTGCGGGATCAGATCCTGCCTCATACATCCTCACGGCCGATTCGCTCCCACAGAGAGGGACTTCTCCGGGTGCCGTCCACTAGACTGTGTCAGCGGGCGACACCCAGGGGAAGGGGTCTCTCTGTGGCGGGCCCGGCCCTCTGGAACGACCTTCCCCCCGATATTAGGACGACCACGGACCTCCGCTCCTTCCGCCTTAAATTAAAAACTTACTTTTTCCGTCTGGCCGGCTTGGGATAGTCCCCCTGTCTAGGGGTTTTACTGGGTAAATTTTAGTTTAGTTAGTTAAATGGGATTTTAGCACAGGCTGAATTTAATTTGGCTTTTAAATTGTTTGTATATTTATTGATGTTTGTATGTTTTTTACTGTTTTTATTCTACCTGTGCACCGCCCCGAGTCCCCATGGGGAGAGGGAGCGGTTTATAAGTATTAAATGATTGATTGATTGATTGAGGGGCGGGTTCTGGCAGTCAGTACTGCCGGTTTGCTCATAGCCGCGCTTGCATGCGCACTTGGTGCACGCTACACACACATGCACAGTGCAATAAAATTTGCTCTGCACATGCACAGAAGCAAAAACAAGATGGCGCCGCCTATGGCGCCATGTCTCTGCTGGTTCCAGCGACCCAGGCTGTCAAACCACTGACGTCCCCTCTGGTTTAAGTGTTATTGCACAAAATATTTGTACCCAGACAATACACTGTTAAATGAAAGATGTGTTTATTTTTGTGTTAAAATAACATTTTAAAAAAACCCATAAAAAACCAAATGTATAGATTTGTTGTTGTTGACACGGGCCTACATTTCCTAATCATTGCTTCCATATTTTTCTTCCTGACCTACATCCCCAATCCAGACATCATTATTGAGTTTATTTCATCACATTCTATTCCCATGCATTGTGCTGGTCCTTGTTTTTTTCTCCTGCTTTTTTGTTATCCCACAAAGAAGGGAAAATTCTACTTTATTTGGAGATGGAATTTTCATTTAAATTTGGTACATAGCTGAGGAATAGATCATTTAAGTTCCCCACTCTGTTGTTGAATTGCATGTTTTGATTGGGCTCAACAGAGGATGTTGAGTCCTGAAAACTGAGACTACTATGGACATCATATATACAAAAAAAAAAAAAAAGGAAGGATAGCAGAAACTTGTACCTGGAAGTCTCCAAGACTATCTTCAAAACAAGCATAGAAGGTTAAATAGCAAAACCAGACCCGCAGTTTTGGACAACAGTGCTAAATCATCAGACACTCTGTTGGCAAATAAAAAGCTATTAGCCTACCCCAAACTGTAATGAGATCATGATTAATAAATGTCTTTCAAAGGTCTAGATCAAAGTCAAGGCTTTCTAGTGATAAATGTAAACAGGACGCATTTTGCCAAAAGCTCCATGTCGCAGCTACGGGGTTGCCCTGATTGATCTGTTCATTACTTTAATAAATAATTTATCACCTCCAAGAGAACAATTCATTATGGAGATAGGATGAACAGGTAATTCTGTAATTCTACAACTTTACGTACTTGAAGCTGCCAAGCTTCTCTCTTTCTCTCTCGCTCTCTCTCTCTTTGTGATTTTCCTTTTTTAAAAGCCTGCACCCTTCTGTTTTCCTGCATTATCTGATGCATTGAGGAAACAGCACCAGGATTACCTTATAGAAAATGAATATATTTTCCTGAAGTACTTAGCTCTAGGGCAGCGGCAGAAGGTTGCATTTCAAATGCTATCCTGTGATCCGTGAATCAGCAGAAAAGGGAAAAAAATATTAATAAATGAAACTGTGCTGACTTTGTTGCTGATCCCTTTCCCGCCTCAATAAATAAGGCTAGAAAACAGCACTATCGTTCCTATTTATATGCGGAAAAAACTTTGCGGATTCCCCTGGCTTTGTTCCGTCTCCAGCTAAGTGTCACTTGCCAAAGGCAAAACAACCACCAATCATTCTCCTAATGTGATGGGGCAGGGATAGGCTGCTCTAGATGGATCCTCAGAAGGTCTAGTTTAGCTACTTATCAAATGATACAACTAACAGAGCACAGGTGAGGAGTCAAAAAAGGGTCATTAAACCAATGTGCTACTCAGAAAACAACAGCAGGATTTAGCTAGCTATGACTTAAATCCTTGAAATCAATGAAGTGGCAAGTTAGAAAATAACTGTTTGTACCTCTTTGATAGACTTCCTATATAAAAATCCACAGACGGTGATAGAGGTACGTTGAGACTTTGAGACTGATCTCTGAGAGGTTGAAGAATATGAAACTATTCCAATATAATTGCCTGCAGCAATGCAAACTGTCACGAGATGATTGTTTCCACAAAATTATCCTAACATTTTAGGTACATCCATGCTTTTGATACTGCTCTCCAATCAATGCCATGCCTCCACTCCAACATTACCCACTGAGTTGGGTTGATTTCTTTTGTGTTCAGCTGGAATGCAAGAGAAATAAGAAACTTCCATTGCTGAGCACAAGGGACTGGAACTCCAAGGAGGCTGCAGTAAGACAATTTCTCATTGGAAGAAGCTCTTGTTTTGTTCCAAGTCCTGGGTTTTTGTCAATGATTCCCAGCTGAGACATTTCATTGCAGCAGCTTTTCACTTACTTGCTTGCTTAAAGTGAACAGTGCCAACTTGTGATGTCCAGATGTTTTTCTTTTCATTTTAGCAATTGCACTTAGACTTACAGGTGAAACTTGAAAAATTAGAATATTGTGCAAAAGTTCATTTATTTCAGCAATACAATGTAAAAGATGAAACTAATATATGAGATAAGACTCATTACATGCAAAGCAAGATAGTTCAAGCTGTGATTTGTCATAATTGGGATGATTATGGTGTACAGCTCATGAAAACCCCAAATCCACCATCTCAGAAAATTATAACATTACATGCAATCAATAAAACAAGGATTGTATATAGAACAATATTGGACTTCTGAAAAGTGTAAACATGCATATATACGCAGTATTTGGTTTGGGCCCTTTTTGCAGCAATTACTGCCTCAATGCAGTGTGGTATGGAAGCTATCAGCCTGTGGCACTGCTGAGGTGTTATGGAAGCCCCACAATGCTTTACTAGCGGCCTTCAGCTCTTCTGCATTGTTCAATCTCATGTCTCTCATCTTTCTCTTGGCAATGCCCCATAGATTCTCTATGTGTGAGGGTTCAGGTCAGGCGAGTTTACTGGCCAATCAAGCACAATAATCCCACGGTCATTGAACCAGGTTTTGGTGCATTTGGCAGTGTGAGCAGGTGCCAAGTCCTGCTGGAAAATGAAGTCAGCATCCCCATAAAGTTCTTTTGCGGAAGGAAGCATGAAGTGTTCCAAAATCTCCTGGCAGACAGCTGCGTTGACCCTGGACTTAATGAAGCACAGTTGACCAACACCAGCAGATGACATGGCTCCCCCAAATCAACACAGACTGTGGAAACTTCACACTGGACTTCAAGCATCTTGCAGTGTGTGCCTCTCCATTCTTCCTCCATACTCTGGGTCCTTGGTTTTCAAATGAGATGCAAAAGTTGTTTTCATCAGAAAAGAGGACTTTGAACCACTGAGCAACAGGACTTTGGACCACAGAATTATAGTCAGCAGAATTATCCTGCAATGCTGCATTCTAACCACTGCATTGCACAGCTCTTTTACTTTGCACAACCCCCTCCTAATGTTGAGGAAAGGTGATAGTGTTGGAGGTGCTTTACAGAGCACTTTCTGGGTGCCAATTTTTTCTATCCACTTTTGGATATCTGAATGCCTTCTCTGTTGCTTTCTGGAATTGTTTCTTCCTCAGCAGACTTTCAAATATTCCTGAGTTCACTTCCTTTAAATGAGCCTTGAAGATCTGATTTTTCCCTCCTAGGCTTATCTGTCTCTGGGGATATGAGATGTCTATGTCTGTCCAAATGGGATTATATGGCTGAGGTTTAACAGTCGTCGTCCCCCGCTCCACCCTTGTTATGGCTGCTATTTGTTATTTATTTGTTTGTTTTTTTTGTTTGTTTAAAAACTGACTTATTGTTAGGTTGCTTTTTTCATTTCTACATCATTGTCATGAGTAAAATGAATAACTAGATAAATACTGAGATTTCCAAATATTAAATGCATTTACTGTTTTGTTTTTATATAACTGTTTCTATGGTTTACTTACTTTGTTAATTAAACCTATAGCTGGAACCAAGAAATGAAAATAATTAATTGATAGAGGTTTGCATTAAATTACTTATTGTCCATTACTTATCTACCCCCAGAAGTAGGATAGAGCAGACAGGTGAGAAACTAGCCTTATTGATTCTTTTTACCATTTAGGTTAGGCATTTATTCATCTGTTTTATTTGGTCATCTATTCCATTAAATAGGTATGGGTGAGAACTCCCATATTGTTTGAAACAAGTTCATTTTTTATCTACTTGAAAGGGGAAAATGATCATTGTAACAGTTTGATTTGTAGGCAGTTATCACCAGATAGTAATTTAAAACTCTTTAAATTGTTAATTCATTTTAAATCAACTTTTTTCTCCGATCTTCAACAGAAAAATATTTTACTGGAATTCAGAATAGATAATAAGATATATATGGGGAAATCATACAATTAAGGCAAACCTCTATTAACATGGTATCTCTAGTATCTCAGAATTTTTGAGTCCGATACCTGTGGAAGACAAAAGAAAATCAGACAAAATAGAGAATATTGTTAGTTAGAATATTGAGAATACTTCATAGGAAGATTCCTAAGATTTTCCATCGACATTCCTCAGTCTTGCTTGGTAAATTTTAATTTTCTTCATTTGTTAGTTACTTTAGGAAAGAAAAAGTAGAAGGAATATCTGTAGGGTATCAAAATTCAATAAGCATACAATTAAGAATAGAAAAATAACAATTGCCCAGTTATATATAGGAAGTAAAGATGGTTGAGAGAACGTTTATATTGAATGCAACTTTTAAATATAGCAGTGGAAGTGTTTCCCTATCTATGTGTGTGATCTATAAACTTATCTATAATGGGTTTATAGTCATTATGGACCCTGTGTGGCATACATACCTGACATCATAAATCAGTTTGAAACAGTAGCAATAATTACGATAATAAAATATAAAGAAATAACATAAAATAAGATATCTATTATACATCAGGAAACCCTCACATTAAGTGAAAAGTTCCTAACTCCCCCCTCCCCCCCGGAAAATGAAATATAACTTTTTTCTTCCTCCTTCTTTCTTTGATCCTTGCAGATTTGTTCTTGGATGACAAAATGCTTAGGAATAGTATGAAATATGAAGTTGAGGCAGCTAGAGAAATTGCATCCATATTACATGACTGAAGAAGCAAGATCATTATGAACAAAATGGATATAAGGCTCTGCTTGTGCTTTCCAAAAAGAATACTGGACCTCTCCAACAAAGATAAATGTGACTTTATTGAAGAGAAGTTGGCTTGTTGTCATAATAGTGCCTGGAGAAGAGATGTTATTAGATTACTTGCAGGCTATTTGGTAACTGAAGCAGATAGCTATAAGTGCTGGTGGAGGCCATAGAAAGATATGGGAGAAAGGGAGCTGAAGAGCTTTTCTTCAAGATATTAGAGAGGCAACAACAACATTAATGGGTTTTAATATAGCCATAGATTTACTATCCCCTTTACTATACCTATGGATAGTATTGTTGTATAGTTATTTTCTATCTTTTTATATTGCTTTTTAATTGTTTTTATACATATGTTTTAGTATTGCTTTATTTTTTAATATTATTTTTAACTGCGGTGAGCTGCCCAGAGACATATTTTTGACAGGGGCGACTGTATAAATTGAAATAATAAACACATAAATAAATAAATGGCAACAAGAGGTCTATAATGTTGGCTGAGCCAAGATGGAAAAGAATTTTGTCTCCTATGCAGAAAACATTGATTCATGACATTCATATAAGCATTCATTAAGTAATTTTATCAAATGAGAGTAAGACCTTTACTCAGTAAGACTAATAAGTATGAAATATAAGAAACAAAGGGATAAAACAGTCCAATCAATCAAAAACAGCACCACAAATATCAGATTAGGAACACAAGTTGAAATAGAGAAGAAAATGGTAAGTGAGCACCTGTCTGCCCTGGACGAGTTCAAATCACCAGGACCGGATGGATTACACCCCAGGGTTCTGAAGGAACTGGCAGACGAGATCTCAGAACCACTGAACTATATCTTTCAGAGATCCTGGAGCACCGGGGAACTGCCAGAAGACTGGAAAAGAGCAGATGTGGTTCCCATCTTCAAAAAAGGAAAAAAAACAGATCCAGGAAACTATAGACCCATCAGCCTGACCTCAATACCAGGAAAGATTCTGGAAAAGATAATTAAACAACAAATAAGTGAACACCTAGAAGCAAACAAAGTAATAGCCAAAAGCCAACATGGGTTTGTCAAAAACAGATCATGCCAGACGAATCTAATTGCATTCTTTGACAAAGTAACAAAATCAGTGGACCAGAGGAATGCTGTTGATATAATTTACCTGGACTTCAGTAAGGCATTTGATAAAGTAGACCATAACCTACTATTAGATAAAGTAGAAAATTGTGGGTTAGACAGCACCACCACCAAATGGATTCGTAACTGGCTGACCAACCGCACTCAACGTGTAGTCCTCAATGGAACTGCATCTACATGGAAGGAAGTATGCAGTGGAGTCCCCCAAGGCTCTGTTTTAGGCCCAGTACTCTTTAACATCTTCATCAACGATTTGGATGAGGGGATAAATGGGGAACTCATCAAATTCGCAGACGACACCAAGCTGGCAGGAATAGCCAACACTCCAGAAGATAGGCTTAAGATACAGAAGGATCTAGACAAACTTGAACATTGGGCACTGTCTAATAAAATGAAATTCAATTGTGAAAAAAGTAAGGTCCTACATATAGGCAAGAAAAACCAAATGCACAAGTACAGTATAGGTGGTACCTTGCTCAATAGTAGCAACTGTGAGAGGGATCTCGGAATCCTAGTGGACAACCATTTAAATATGAGCCAGCAGTGTGCAGCAGCTGCCAAAAAAGCCAACACAGTTCTAGGCTGCATCAACAGAGGGATAGAATCTAGATCGCGTGAAGTGTTAATGCCACTGTATAGTGCCTTGGTAAGGCCACACTTGGAATACTGCATACAGTTTTGGTCGCCACGATGTAGAAAAGACGTGGAGACTCTGGAAAGAGTGCAAAGAAGAGCAACCAAGATGATTAGAGGACTGGAGACTAAGACATATGAAGAACGGCTGCAGGAACTGGGTATGTCTAGTTTGATGAAGAGAAGGACCAGGGGAGACATGATAGCAGTGTTCCGATATCTCAGAGGGTGCCACAAAGAAGAGGGAGTCAAACTTTTCTCCAAGACACCTGGGGGCAGGACAAGGAGCAATGGGTGGAAACTAACCAAGGAGAGAAGCAACTTAGAACTAAGGAGAAATTTCCTAACAGTAAGAACAATTAACCTCTGGAACAGCTTGCCTCCAGCAGTTGTGAATGCCCCAACCCTGGAAGTCTTTAAAAAGATGTTAGACAGCCATTTGTCTGAAATGGTATAAGATTCCTGCCCATGCAGGGGGTTGGACTAGAAGACCTACAAGGTCCCTTCCAACTCTGCTATTGTATTGTAAACTACTTAGGAGGAAAGAAAGTAAGAGATGGAGGGGGCAGTCTATCAACACAAAATATAAATTAAATAAAAACATTAGTTTTATTCTTGTACAAGTGTATTCCTATCCATGAAATCCACATTTTCTACATTGCTGTAGAAAATCTTCAGTAGGGGAGATTTTGTATTGAGTGTGCCTGCATACTGATGGGAGGGCTGTGTGTGATAATTTGTATTTTATTTCTGGGAATAAAGGAACATTTTTTCAAAGTCCATTTCTTATTTTTAGTACTTTAAAAGATTGCAGCTTCAGAATTATTATGGAATAATATATGCTTCCAGAGGAAAGATTACTGATGTTGGAAATTTCAGTGGCTATTCTATCTCCTGACATCAGGAGAAAATACTTTACTGGTGGCATAGTTCCCCACTGCCTATTGCCCCAAATTTTTGATTTTATACATCATGATGTAGAGATGGGGCCAGTGGTTAGGCATGTTCACTGAATGCATGTGGAGAAATATTTTATAAACACATCTTATAGATGGGGAATTTTTTCCCTCAAAAGGTCCAGGCTTAATTTTTTTTCCCAGTAATCATTCTCTGGATTGTGTGGCACTGCATTAAAAGGTGCTTCTCCACGTGGCCTTATAGAGAAATTAGATCATTATAATGAGATTCTAATGCAAACAGTGGAAGTTTCTAATTCTCCCTCTTGCAGAATATTAGCTCAGGCACATGCCAAGCGTTTGAGAATGTAAATGTTCAAGTAGACTAGTTCCAAGAAATTAGTCACTG
This sequence comes from Rhabdophis nuchalis, assembly GCA_039707465.1. Taxonomy (NCBI): domain Eukaryota; kingdom Metazoa; phylum Chordata; class Lepidosauria; order Squamata; family Natricidae; genus Rhabdophis; species Rhabdophis nuchalis. The sequence continues at coordinate 141,680,344 of CM077645.1, forward strand.
GGGGGTATCATTCAAACAACCCCATGAGCCTGAAACACTGATACTGCCACCAATTAGGCTTCCTCCCCCTAGGTGCTCTGTAAATTTAAGGGAATTACATTAACAATTCCGAAGAGTTTGTCAATGTTGCAAAGTGCAACGTAGGAGAGGACTATACTTGATTGTGTTCGGATTGCAATATACAAAGGCCTCTGAGGATTGAACATTGTGGAAAAGAATGAATAGTTGGGAGCCCCAAATCTCTCAGTTGTTTAATATGGTGCTTTGTACCAGGCCCACTCACCTTGTTGGGTTGCTTTGCAGCATCTCAGTGCTCTTCTGATCTGTTCAATAGCAGAAAGAAATTTTGGACTTTGTTTTGTTTTATTTTATTTGTTTGTTTGTCAAACATGTACAAGATAGCAGGTATAAGTATGAACATGGACATGAACAAAGGAAATGAATGCAAATAAACGGGGACAGAAGGACAGGGACAGAAGGCACACTGGCTCATTTATGCACACCCCCTTTACAGACCTCTTAGGATTGGGGTGAGGTCCACAGTAGACAGTTTAAGGTTGAAGGGTTTGAGGATGCAACAATGGAGTCAGGTAGAGCATTCCAGGCGTTGATTACTCTGTTGCTGAAGTCATATTTGCTGCAATCGAGTTTGGAGCGGTTTACCTTGATTTTGTATCGATTGTTTGCCCATGTATTATTGTGGTTGAAGAAGTCACTGACAGGTATTTATTTATTTATTTTTATTTATTTATTTTTGAATTTTTATACCGCACCTTCTCCCAGCGGGACTCAGGGCGGTGTACAGGCCTCAATAAAAATCAACTAGTATAAAATCACTAATATAAAACAATTAAAATACAATTAAAAATCTATTAAACAGTGCACCTGATTTTGATAAAAGCCCTATCTAAAAACCTTCTCTAAAACCAATTAAGAGCTACGCCAGGCTGGCCACACAAAATAAATGGGTCTTCAAAGCCCGGCGGAAAAGGCGCAGGTCCGTGATCGTGCGAAGGTCAGGGGGTAGGTCATTCCAGAGGGCAGGAGCAGCCACAGAGAAGGCTCTCGCCCTGGGAGTCGCCAACTGACATTGCCTAGCCAACGGCACCCTGAGGAGGCCCTCTCTGTGGGAGCGGACTGGTCGGTGGGAGGTATTAGGTAGCAGGAGGTTATACGTTGTAGCAGACAATTTTGTGTACTATGCTTAGATCTGACCACAGGCAATGCAATTCCAGATTTCTTTTTGTATTTTTCAGCTCCAGATTTCTTTTTGTATTTTTCTGTATAAAACTATCCTGAAATGGAATGAAAGCTAAAGCTTCAAAAATATAAATCAAGTATAAACTGTTGTGGTACAATAGGCTCGAAGTACATATATACATACATACATACGTGCATACATACGTATGTATATGTGTCTTCAAGACAGATTCAGTTCTTAATAACTTTTTGGCTAGCCCTGGAAGCTTTCATGGCAAGGTTTTCAAAGTGGTTTTCCCTTGCCTTTTTCCTAGGGCTGAGAGAGTGTGGCTGGCCCAAAGTACCTAGCTTTGTATCTAAGGCAGGCCTTGTTTCAAAATCACATTGAATTTGATGATATTCGATTTTGATATCCTGTAATAAAACACTGAATACAACTGCAGATTGTATTTTATTTATTTAAAATATTTGCATAGCTGCCCACCTTAAAACCCATTCTAACTCTGGTTTTATATGTATGAAGCAAGTTATATCAGTACAGACAGCAAAGACAAGCAAATCCTTTGCTTTTGGTTGCTTTTGCTTAAATCTGTTCCTTTAGCAACTTCTCAGATTCTGGCATATCACTATGAGAAGAAATTAATTAGAAGAATTAAATGTCTTTAATATGACCTCCTGCCCCTGAAAAGTATGTATACCTTTCCAAATCACAGCCAAAATAAAATCTATCAGTCCCTCCAATGGAAGTGAGGTCAAAATGCTACATTTGAAAGGACACTAGAGTAATCATGTCTAGTACTGAATTTTACAATCATCTTTAAAAAAAAAGATTTTAAGAATTAAATGATGAGGCAAAACCAATATGTTATTCTCTCTGCTCTAAAAATAGTTGTACCCATTGGATTTGTTTATAATGATAAAAGGAATTTTAATTTTAAAAAATAAATGTGCGTAAAAAGGATATAGAAGATGGCTATTATTTTTCATTGCATGCCTAAAGGAAAAGGTAAACATTCCCCTTGCACATATGTGCTAGTCGTACCTGACTCTAGGGAGCGGTGCTTATCTCTGTTTCAAAGCCAAAGAGCCAGAACTGTCTGAAGATGTCTCCATGGTCATGTGACCGGAATGACTAAACACTGAAGGCGCACGGAACACTGTTACCTTCCCACAAAAGTGGTCCCCATTTTTCTACTTGCATTTTTACATGCTTTCTAACTGCTAGGTCAGCAGAAGCTGGGACAAGTAATGGGAGCTCACTTCGTTATGCGGCACTAGGGATTCGAACCGCCGAACTTTTAGATCGACAAGCTCAGTGTCTTAGCCACAATCTAAAACTAAATCTAAAACTAATATGAAGAACGGTTGCAGGAGCTGGGTATGTCTAGTTTGATGAAGACAAGGACCAGGGAGACATGATAGCAGTGTTCCGATATCTCAGAGGGTGCCACAAAGAAGAGGGAGCCAAACTATTCTCCAAGGCACCTGGGGGCAGGACAAGAAGCAATGGGTGGAAACTAATCAAGGAGAGAAGCAACTTAGAACTAAGGAGAAATTTCCTGACAGTTAGAACAATTAACCTCTGGAACAGCTTGCCTCCAGAAGTTGTGAATGCCCCAACCCTGGAAGTCTTTAAAAAGATGTTAGATAGCCATTTGTCTGAAATGATATAAGGTTCCTGCCCACGCAGGGGGTTGGACTAGAAGACCTACAAGGTCCCTTCCAACTCTGCTATTGTATTATTGTATTAATCATATTAGTTACAATCTAAAAACAATCCAAAGGAAAATAATGTCTATATAAGATAACTTTCATCTTTCTTTCCTTCAGCAGCTCAGTCTCTTCCTTCACTCACCTGCAGGTCAGCCATAAAGCATCATTCATACAAAGTTAACTTGAAAAGTTTGGAAGGTGGGATGAAAAATGTTCTTTGACAAAGATGAAAATAGCAACAACCATGGTATACAGATGCCGTTTGTTAGGGACATGTTATTGGTCCGCTGAGAGCCAGTTCAGTGACATGATAATATATGATTCCAGGGGTAATGGGTAGAAAGTATTTTCCAGAAAGGTTAAAGAATTGCCATTGCTCATGATTGCTTGAATTATTTCAGAACAAAGTCAGTCCAGGATATTTACAGGAAATATGTTGCATCAACGCTATTCAGTATTTCTATCTCTCTTGGGTTTTCGGGGTTGAATAAAAATATGATTCTGCCTTATATTAAGCACAAGTTACAATAGTGTTTACCTGGCATAGTATAAATTGTCAATATATGACAAGAGGAAGGGCCATGAACCCCTCAACTTGCAAGATATAGGGCCATTGATCTATTATATATTTATATATTTATTCAATATGTGTGCAATTCATACTGTAACTCCAAGGTTTTGCTCCCTCCCCATTTAAAGATTTAATAACTTATTTCTGAATTTTGTTTCTCCTTTCACTGAAAGCCATTTTCCACTTTTTAAAATGTCTCTTGACTTTTCATACTTCAAAGAGTTTTGTTTTGTATTTTAAACAGGCCCTTGGTATACATATTACTTAATTTAGGAAATCTATGCTCTAGCATTATGTGAGAGCATTATGTGTCAACTGGACCAATTTGTATTTGGGCAGAATCATATTTTTCAGTATTGACTGAAGGCCTTGACCACAGTTTTTGTTTCTGATAGCTCCTCATTTTTAATACCACATCAGAGCCATGGTGGGTTCATTGCTGGAAATAACTGTTGAATTTGACTGATCTAGATGAGCATTTTGATAAACATAAGAAAACAACCTGAGGTTTAAATAATTTGAAGAATTAAAACTAGAATACATGCATCCCTATTTAGATATATTGAAAAATTGGGTGATGTCCTTTCTTGTTCTAGAATGATCAATCTCCAGGGATCTGTCCTTCCAGCAAGATCAATTCTTCACTGTTCCAGAGAATTTCCTCTGCATTTTATATCTGCCAATCATCATTCAATTCTATAAAACAGAATGCACTTTAGAATTTATGTTAAGAAAAACATGTGAAATTCTTGATGAAATGTCCATGCCTGTGGCATTCTTAGTTTCTGTAGCTTGAAGATGATCAAGGGCTCTATTATCAGTATTTTTATTGAAGAATCATCTTTGCAGTCACCTATAACTGCATCCTAGCTAACTAAACCTTATTCTTCCTGAATTTCCTCATCAAAATCCTACAGAAAGATATTACGATAAAATGCCACTATTGGTTTTTTTACGCTCCTGTCATTATTAAGAAGGAATCCTGTCTTTTACAAAATTTTAGAGAGCATAACTTTCTCTCAGATACATTTTATTCCCACCCATGATGAGAAGACACAATGTTAATGATTGAGAATTGACTTACAATAAATGAATTCATGCCTATAGGGCCAAATGAATTACACCCTAGGTACTGAAGAAACTGGCAAAACTAATAAGAATGTGAATTTGTGGAAAACTGGCAAGACTCCAGAAGACTGGATTAAAAGAAACATCCCTATTTTGGAAAAGAGGAGTAAGGAGGACTCAGGGAGTTACAATCTTGCCAACTTAATGTCTAGCTAGCCAAAATACTTTGAGTTACTCCTGCAGTGACCACTGGGTTCACCTTTAGGGTTTTCAAAGGATATTTTGTGCCCAATTATACTTCAAGCAAAGCCAATTGGAGTTACTAATTTCCCCATAAGTAATACAAATTCTATAAGTTCACCTGTTTCTATGTAAATTAGGATAATTAACTCTGAGCATTGTGACGCAGGTAAATAAGAGCAGTTACTTTGAAATTTGCAATCTAAGTACATCTTATTCTGAAAGGAATAAATTGGCAGGCTGATGCATGCAGGCCACATATGTACATGCACAAATTACTAGGAATTAAAGATATTGCTATTACACAGGTTCAGCAAAAGTCATAATACACATAATGCCTGGTGCTATAGTTGTAAAGTGGAATCAACAACCACAACCAATAACTGTTCTTTCTTTCCTCAGACATGAAGTTCTGAATAGATATTGCACATTACTAACAAGTAAACAAAAGGTGCAATCTAAATCTCATTGTTTTAATGAAGGAATGATCCTTATGTAATTGCCTGGCTTCTTGAAGTATTATGCAAAATGTCTGGAAGCTCCATGCCAAATATTCAAGGCTACTACAGGAGCCAGAAAATTACAGTTCTGATACTTATTATGTGATCCCCTAAGCCAGTGTTTCTCAATTATTTTCTGTCAGGCCCCCCCTAGGAAGAAGAAAACATTTCGTCCCCCCCCCCGCGCGACTGTAAATAGTATCATTTGTCTATAAAATTGTTATAAGTACACCTCTGCATAACACTGTATCCTTATTAACGTATAAGAGAATAAAAAAGAAAGAAATTTCTTTCTCTTTCTCTCTCTCTTTTTCTCTTTTTTCTTTCTCTCTCTTTTTTCTCTTTCCTTTCTTTCTCTCTCTTTCTCTCTCTGTCTGTCTTTCTTTCTTTCTCTCTCCCACTTTTTTCTTTCTTTCTTTTTCTTTCTCTCTATCTCTCTCTGTCTCTCTTTCGTCTGCCCATCTATCACTGTGTGTGTGTGTGTGTGTGTGTCTTGCATTCACGCACTTCCTGTGTCTCTCTCTTTCTCTCCCTGTCTCTCTCTGTCTCTCTGTGTGTGTCTGTCACTCTCTGATTCCTCCCCCCCTCCCTGTCTCTGTCTGTGTCTGTGCCTCTCTCTGTCTGTGTGTCGTCGTCCCCGCCCTGCCCCCACTCCCCGCGGAGTCTCCTCAGCCCGGCTCACCCGCCTTAGCCTGCCCCGGCCACCCGTGCTTGATCGCTCGTTCGCTCGCTCCGCTCCTTCCAGGAGCTGAGAAGCCTCCGTGTGTGTGTGTGTGTGTGCGTGCGTGCGTGCGTGTGTGTGTGTGAGGAACGGCAGTCCCTGGAAGACGACGAGTGGCCAGCATGCCGGCTGTGGAGGGAGGGAGGAGGAGGGAGAAAGGGAATCGGCAGAGCCGATTTGCCGAGGTCAAACGCGCCCCCCTTTACAGAGCCTCGCGCCCCCCCAGGGGGGCGCGCCCCACTATTTGAGAAACGCTGCCCTAAGCCAACTCCATGACTAGAGAATCCTTCCGTTTCCTTGATTAGCAGCATCATTCTCCAGCTGTTCTCCAGGTTTCCTCCAGGTTTTTTTTTAATAACAGGGATATTAATTCTTAAAGATAAAATAATCCCCCTCTTTTTTAAGCCTTTTGCAATAAAGCTACTTTAGCTGAAAACATTCATTTTTAAACTTCACTTATATGTAGAAAGATTGTGTGTGTGCAAGAGAGTGTGTGTGAGTCCTAAAATCATTATCACTTTTCAACAGGAATTATCAACTAATCTCCATTCATGCTTTGGAAGGCAATTTAGGTGACAACTTGCAATGCTGGAAGTCTAGAGAATAAGATCTGACTTGCTAAAGTGGCACTAGAAGCAAATAGATTTAAAAAATATAACACACACCCAAAAACGCAAAGGTTAAATCCTGTTTGCCAACTTATAAAGCAAATTCAATAACTCTCCTTCCCTTAGTTTGAGCAAGCACTAGCTGGACTTTATTCTTGGCAATGTTCATTTCAGGATGATTCTAATTACATGAGAAATATCCAAATTATTTCCTTTAAAGATCCAATGAGCCTGTATTGAAGTTGTATTGAACACCTAAAAGGCGTTTGGTGGACGTGGATGTCACCTAAGTAGGTGGCAATTTAGCAGCATTACAGAAGAAGGCTGAAAGCACACTTTCTTCATAGTGATGCCATGAATCAAGTCAAGATCACTCTTTCGAAAAGACGTTTCTTCACTTTGGCAAAGTCAAGGTGGTTGCTTCCAATGGCGTGAATCTCTATATCAAAGTGAAGGTTGCATTGCACAGATATACTAGTTCTTTGTTCAGCATTCAGTTTCCATTTCCCAGCCATGTTTTTCAAGCATAATTTATAACTAGAATTCTGCATTTAATTGCTCTATTCTTCTGCTGCCCATTTGGAGATAAGAGCAGCCACTTGACATTCTAATCTTCCTATAAGGCTTTTTTTTTTTGCTTCTCTACTTAATATTATCTAGCATGTATTTTCTACTTGTATACTCAGAATTTTAGTTTAATGCATGTGTGCATTGTTCAATTTCTACACCACACATGTCCTAATTTTTCCTAATAATGAGCCGCAATGGTTAGAGTGCAATACTCAGGCTATTTCTGTTGATCACCGGCTGTCAGCAGATCAAATCTCATCAAGCTCAAGATTGATTCATCCTTCCATTCTTCCAAGGTGGGTAAAATGAGGACCCAGATTGTTGGGGGCAATATGCTGACTCTGTAAACCGCTTGGAGAGGGCTGTAAAGCACTGTAAGTGATATATAAATCTAAGTGCTATTGCTATTGCTAATTTAGAGTTAAGAAATGGCTAATAGGTCCTGAGAGCAATTTTCTATCATGGTTTTCCAGATTAGTAAAAAATGTGACCTTCCCTCATCTTCAACCACCATCAAGGGGTATCTCTATTAGATAGCCAATATCTCATAACATATCCTCCTCTTTGTCTTTGGCAGTTTCCCCCAGATTTATCCTCCTCTGGTACATCTCCTTCACTGCTCTCAACAACCTTTAACCAATGTAAACGTTCTTCAATATAAGCAGGCTTGCCAGTCTGATTTTAATCATACCTCTCCAGCCCCATATTAGCTGCCAAAATTTATTTCCTTTCTTCCAGTTCTTCTTTCCAGAATTTGTCTGTTGAGATAAGACTCCACTTCATGGCCGCAATGCTTCCTTCTCTCTTTTATGGGAAAACTTCTTGTAAAAAAAACTAAGCTGTTTTTTTTAACTCCTCGGATCAACTAATTGTCATAACGTGTTTGAATTTCTGTATGGATAAAATGATTTCCTTCCCTGGAAGGCATGGTTGAAGGCAAGTTGAATTGACCTTTAACTTGACAAAAAAGTGATTTTACTAAATTGGATTCTTAAATCTGGCATGTTCCTACAACCTGCCTAGGTTTAAAAAGCACTACCTTCAAATAGATTTTCCAATTGTTTTGGGCTCAGTTCCTGTCATTCTCAGCTACCATACTTGGAGAACATTATGGAAACTATTCTTCAGTGCAACTGAAGGTTGAAGAGATGTCATTTCATTCAAGATCAATCCAATAATTAGTATAGTCAAATTTGCCAATTTTCCAGCAAACCATGTCTCTCAAAATCATATCTGAATGCCATATAAAAACATAATTCATTCTCTCCCTCCCCCCGCCTCTTTCTCCTTTTTTCTTGTTCATTTGATTGGGTGAAATGTAATGCAAATGGATTTCTTTCCTAAAGAAAAAAAATAGATAATTAAATATATTTAAAGATGACCATCTTTAAAGCGCTCCATGGCTCAGGAACTAGTTATATGCGAGACCGTCTCCTGCCCCATACATCCCTTCGTACGATCCGCTCCCACAGAAAGGGCCTTCTCAGGGTGCCGTCAGCCGGGCAATGCAGGTTGGTGACACCCAGGGGAAGGGCCTTCTCTGTGACGGGCCCTACCCTTTGGAACAACTTACCCCCTGAACTACCATCTCAGACCTCCGCCTCTTCCGCCAGTGTCTTAAGACACACCTTTTCCATCAAGCCGGCCTAGCGTAACCTCCCGTTGTGACTGCTCTTAGATAGTTTTAATTTGGGGGATTTTAAACGATTTTAGCACAGGGTAGGAATTTAGTATGTTTTTAAATTTTGTATTTTGTTATATTTGTTATGTTTTAAATTTCCTGTGCGCCGCCCTGGGTCCTTTTAGGAGAAGGTGCGGGGTATAAATTTGAATAAAATAATTAAAAAATAATAATTAAAAAAAATATTTGAAAGTTAGTTGATGCTTGCCTTCATCCTAAGAAGCACCCTACTTTGGCCCTTGGATGCAGTCCAGTAAAGTAAAAAACAAACAAACCCCTAAATATTACAAAGTCAAGTTTTGTAATTGCTCAAAATTTATATCTGCATCTTTATTCAATGCTATACTTATAGGATGCACTAAAGAATTATCAAGATTCTATGAGCATTGTCATTATTGAGCTGTTCTCTGCTGTTCCAGACATCCACACAGTTACTTTTAATACTCACTTCCTTTCAGAGGTGCACTAGGCTTACACACTAAGATCTTTACAGCACAACAGACTGCTGTGACATAATCGGGTAATCACCTTGGCAACTTCAAGATTTCAGCTTGTATGATTGTTTAATGGGTAAAATTACATTAAGCAACAGTAGAAATGGAAGCCAAAACTGTGCATAATTGATATAAATACCTATAAGAAAATGTTTACTGTGTTATTGTTAGGATTTCTCATTATTATTGGTTATTAGACAGTGATGTGTTAAATAGTTCACATTTGAAATTTGACAGCTCTCTGAAGTGTACAGGAATGAAGTATTAAGTTGCCAAATATAAATTAATTGTAAGGTATAGGTTACATCATTAGAATACACTGTGGTTGGGCTGAAAAAAAAACCTATTCTTTTCATATCCCCTTCTAATGAAGAAGACACAGACTGTCTTCTCTTTCATCATGACTTTAACTGCTAAAACAGTTGCCCTTATTATCAGGTTTTCAATTCTATCAACATAAATAGATCAGACTTGGCAGATTGGATTTGTACTGGGTTGATTCTTCTGTAAAGGGTCTACAAACTGCTGTATCATTAAGGCTGCTTAAAGAACTCAGTCTTTGTCAGTTCCCATCTGAACTGATCAATATCTTCAAGCCCAATGTGTGGAACAGGAGGCAGTTAGTTAACCTGCAGGTTTTGCAATCCATGAAACTTCCAACGCAGTCCTCCAGGTCCACAAGCAACCAAATACTCCATCCAAACAAACTGCTCTCCGCTGAACTAAAATATAATAATAAAGTGGCATTTTGTCAGTCTTGTTTCCCAAATTGGGCTAATTTACCTTGCACATTGGTTGGGTCAAGCATGCTGGAAGGTTGCCTTTGTCTTGCTGATTGTCATGTTGTACAGCCCAGAGCCTGAATCAATGTTCCTGTCATGCATCAGTTCTGATAAGAGCAGTATTTTTTATGCTTCATTCTGGCACCCTGGTTTAATATTTCTTGTTCTGTCTTCCCTTCAAATAATCAGAATGAATGAAACAGCCCACTAAAAAGCTGTGGTGGAGGAAAACAGATAACATATTGCTCCCAAACAGAACAATTACAAATGTAGTCTTGTAGGAAGAATATATTTAAGAGTTGGTTGGAATTTCCCCATTTGAACTGACAGGAACTAATATCCTGGCATATTTCAAAAATCTCTGAAGCATAGCATGGACTTAAGGCTCGTCTTTATGGCTAAGATTAAATGGAGTCCACTAATACTTCAGCTTTGAGAAAAGTATGTTAATATCAACTGTACTAGCCCTATTAGTGATACATAATCTGCAGTGAAGTGGGGAGGTGCTGTCCTTACATACCTATTGCAGGTGAAATTAAGGAAAGAGAATAGTCAATTCACTCATCTTCATTGCCCCCCTCACATGAGTGTTGCAGACGTCCAGGAACAACAGATGTCCAGGAAAAATAATACATTGCTTTATCTGGAAAAAAGAAATAGTTGCTTTAACAATTCAAAAAGACATACTGCATATATACTTTCAAACTTTCTAAAGCACCTTTTTGGAAATATGTAGAGTACATAACGCTAGCGTATAATAACCCATGTGATCATTCCTTAGTAAGTCAACTCATTACTCATTCAGCTATTTAAATTCATTCATAAAATCATGGTGGGAGATATCTTTCAAAAAAGATTGCCAAGAAAATTGTATGGACTTATCCAGATAATTGCCAGGAGACAAGGCCGATTTGAAGGCATAACATAACATAAAACATAACATAACATTATAACAAAATAATTGCATGCCATTAAAAGTGTGAATTAAGTGCCCAGCAAGATAGCATGTACGTGTAGACCATCTAAACAAAAAAGCAACTTCATGAGGAGCTCACATGGTTAGTTTCATCAGAGTGTTATGTAGACATTTTCTGGAATCCCAAAGAGGAATAATTGAAATATACAAGAACATTAACATCAGACAACTTCCCATTTTCTTGCTATGCCTCTTAAATGCATAAATTACATAGATTCAGAGACAACAAGAAAGCCATTGTAGAACAGTTTCCATGCTTCCTACTTCCCTTTTCTTCCACATGTTATGGAAGAGAGTGGAAATATTTGCTTCTGATCTTAATGAACCACAATTCTTCATGGCACTCCCACCAGAGCTATGTTTTTGGTTTTTTAAATATTATTATAGATACGAATAATTTTCATTCTGGCTTGTCCAGAGATCATATTGTAAATCAAGCATTGAAATAAATACTACTAATGTTCTACTCTAGTGGGCAGAATCAGAAGCAAACTCATGTAGTCTAATTTCTTTTATGTCTCAACAAAACCAGAATTGGAATGAGAAGATGGAGAGTTCTCTGGCAAAATATCATGAATGATATTTTGCCAGAGAACTCTCCATCTTCTCATTCCAATTCTGGTCAGTATGTTCTGCAAATAGATGCATGTGTATATCTTTGTGGAGGACAGGTAGTCCTCGCTTAATAACCCTAATTGGAACTGGAATGTATGTTGCTATGTAAAGAAGTCAGTAGGCAAAATATCACATGACCATATTGTTTAGTGACAGCAGTTGTGGATATTAGGTGAGGACCTCAAACAATCCTCCACAATTGCTTCTGCTTCAGCTCCCATCTGCTTATCTCCTCCCATCCCTGCCTTTTTAGCCACCCTACATTCCACCATTGTCTACCTGTGCTACACCCTCCTACCTCTAGGTATGACCTTGTTTATCTTTTCCTCCCACTAATGAGTCAGACCCTTTGTGAAGCCTCATACATCATGATGTATGCACCACATACATGTCTTGTTTTAGCTTGCCTTTTTGAATAATGCTACTGTAAATCCTATATAAGAATATTGAAGCTTTTAGGAAATCACACTCTGAGTTGATTCAACATCCATAACTGCTTTACATTTGCAATGACATCTTTGTAACTATATTTTTAATGAGTTTTAGGTTCTTAAATTTTAGAGTCATATGATTTATACCACCAGATGAATATGCATGAATTTCTCAGGGCTTTTGCTGCAATTTTATTATATGCCTTTAGATATGGGAAATTACTCTCTGCCAGGCTAATATAAAGCATTGTTGTAAACTAGCAGTATATGCAGGTTTTGCCAATCCAGAGGCCATCAAAATGATAAACTTTGAACAGCTAAAAAGACCATGTCATCTTATGTGTTTATGGAAGTAATGTGTGCTCAGGTTTCCTCTTTTCCTTGAACTGTGCTGATAGGGGACCAGCTTTAGTATTTACAAAAGTCTGATGAGGTATAGAAATATTTTGCAAATAAATCTGTATCTGCAGTTGAGACCTACATATAGGGTTACCAGATATCTGAATAGACAAAGAAGAATTCAGGGAATTGGAAAGGAGGACTAATGGTATGAATTGGAGGAATCTAATTGTTTAATTTACTTGGCATCCACAAAACATATTCCAGTGAAAAACTGCAAAATGTGTACTTGGGTCTACGTGTATTTGAAATTACTTTTTTCCAAAATAATAAATAAGTTTTTCAATCTCAAGAAAGTGCTAGAGTTGGTTAGAGGCAAAAGTCTTCAGCATGCAATGGATTAAAGTCTTGTCAATTTCAGGCAGCAGTGCAAGCTGGCTGCAGGGTACTAATCAATGTTTTAAAGTAGACCTTGTTAATGTGTGGTTAGCAATTATGGAAGCACTGCATTGAGAAAAAAAGTGCTTAGAAAAGATACTAAAAAATCTGGACAATATTTAATTTTAAAGTTATACCTGACAGACAGAAGACACAGTGATAAAAAGAACATGTCTTCCCTTTATTGGGCATTTGGTAACTCACTATGCCTTCAGGTTTAAACACTGTATGCATTATGCACAATGATTTTATCTATACTTCTTTGGTGTTTTCCATAAAGGGTGCATACCATTAAGTCTGAATGAATCAACAAAATGTATGCACCTGAAAAGTATTTCAAAACCAATAGTTACTTCCCAAAGTATCTCATGATATTACTCTTTGTATATCAATGTGTGTTTACATTTGTCTGTGGTCATTAATTTCTTAATTTTCCTGTGAAAAATTATTTTAACTCACTAGTAATACAGAAAATATGAATGCTATTCTCAAAAGATAAAAACTGTCCACTTTTTAGCATGAAGAGATTTCTTCTAAGGAGGTATTTTTTTGTCTCATTAAATGTTAAAAGTTGTAAATAAATATGTTTCTTAGAAGATTATCTTGAAACAGAAATTTGAGAAGTGGTAAATTAACAGAGAAGACAATATAAAATACAACATAAGATGAAGAAGGAACATCATTATTTTTATTTTAAGGTAGAATCATACAGTTGAAAGAGCGGATTTAGGTCATTGAGCCCAACTCCTTAAATTCCTTTTTTCTTTTTTTGTAGCCACATACAGTATACTGCTGACTCTTCTTCAGTTTGCCATCAGCCATTATTCCAAGATATTTTTTTACTGGTACCAAGCTGGTTATTTCCTATTTTATATCAAGGGCAATTGTTTACCATTCCAAGATATTTTTCATTGTTCACTGCCAAACTGGGTATGTTGCATCCATCCATTTGCTTACTATTTCCTCAGTGCAGAATGTGGCAATTATCTCTGTTAAATTTCATCCTATTGTTTTGAATCTTTTGAAAAAAGATTATGAGCCATTGCCTATTGATAACTTACAGAGCCTTCTAGACTCTTCAAATTATTTTCATACCAAAAGAACAGGGATGTGGACAGGCTTCAAAAGGAGTTGGATGGTGTTTCAGGTCACTAGCAGAAAACACTAAATACCTTTTTTGAGTCAAAGTGGAAAATTGGTGGTGCTTTGATTCCAGTAGCTGCCAAGAGCTTTGCAGAGCTAATGGTTTCTGCCTTCCTTCTGGAGTTGTTACTAACAATATGCAGCATTGAGAATTCATTACTGGGGGGGGGGGGGGCTGGGCTTTTCATTTGCTGTAGGGCCAGTTGCTCTAAAAATGTAAAGTTATGGCATGAACTCAGAAAGAAGGGAAGAGATATGTATTTGCAAGGCCTGCATAACAAAAATAAAGGAAAAGGGAGTGCGGACAGGTGGGACCCCTTTCAATGTAGAAAACAAGAGGTGACTGCCAGGTATATCAAGATATGATATAAGGCTAAGACAGAACCAACAGAACACTTGCCAAAAGTCTTCTAGGATGCCAATTAGTTAACTTTTAGGAATAAGGTTGAAATAGAGCCATTAGAATATGTTAGATAACTTTTGAAGTATTTATTAGTTAAGTGTTAGAAACAGAAATAGCATGGAGCCAATAGAGGATCCTTTAGATCAGGGTTCCCAACCCCCGACCCATGGACCGACACCAGTCCATGGCATGCTAGCAACCAGGTCATGCATACAAGCAAAGTTTCATCTGTGGGATGAAGGCAGCACCCAAAACCATACAACCTTAGTTCACACACAAAAAAACTTTCTCCATAGAACTAGTCCTTGGTGCCCAAAAGGTTGGAGGCTACTGTTTTAAATAACTTTCAGAATGCCTATTAGACAATGTTTCTTTATCCCATCTTGAAAAATTGTATAAAGCTTGCTGAATCCTTTATTTTGGGTCCTGGCATTTTGCTAGCTGGGACCCCTTTTGCTGAAGTGCTTCAATAAAAGGAAACAAAATCTGCACCCAATGTTCTTTAATGCACCAGGCTCAAACCTAAATTGGAGACAACAATCTGGGGGCTTGTCCCAAGTGGTGAAAGTAGCTCTCTAACATTGACACAAATAGATGGCACAACTGACAAAAAATGAGTTTTATTAGCTCACTAAGCTCTTTCAGGATGAATGCTAACCTTGTTTTGGACTTCATCCTGGATAACTCTCAGATTAATATTCAGAGATGCTGGTCTCTTTACTGCTTTGAAGAATGGGCAAGGGAGCAAGTCTAATGCCATTATAGGTCTGTGGGCTTATACCTCAGTGTGTCAGAATGCTTTTGTCTCCTCTACACAATGGACTATACAATCTGTGCAGAGGAGGCATAAGCATTCTGAATATGGTCAGCAAATTGCAATGCTGACAAATGGGACTCCTTAAGAAGAGCCCAGGCTTTGTCATTGTTCAGCCAGAAAAACGCTATAAAATGTAGAGATAAAATGGAGCCCTCCCTTGGAGGCCAGATAGCCCCAGTATAAAGAAGAAGCAAAATTACTCCATCTCATAAAGGATTTGGCCGGAATGGTATAGGATCAGGGGATGGAATAGAGCAGGGGTCTCCAACCTTTGCAACTTTAAGTCTGAAGGACTTCAGCTCCCAGACTTCTCCAGCCAGCAAAGCTCCTTCAGACTTAAAGTTGCAAAGGTTGGAGACCCCTGGAATAGAGGACCTACGAGATCTGTTCCAGCCCTATGTTTCTATGTGCCAAAACTGTGGGGATTCTTCAATATTAAACTTACTTACCCAGAACCCATTGGGAAAAATTAAGCTTATCTTTTAAATGGTTTATGAGAGTATTTAATTTTAAGTTGGAGTAGGATACTTTCTAAAAGGGATGTGGTGACTCAGTGGCTAAGACACTGAACTTGTTGATGAGAAAGGTCGGCAGTTCAAATCCCTAACTGCATAAGGGAGTGATCTCCCATTACTTGTCCCAGTTTCTGCCAACCTACCAGTTCAAAAGCATGTAAAAATGCAAGTAGAAAAATGGAGACCACCTTTGGTGGGAAAATAACAGCATTCCGTGAGCCTTCGACATTTAGTCATGCCAGCCACATGATGACCACAGAGACAGAAGAGCTGGCTCTTCAGCTTTGAAACAGCACTGGCTCTTTGGCTTTGAAACACCTCCTAGTATTGGGAATGACCCGCACATATGTGTGAGGGGGACCTTTACCTTTACTTTTAGGATATGTTCTGCATTAATTCAATAAACAACCACCTGGGCACTTTGCTGGTCAATTTAGTGGCTATTGTTGTATACTGTCCTTTCTTCAAATCCTTTTTGCTTTGAAAGACAAAAAGGGAGAATGTTTATAATAAATATATTATGGTAAGATCCTTGAAGCCTCTTACTGAATTTGTGGTCTTTAAAGTCCCTACTATTTCAGCTAATTTCGTCTTCTTCTATCAAAAAAATAAAATGAAGACATGTTGATGCTTCTCTATTAATTAGTAATGGATATTTTTTTTACAGATTGAATCTTGAAGTGGTTGCATGTCTGTTTGTCCTTTAATGTCAAATCACTAGCCTGAATTGATTTGTGCATTCTTTGAATCTCAGATCTCCAATTCAAATAAATCTGTGCTGAATGGCACAGCCTTATTGCGTATACATATTTAAAATTATGATCTTAATTTCATTTAGGGAACAAAATTAAATCAGCAGGGCCATGAAGGCCTCTTACCTTTGTTGTCAATTTACTTACATTGTACATTCATTAAATACTTTATAAATAATGACAGGCTTTTGAATAATTCTTCCCCTCCTATGTTGGTACTTCAATTCAAATGGGTCTATAATGGGTCTAAAGAGGCCTGGTCAATCCATTACTATGTTAGTATGCCTAGAGGATAGCTGATCTGAAAAGCAAACAAATCACTCCATTAATCTTAGCCACTATTAATTACTATTATTTCATTATTGATTTTCTTAAGAGGCTGGATCTGAAAGGTCTGCATTATTAAACAGAGTGAAGCCTAGAGAATGTGGGATAGGGTATGATTATAAATATTTTATTTATTTAATCATACAAGTGTTCTTGACTTTTCAAGATATGGAAGACCTCCTGTGTCTTTTCTGTCAGTCAAAGTCTACATTGTGTGGGTTTCCCTATCTCAGCTGTGCCTAACGCATAAAAGTTGAGCATGGCTGTGGGAAGAAGCTCTGCAACCTCAAAGCTGACATGTCCCTCAACCCCCTTTCATATTGTGATGCTGCTTCACATGCATAATGTATTGGGAGAGGGAATTTTGGGAGTAGCTTGAGCAATAACATGTTTGTTTAAATGAATCATAAGAAAATATATGTTTGATTTCTCAAAGACCTGCACATAAATATTCTAGCTGTCCAGCAAGATACAGTACTTACAAAAACCCATAAGCAAACCATACAGGCAATATTTCTCAAAGTTATATCAGCATTTGGCTCTGATTGTGTGATTCTATCCATTTAACAGTTATGGCTAATAGGCCATGAAGAACATTTTTCTCCATGATTTTGTCCAATACTTTAAAAATGCTATTTGAAGCAGATCGTTTCCGGTTTTGGACGCAGACGGACGTGGATTCCACACGTCCGCCGCTGTGTTGCCTCAGCACGCCTTCGGGTGCAGGGGGGACGGGCAAAGTGTCCCCCCCCATATGGGCGGCTTGCGGTGAGGGCCCCCATCTCGACGGCGGTTGGGGGGCTGCTCCAGCCTCACCCCAGGAGCTGAGGAATTTTCACGGGGGGAGTTCCCTTTCGCCGAAGGAACTGGAACATGGAGGATTTTTATAAAGAGCACAAACGCTGGGGCTGAATGGCTGCGCCGAGACTCCGGACTAGAAGAAATGGTATGTGCCTTATTTGAACTTTCTGCATTCATCTTTACTGAAAGAGAGAAATAGGGGAGGGGGGGTTGGAAACAACCCCCCTGGAATTAAAGTGGCATCAGAGAATTGTCCCGCGATGTGGAGAGAGTGAAAGTGGCATCCGTTGGACTTATTGAAAAAGGAAATGTATTACCAAATAAGAAATTGCTGTTAGACAATGTATCCTGAGCCTTGCTACATTTTAAATTGATTGTTTCCACTTTTACTTTCTTCATCGCTGCCAGCAAGGCAGAAAGATGGCATTCTCTTTGTTCCCAGGACGGAACTTTTCCTTTTGAAAATAAGCATTCCTCCATTTTAACAAAGTAAATGAGATTAAATTTAAAATATATAAAAAAGGACCTGCTCTAGTGACTTTCAGTGTTCTCTCCCTTTGTGAAACCTTCTGCTTTTGTTTGGAAAGTTTTTTTTCTCTCTCTCTGGACATTGCAAATTCAATTTGAACTACAACTGCTTTTGTCTCAGACTTCGCGGACTGCCCGCCCAACAGCGCCATTTCCTTTTTCTCTCTCTCTTTATATTAACATTTAAAACTCTAATTATGGCAACAAGAAAACCTCCATCTGGGAAATCAAGCTCTGCTCCAGCATCTACAAAGCCTAGTCCATCCTCACAACCAAAGATCACAGCTTTGTTACAGAGGGAAACAGAAGCAGAGGATCCTAAGTCAATAAATATAGAGAAGATGTTTCAGAAAATAATGAATGAAATACAACAAATCCGGAAGGACAATTTAAGTACAAGATTGGAACTATTGGATGCGCAAAGAGAAATTACAAATAATAAATAAAAAATTGAGGGGCTGGAAGGGGGGACAGTTGGGATGAAGGAGGAAATAAAAGATTTTAAGAAGGAAATTATAAATATTACTGGTCAAATGTCGAAAATTGATTTTGAATGTATGTCTTTCTTTTTAAGATTCCAGAATGTCCCAGAATCAGATAACGAGAATTTACTAGATTTAATGGCTACAATTTTAGCGGATTATACTAAGAAAAATAAGGAACTTATCTGGGGGGACATTGATTTGATTTATAGAATTAATTCAGCATTTGCCAGAATAAATGATGTACCCAGAGAGATACATATTAAATTTATAAGAAGGTCAACGAGGGATGAGATACTGAGAGCGCAAAGAGGAGGCCCTCTGATATATCAGCAAAATGAGATGACCATATTGAAGCAGATCCAAAAAAAAAATAAAAGATATAAGAAGGAAATATTCCTTCTTAACAAGAAAATTACATAAAAAGGGGGTGTGGTTCAAGTGGTTGATGCCTGAAGGGATGCTGGTATTCTGGGAGGGAGGAAGAGTTAGAATAAAATCAGTACAAGAGGCGGAGAATTTTCTTAAAAAACATTCCTCAATCCTGGACGACGATGATATGGGAACGGGAGGGTCCACGGGTCCACCTACTGGTGGGGTGGAGGAGGAAGAGACTATAGCAAAGAGGCTCAGATCGCAAAAATAACTTTTTTCTTTCTTTTTATGATGGTAATTCCTGTATGGATGTTAATAGAAACAAAGTAATTGAATGTATGAAACATTATTTTTGATTATGAAATTTATGATTTAAAATGTATGTACCCCTTCCTTTTATTATTTCCTAATGGAGGACATGTAGAGAGCGTTGCAGTAGTCCAACCGAGATGTCACCAATGCCTGAGTGACTGTGCGCAGATCTCCCCGGTCCAGTAAGGGGCGCAACTGGCGTATCAAGCGTACCTGATAAAACGGCCCCCTGGCAACGGCCGACACATGGTCCTCCATGGTCAGCCGGGAATCCAGGAGGACACCCACGTTGCACGCCCTCTCCACGGGGGCTAGTTGAACGCCCCCAATGGCCAGTGTTGGACTAATCTGGCTGAACCGGGGTGCTGGAAACCACAGCCACTCAGTCTTGGACGGGTTGAGCCTGAGTTTGTTGCTACCCATCCAGCCCCATACGGCCTCCAGACACCGGGACAGCACCTCGACGGCATCGTTGGGGTGGTTTGGGATGGATAAGTACAGCTGAGTATCGTCAGCGTACAGATGGTATTCCACCCCAAAACCACGGATGATCTCGCCCAGCGGCTTCATATAGGTGTTGAACAGAAGTGGTGAGAGGACCGACCCTTGCGGAACCCCACATGTGAGGGACCTCGGGGACGACCTCTGCCCTCCTGCCAACACCCATTGCGACCGACCAGAGAGGTAGGACGAGAACCACTGCAAAACGGTGCCTCCCACCCCCAACCCCCCCAGTCAGTGCATTATATATATATATAATTACATTACATTTATAGAATTTTCCAAATCTGAAAGTTCATCTCTGCCTTTTCCTTTCCAGTCTAAGAAAATAGGAAAGTCTCTTTGGAGATGTTTGCCACATTCTCATTTCTTCTGCAGACTCAGCTGCCTTTTATCCAACTATATCCAGTCTGTGGCTCTTCCTCCTGTCTCCCAAGGCCTTTCCAACATATTATTGCACTGGTGGTGGGAAGGAGAAGGCAGAAAGGAGCCATGAAGAGAGAAGACATGGCAAATCAATCTTGAAAAAATGGGACGAATGAGAAGGCAACTCAGAATAACTTCCATCTTGATTTTGGTTGGGATAAAATGGGGCAGATAGAAATTCTGAGATGTTCAAGATTCTATTATGCATATCTACAACAGTGAAGAATATTTGGGAATATCTGCTTTGTTCAGAAAGAGCAAAGAAAGCCATAAATTGCCAACTGAGTATGCAGTAGCAAATGCTGTGTGATGAGAGGCAATGCCTTTGTTTTCATCCATTTGCTAGCTACGTTGTTAAAAAAGAAAAGAAAATGCAATGTTTGTATGCTTGCCATTAGTAAATTTACTGAGCACAATGGATTATTCAATTAATAATGGTCTTAGTTTAGGCATTTTAGTGAGATAATTAAAGCACCATGACACATAATCAATTCATTAATTGATCATCAGAACTATTTTTTCCCCTGATGGCAATAATTTAATTTACATCCTTTCACAAATTCTTCAATGCAACTTTCTCATTTGTATATTATAGAGTGCTGGTGGATGGGTTCTTTTCCTAAGAATTCCTCCATCACCCTAAGCATCCATCTCTTATCCATAGGAAGACTGGGTTTCTTTTTCAAATGTATTGATCTAAGGACAAAGAAATTGTTAAGCCATGTCAAAATAGGTAGAATTGGTAGTGATTAACTTGTCTCTAATTGCATTCATGTAATTGATATGCATGTCTTTCCCCCCTATTCTTAATGGAACTTTGTTTTGCTTTGTTTGTTTGTTTTTATCAAAAGGATAGTTTTAGGATTGGAGAGGAGCAGAGAGGGAATTTAACTTTACCAGCTACTAGAAAAATGAGCACATGCAATTTGGGCTTGAGTATCATGATGACTAGGATCTGATTGGGCCCTGAAGGTGAGGATCTCCTTCTGGACTTCCCTTCTGAGTTTCAAGTGGGGCATCAACTGAAAATTCAGAATAAGGGCAGAATATGAGTATTATTATCAGGAAAATCTTGTGGCTTTCAAGGGCATTGTGTCATGGATGACTGGTTCATCCTCATTGTGAAATTCATGCTCTAGGGATTATTTGGGATTACTCTAATGTACCAGAGGTCCTGTTGTGCTGCAGCATTCATGACAGTTTGGCTCGATTAACAATAACATTTCTTAGGAATGATCTTGGGAGAGTTTGACATGTTTTCCCTAGATGCAAATTTGGATAAAATCCTTGGCTAACATGGTCCTGACCCAGATCCCCAAGGACTTGACCTGCTTCCCCGGAACAGTTGTGATGAGATCTGGACATAGGCGGAATTAACATGAATCTCATCATGATCATATCTTTCTCTGTCTTGGATCTCTTCCTATGTGATCCTCAGTTCCAGCCAGATAGGATTAATCCAAGGAGCTTGGAGTTATTCCTAAAGTTCTTGTCCATAATTCAACCAAAGCCTTAATAATCACTTCCCCTTCAGTGGAGTCTCCATGCTGCACTCTCCTCCAGCCCTCCTGGGGCAGCTCACCTCCCTGATGGCAGCTCTTCCTGCTTTTCCTGTGTCAGCATTCCAGCTGGGAGTGGCAGCATGAGAACCACTGCGGTCCCCTC
Source organism: Rhabdophis nuchalis (assembly GCA_039707465.1). Classification (NCBI taxonomy): domain Eukaryota; kingdom Metazoa; phylum Chordata; class Lepidosauria; order Squamata; family Natricidae; genus Rhabdophis; species Rhabdophis nuchalis. The sequence goes on from CM077645.1 coordinate 141,702,338, forward strand.
GCAGCAGCAGGCCACCTAGCCAGCAAACCCTGCCCTGCTGCCCCATGTGCCTGAACTGGCCAGGCACTCCAGACCACAGATGCACAGGCTGGAGGACTGGAGCTATGCAAGAAGCCTGCTTGGGGAGGGAGGAAGGGGAGCCCTGGCCCGCCCGTCTTGGCTAGCAGCTCTGTTCCCCTTGCTCTTACTCCCCTTGTGGGTTCTGGCGCACAATGGCACTGGCAAGCTGGTCTTTGTGTGTGCATGCATGCTAGAAACCGGAAGACCAGGTGGCCTGCACACATGCATGCGCTGGAAACCTGAAGATCATCTTCCCTGTGTGCGCATGGCTGCTCTTTTGGTTTCTGGCACTCCAACATGAGTGAAGACCAGTTGGCTGGCATGCCGGAACCGGAAGATCAATGGGCAATGGCTCCACATGCCTGGAGAGATGGCTATGCATGCCACTTCCAGCATGCGTGCCATAGGTTCGCCATCATGGGTCTAGAGTTTGAATTTTGGCAGCTCAGATATGGCATGCCTAGTTACTTTTGCAAGCAGGTTTGCTTACCATAAATTAATTAAATTAATTCAGAAGAGCAATGTTAATGGCTATAAAGCAGGGAGAAAAGCAAATAGTTATATGTTTTCTTTGCTTACTTTTGTCTAATATATGAATCTGTTTAAATATATTAATATCTGAGTGCTTCCTCTCCAAATCTGAAAATTTGAAGGATGGCTGCCTTTCATTTCACACATCGATCTGAAAGTTAGAAATTAGGGAAGTTAATATTAAAGTGCAAAATCTACTGTTCCTGGACAAAACTGAGAGCATACTGTATAACATTAAATCAGCAAGAGAGTAAATAAGGCCAAATAAGTAAATAAATCAAACTTGTAAAGAATTACTGTCAAATCATTCTGCTAAAAATGTCAAAAGTCAGTAGTGTGGATTCAACTATGCATACGTTTTGCATGTATATTTCAAGTATAATTTCTCTGCTTTTCCTTTGTTTTTATTAACATAGATCATACTGGTGATATTTGGTCTATTACATGGGAAATAGATTAATGGGTTGCTCAATATGAATTGGTTTGATGTTTGGTTATCTATCTATTGCAGAAATGTTGGTAGTACCACACTGAAATTGCCTAAGGTTCCTGCATTCAAAGAATGGATTTTAAAGCCATGTGATTTGGATGTGGCATGTGAGTTGGTTACACTTGTTTACATAAAGGGGTACATCAGTGGGCCTAAGTGCCACTGATGTAAGACTTTAGACAATGGGACGTTCCTTCAGTCATCTAACCACAATCCATCTTCAGCATTCAAATCTGCTGTAGAAGGTTTCTCTGCTGTCCAGGCCATTGAAAGTGGATTTGCCAGAATCTGGAGGAAAGTTTTACTTGCAACTCATTAATTGTGTTAATGATAAGAATTAGACCAGAAAAAGAAGCATACAAGTAATAGATGAAACATTTGCAGAACATTGAAAGATTTTTTTATGTAGATAATGCTGCCCTAAGATTGAGGAATTCATCAAAGAAAAAGTTCAATATTTTAAATACATTCAGATAACTGGTGTGCCTAATGTTCTACCATTAAGAATTAAATGTGAATATTTGATTCAGGATTAAACAATGTTAATTCTTGGGATGATTTGAGATAGTTAAGAAGCCAAGGTAAATTTTTTATGTATTGATTACAATAACAATTTGTTGGAAGAGGCTTTTGAAGTTTTAATCTTGTCTTTTATTATTATTGTTGTTCTTTTCTGATAACTGTCTTGCCCGTAATATAGTATATAGATGACAGGTTAATAACTTTGGAAATAGAATTAGTAGCTTAGCATTTTAAAATTATTTGAGCCTGTTTTGCAACTAATTAATCGATATATTAATTGAAACTAATTAATTAATATATTAATCAGTATTCAACAAAAAGGGGGTGTCAATTTGTGCATAGATTTTTAATGTTTTTAAATGTCTTGTTTGTTTTGTTTTTTCTTTATTTCTTTAAAAAATGGTGTTTTGTATTTTAACTGTTTTTGAATAAAATAAAAATAGATTAAAAACATGAATACAGACACAACATTTTGGAACTAATCACATGTCATTACTGAGGACTGACTCAAGAATATATGGTATATCTGGGCCACATTAACTGAAAACACCACTTCTTGCCAATGTATACAAGTACATTTTAGAAGGAGGGCCTAACTGGTGTCTAACATACTAATAGATTTGGAAGGGACCTTGGAGGTCTTCTAGTCCAGGAATCACCAACCTTTCAGACCTCAGGGTCCACTAAATTCATAATTTTAAATCCCGCAGACCACTAATATGATCTGCCTAGTGATCGGTTGGGTGGTCATGGCTAGGTGGTCATGTGACTGGGTAGGCATGGCCAACTCGATATCACTCAAATTGAGAGAGACATCTCACCAGCCTCTACTCGCCACTCCTCACCTTTCCACCCAGGCTCTTTTGACCCCAACAGGAAGCAGTTGTTGAAGCTAAGCAGCCACCACAAGAAAGAGTTGGCAAAACAGCTCAGTTCAAATTCTGCTGATCCCTGAGAAGGAGGCTCAACAGAGCACCTCACTGAGAACCAAGAGCATAGGCTTTCCAAGCAGAAGGAAGACCTGCAGGAGTGCAAGGCCAGGTACCCGTGCCTGGGGGCTCAGAGGGCTGAGATGGTCAGCCAGTTCTAGGCCATGATGCAGTCGAAGCAGACTCCAAGTTGGAATTTCTCTCCCACCTCTAACCCACACAAAGGGGGAGACTCTTTGCAGCAACACAAACATTCATTGTACATATCTGTCTCAGGGGCCGTAGTTTGAGGACCCCTGATATAGTACAATATAAAAAAGGCAAATATATTTTCTGCAGACCAACAAAATTTTCTCACTTACCACCAATGGTCCATGGACCACCAGTTGGTGACTGCTGTTCAAGTCCAACCCCCGTCCCCTGCTCAAGCAAGAAACCTTATACCATTCTAGACAAAGAAGATTCGTAAGATATACTGCCCTAAGCATTTTTATTTAGTTTTAACCTAAAGACAGCTATACCTCTAAATTCTATAATGAGTTTAGATCACTGTTTTTCTCATTTACATTAATTTCCATTGCAAAATACAGGTGTTTCCCATCTGGCCCTTAATGCTAAATAAAAGGCAGTTCTGAATAGATAGGGTCCCAAGGTCCTATAGGTAAGGAGGCTGCCTCAATTTATTTTTGCATAATATTGGAATAGTCAGGAGTGGAACCTTAACAGTTTGTATCCTCCTTCATTTGCATATATTATGAAGCCATGAATATAAAACCTTGGGAGAAAAGCAGTTTGCGGTTATTTTTCTTCATCAACATTCTATTAAAAAGATGGTTTATTTATTGTTTCCAAATGTTGCATAAACATTAGCACAGCTAAAAAAAACAATGATATTTATCCCCTATCAAGGAAAGCTATATGGTATGTTGGAAACTAAATCCACTGGCAATGTATTCATCTTAGCAAAAACTTGGTAAAAAAAAATTGTTTGTGGACAATTATTAATGGGAAAGGAAAAGAGCAACCAAAAGTCCTTTCCCAATCTGATTATTTCATTAGTCTTTTTGCTTCCAATTATTAATGAAAAATTGCAATTTAATTATATTTTTCCTGGCTGATGATTTCTGCTATTCACTACAATCCATGTGAAACAGTTACAAGAGAGTGTAGGTAGCTTTAAATGACTAAATAATATATGTATATTGCTGATGGGAACATTAACATCAGTTGAATGCAATCACCAAGAATACACACTCAGGTAAGTAATTTTGTAGTCTCCTTGTCGTTCCAAATATAATTAACATGAAATGGGCATTCTGGATGTTGAGTTCCTCTTATGGTTTAATGCATTTTTCATTTACTACAAGAGCTCAGCTAATTCCATCCTTTTTCCTTCAAGAAAACTTGCATTAATATATCAAAGTAAAAGTTCCTTTTGGAAAAATAGAGAATCAGAGGGTTTTTTTTTACACAGCTTTAAAATGAGAGCCAGTTTGTTGTAGTGGTTAAGACATAAAAACAGGGAGACCATTTTAGGCACAAAGCCAGCTGGGTGGACTTGGGCCAACCATTCTCTCTTGACCCTAGAAAGGTGGCAATGGCAAATCATTTCTGAAAATCATTGCCAAAACACAACAACAACACTGTAGGAACTCGTTCAGGCAGTCTCTAATTGAATGGAAGGGGAAAAAATGATTTAGAACTGTGATGGTGAACCTATGGCCACAGGTGGCACAAAGAACCTCTCTGCAGGCACGTGAGCCATCACCCCAGCTCAGCTCCACCACACATGCATGTGCACCTCCCGCCATCCAGCTGGTTTTCGGGTCTCTGCTGCACATGCACAGGGTGCATGCAGGAAACACACAAACATGCACAGGGTGGCGATGGGAGCACAGGAAAGTTGCATGTGCATGTGCAGGGGGTGTCAGGCATGCGTGCATAAAGTCATGCTCATTTTCACAAGGCACATGCAGGGGTTGCATGCACATGCCCGGGGGTGGGGCGCACACAAGGGGGTCAAGCATGCATGTGTGGGAGGTAGGGGAGGTGCAGGGGGCATGCATGCATTGCATTAAAAGTGCATGTGTGCACTGTTGTGCGCATGCACACTTTCAGCACACACCGATGAAAAGGTTAGCCATCACTAATTTAGAATAATAAGAAATGAGGAACCAATGTCTTTGGAAATTTCTCAGAGGAAATTAAAAGAAAATATATATAACCAACCAAGCTTCTGCTGTTAAATCCAATTTATGTTTTGATTTTGATTGGCTAAATTAATATAATTGGTTAATATAAAATCTATTATCTACTAGAGGTCATCAATCAGACACCATCAAATAAGGAATACTATTGTATCATAAACCTATGTCTGGCATGAATGTGTGACTATTGCAAGAACCCTTTGAGAAAAGCTATATCCTACGTTTGTTTATACATGAATAATGGCTTATTTTTACCAATTAACAATAATAATTGTCAACGTGTACTAGTAACCCTCAGTGTTTATTATGTAAGGTTATATTAGCATAACAAAATTGTACTCCCTGAAATGCTGTATTATGTTTTGAATAAACAGAAACTAACTTACTATAATTTTGCTATGGCACATATTATGGTTTTATGCTTCTATTAAGAGATATGGAGCATATTTAGATGAAAAAGTAATGACTACATTAAAAAAAATTAATCTGAGGAAAAATAGGCTGAGAATGATCCAATCAGCTAGTAAATAGCAAATGAAAATAGTGAAAATTTAGAAATCACGAGACGCAGAAAAACATGAATAAATTATTTTTTTCATCAGACTTCTTTTGGAGAAAGAACACTTATTCCTCAGAATGCAAATTAACACACACACATCCTGGGGAAAAAATCCCTCAAGGGAAGGATCAGCATTCATTCTCTAATAAAGTCTCTAAAAATTTTTCTGCAGGAACAGATTTGTGTAATCAGCTGAAATCAATTATATGTTATTATACGTTTCTCTATTCTTGGTACTGTTACATGTCATCTATTAAATATTGCCAAATATTTACTGTGACACCACACTAGGTCTGAGAGTCAATTATTAATACTATTAATTGTTCATTTTACTGCATGGAATTTGCCAGATGTTGACTACTACTGGTCTGTAACTACTGCAGACTATTAAGTATTATAGCTGTGCAAAACCATTTGGAGGGGTGCCTGGCTTCTGGCAACAGCCACCGCTGAATGCACTGTGAGGACTTGTTTCCTGAAGACCTGGCCCTACCAATTAAAGGGCTGCCTGAGGCCATCTGTACAGGAGACAGATTGACGGCTGGCTCTGTTTTTCTTTTCTTAAAAATAAATGTATTAAAGATCATGGTTACAATTGTAAAAGAAGAAGAAAAAAATAAAAGAAAGAATAAAGAATTTTTTTTAAAGTATAAATAACAAGAGAAAAGGAACCAGTTTGATCTAGTGGTTAAGGCACCAGGCTCAAAACTGGGATACTATGTGTTTTGGTCCTACCTTATGCCAGAAAGTTGGCTGGATGACTTTGGGCAAGTCACTCAGCTCAGCTAATGTTGTAGCTCAGCAAACCTCACAGGGTTGTTGTTGTGTGAAAAATAGGAGGAAGAAGGTACATTAGGTATAATTGCCACCTTATGTTTAAAAATAATAAAAATGGGATAATATTTACATACATACCAGTGGTGGGTTTCTGCAGGCTCGCACCTACTCGCGAGAGCCGGTTGGTGAAATTTAGAGAACCGGTGAGAGGGGGTTCCACTGGCATACCTGGAAGTAAATCTGGCCTGCCGCTGCCAGTGACCCAATGGGAAGGAAAGGAAGAAAGAAAGAAAGAAAGAAAGAAAGAAAGAAAGAAAGAAAGAAAGAAAGAAAGAAAGAAAGAAAGAAAGAAAGAAAGAAAGAAAAAAAAGAATTTATCATCACAATTGAGTCCAAAATTTTGGTTGCTAAGCAAGAGCATTGTTAAATGAGTTTCACCACATTTTAAAAGGTGGCCACTCCCACCCTGTCACATGACTGCCAAGCCACGCCCACAAAATAGGCCACACCTACAGAGTAGGTTCTAAAAAATTTGAAACCCACCACTGTTTGATACATACATACATACATACATACATACATACATACATACATACATACATACATACATACTGGACAGAGAGATCAAGGAAATAATAAAAAATAGAAATAGAAAGAAGCAACTCCCAACATTCATCCCAACAAATATAAACAATTATAGTAACTTTTCACTTCCTCTGAATTTACAACCATTATCTCTTAATCCCATGATCTTTCTGATAAACAATCCATACAGCATCATCATTTCAATCCTGATATCAGCAAGAGTCCATTAAGAATTGCCAGAAATAACAACATATATATTTTAATCTTGATCCAAAAGACCAATTTTATATTCCTGACCTTTTCTTCTAACAATTTTAAGTCTTAATCCATTCAAGTAAGGCATTAGAACTTGATTTCTTTTCATGTTTCCCCCTTGACACAAGAATTATCTCAGCTTTAATAAACTGCTAGCCTTCTCACATAAACCGGACAGGAAACATGACTGGATGAGCTAAATCTACTTTATTGTAAGGCTGCAGTAACAGACTCTTGTAAATCTTAAAGTTCAAATTTCCCTTTTAACTGCTAAATCCATTAGGTTAGGCCTTTCCTAAATTTCTTTAGGATGATTGTCAGTCCCTCCTCTCTTTTCCCATGGTTTCCTGGGCAGCATATTCTCTTTCCGTTTCTCAAAGTTATTCATGCATTTCATTTCATCACTCTGCTTAATGGTGGGCTGCTGCATGGTTGTGTAGGTTCGGACAAACCCTGAGCTTTGATTGCTGTCTGGGCCCATCCACTCACCCTTGTGCTATGCTTTCCATATATAACTAACTTTCTGGCTCATTCCTCCCCCCCCCCCCCATCCAAGCTGCCAAGCTGAGTTCTGTGCTTCCCCCGCTCTACTCACTGGAGCTGCCTGAGTTGATTAGTGGCATGTTTGAAGCTCCATTTCAATGCCAAAGGGGTTTGTGTAAGTGAAGCAAGCACATGTGTGTGCACATACTCACAACCACCGAACCTATTGTGAATATAAATGCAGCCCACCTCTGACTCTGCCCTTCAGATTCACACTCTTTTCCCAAATTCCCAAGGGAAATAGAAACACGTAAGAAATATGTGTCATGTTTTCAATTATAATACAGAGGATTATTATTTTATTATCCATTGTTGGATCAAGGCAGAAATTATGTTTTCAAATTCTACTACTAAACTTTAAAAAATACAGCTTTTGGATTTAACTGGTAGTATTAGTGCCTACCATTCCTGTCCTAATGTCCCCATTTATTCGTATTCATTTTATGTATTCATAAGCATGTTTATACTTATATATGTTATCTTATACATGCTTCATAAATGAATGAATGAATGAATGAATGAATGAATGAATGAATGAATGAATGAATGAATGAATGAATGAATGAAATCTTGGACTCACCTGATATCAAATGTTCTTGCCACTATATCATTGGAAAACATGCATGGACTTATTACAAATGTTATATTATAAAAATGGAATGACTGATAGTATCATGGAATATTCTACTCAGTGGTCTTGTTAACAGAATTTGAACATTGAAATGCCAACAAAACAGCTCTTAATAGCTGGAAGTACTCAATATGAGAGCTCTTTGTCACTTGGATTTTAGATTGTTCAAATGGGAGCTGGTGTCTGTCATTCTCCCTTCACCACACTCTCTGCAGAGGTTTCAATTCATACAGTATAAGCTTGACAATTGACTTGGAACTCAAACAGATGAAGTCAATTTGATATGTGTAGCTTATTAGTGTAATCATTAAAATTCATTATTTGTTTTCCCCCAGTGAGTAAGCATTACTTATTTAAGACTTGTCATATGGAACAACTCAGAATGATCTGATAGCCACTATTCTTCAGTGTTCTGTGAATGATTTTCATCCAAAATGCACACACGTTGCTGAATTAACAAATATAGATTATATGCTTTGATCAGAAGACAAATATTCATGACAGGCCTCAATGGGGGGGGAAAGCAGTTACAATATTGTGGCAATTGTTAATGCACAAAAGCATTTTATGCATTGTTACCTATGATATTTGGCCCATTTAATAAAAAATTCTAAAATCCTTCTAAGTATTCATATATAACATTATTATATGAATAATTTTAATAGTAATTAAATTTTAATAATTTTAATAAACAGTAATCCCAGTAATCTATGTAGTGGGATGTGTCTATTTAGTTTAGGCATACATTTGGGTTGAAATGGAAAAAAAGATGTTGCAGCAATTTGTTGTAGATATGAAAAGTCCATGGTGGTCATTGTAGCACCTTTTGTGTCCTGAATGTGATGGAATGTGTCTATGAGGAGGGAGGTGATGTGATGGACTAGAGTAACAAAGCATGAAGGAGGACATTCTAAAGAGAGGGTTTAGGCAAGAGACAGGACAGTCTGGAGCTGAATCATGGGAACAGAAGAGACTAAGGATAGCCACTCCGTAGAATCTTCCAGAATATATCCATTATTCTGTCTATATCATGTAAGCAAATAAAGAACTGAACTTTGGCTGGATTGTGTTATGTTGTTCTTGGGCTAGACCTAACATTGCAGCTCACTTTATCAGGTGCATAGATTTATATAGGATTTATACTGGGGTAAGGTGAGGGGGAAAGGAGAGGAAACAGGTTGCTATGCAGAAGCGGATTAAATGAAGGATAGATTACAAGTACTTTATCAATTAACACCTGTAATTGTTCAAAAAAAACATTGTATTTGTCAAGACCTTCTGAAATGGTCTGTAGCTTTTTGATATGCTGAATGTGACTTCAACAGCCTCTTAGTGGTAAAGCCAATTCTCCCAAAACAGTCATTTTTGAGAGTATTTGAGAGGCTGAACACTCTGATAATATTTTTCCTTGTTTTGATTCCCAAATTTGGTCCACTAATTATTTTGTGGAAAAATTGTTTCATTTGTAAATGTCTATGGAGATTCTCAAACAACCAGGACATGGTTGTCTCAAAGGTCCCAAAGGAGAGGCAACTGAACTTTCTGGATTTTTAAAAAATTTCAATATCATTTTCTTCGTTTCATTTGTCTTATATTGAATCTAGAGGAGAATTACTGACAGAAGATGACATGTGTCACATTATAGGAAGAAAATATGAAGATCCTTCTATTGTGTATGTATACTTTTAGGGACCTGTGATGGTGCTGTTGATGTAGATTATGGGGGGAAAGTAGACATGTGGCTTTGTTAGAGGATCTGGTTCTGATATTAGCTTATCAATATCCTATTATTTCCTGTTGCTTTTGAGATACTGCTGAAGGTTGGGTGAAAAGTGTATGAACCTATTACCTGAGACATTGTCATTATCTAGAATGGGCTGTAGTTTATTGATAATGAATTTGAGTGGTTTGATTAGTGAACTGGGTGAGAACCACTGGTGTTCTATAGTCTGCCTTATATCAGGTCCTCACTGGATACTCATCTAAATATTCATGGATTTCTTCAATACATTGTTTGGGCTAATGGTGGCATACAAATCTAACACACAAAATTTAGTGTTGAGGGGATTGGTGCTGCTTTAAAGATGGGGACATTGCACCAAAATACATAACGAGAACTGTAATTTTCCTACATATACTTTTTAGATGAAGAGAGAACTAGATATATAAAACAGTATTTAATGCACTTAAATTTTCATGCAAAATCCAGTCAAATGCAGCTCAATTCTCATGAATGCCAACTTTCAGCATATCTACTAAAATTTAGATTACAGAAGAAAATTGAACAAATTGAGAGTTTACAGTTAGTAATAGATAAGTTGTTGAATTGATATACTAAATTTTGTCCACATGTTTTAGAGTAAAAAGGAAATAGACACCAGTATTTTTAAAATTATTTTAAAAATACTGCAGAGGCAGTATTAAAGGCAGACTATAGAACACCACTGGTTCTATTTATTTTATTTATTTATTGCACTGTTGATATTTTATAAAGCAAGAAGAAAAAAGGAATACAAGATAGCAGTTCAAAATAATAAATCTCGTATTTCAAACATAGTTTACATCTAACCTGGACATAAACTATTCTATATACTTAACTATATGTAAGATGACTTATATAAATGTTGAAAAGAAGACTTAAAATATTGCCACTTTTCATTGGGTTGCTAGCTCCAGATGAGTCAAAAATAGGTAGTGGCCAAAAACATACGATAAATGCCCTATTCCCTTTGAAGGATAATGCATGTAAAAATGAGTGGAGAGTGATCACACTGGTATGATCAGACTGGTTTTTTTGCTTGTTCCCCTGCCTTACACTCACACACATACACAGAGAGAGGGGACACCCATCTACTATACTAAAGCAAATCAAAAGGAAGATATATGAATGAATAGCCACATCAGTGGTGGGTTTCTGCAGGCTCGCACCTACTCGCGAGAGCCGGTTGGTGAAATTTAGAGAACTGGTGAGAGGGGGTTCCACCGGCGTACCTGGAAGTAAATCTGGCCCGCCGCTGCCAGTGACCCAACGGAACGGAATGGAACGGAAGGAAGGAAGGAAGGAAGGAAGGAAGGAAGGAAGGAAGGAAGGAAGGAAGGAAGGAAGGAAAGAAGGAAGGAAGGAAGGAAAGAATTTATCATCACAATTAAGTCCAAAATTTTGGTTGCTAAGCAAGAGCGTTGTTAAATGAGTTTCACCACATTTTAAAAGGTGGCCACTCCCACCCTGTCACATGACTGAAAAGCCACGCCCACAAAATAGGCCACACCTACAGAGTAGGTTCTAAAAAATTTGAAACCCACCACTGCGCCACATTCTCAAAAAGCGTGGGAAATGTAGTGGTTTTGTATGTAGATGCTGTTTAAAAAAAGAAAACAGTGTAAGAACCAAGAGACACTTGCAAATGAACATTGTTCACATTTCTCTTTTAACCAAAGCCAAAATCATAAATATTGTCTTTTGTTTTAAAGTTTACCTGGGATTATTTGACTGAGCAAATGACAAACAGTAGGCAGGAGGAAAAAAAGGAACAATCTGTTCCTCCAAGGTAAATAAAATCAATTATACCTTGTCCTGCTCAGTTTGGTTAGCCGTTTTAAGTAGGCCATATTTCTGCATGCAGGTATTGCATGAACAATTGAGTTTGAGTAAAGCATACTGATTTCCAATATGCATTTATTTTGACTAATTAAATAGAGTCATTATCAAGTCTGAGACAAGGCTGGGAGAGTTCATGGAAGTCTTGCCTAGAATCAAAAGAGGGAGATGGTTTGATTATTATTATTTTTACTTTGCTTTTTTCTTGTTCCTTTTTTGGAGGGAGAGGAGTTAAGACTGACTGTGCTGCTAGAATGTTTATTTGTTAAATTGATCCTTGCGAGGATTACCAAAATGGGGAAATGTTACCTTCGATCTAAACAGTTTCATCCAATCTTAGTGTCAGCACATAACTACTTGCCAATGGTGATATAGGAAGAAAAATGAGAAGAGGAAAAGACAATTCTGAAAAATAAGGGGATTAGACACTTGCTGGACAGTTATCTTGCTGGACAGTTGTCATCAAGCATTTGATCAAAAAGTTAAAGCTTGATAGACATACAATCCATGGCACAGCATATTTGAGGAGAGCTCTCACTTATTCTTGACCTGCTTTCTTTCAAAAATGGATTGCTTTTTAACTCAAATAATCTCCATAGATTGCTTTTTGAATTATGTTCCTCTTTAATTATGTGGAATCTCCTCCCTTATATAATGGTACCTACCTACCTACCTACCTACCTACCTACCTACCTACCTACCTTTCATCATGGCAGGGAAATTATAAAATTAATCTGGCAGGAATTCCTATAGTAAAATATCTGCATATACAGTGATACCTCGTTTTTCGCGGCTTCATGTTTCGCGGCTTCAGTGCTTCGTGGGTTTTTCAAAAATACAGAATGCATTGGTAGGAGGCAAGCGCCCCCTAGTGCTTGCTTTTAACGATGTCCACCAACTCAAGTTTCCGGTGCGAATCCTACTTCGCGGTTTTTCAGTTTTCGCGGAAGGTTCCGGTCCCCATTAACCGCGAAAAACGAGGGATCACTGTAACTGCTAAGAAAGAATTAGACTTCCTTCAAGTTTGAAAAAAGGCATTCTATCAGGGTGTCTTCAGGATACGATATTAAAAAAAATCAAGTGGCAACCATAATGATATGATTTGAGCAGAGTTTCAATTGCACCATGGTCATCACCTTGACATATTCTGCAAACAGCCCTATACTCTGTCCCTAATATGTGCACTATTATAATAGGTAGAAATAGTTTTCAACTTATGACTATAATTGAATCCAGAATTACAATTATAAGTGGTAGATTGTTAAGTGAGTCACCAGATGATGTGCCCAATTTTAAAACTTTTTTGAGTTGGTCGTTAAGTGTATACTGTGGTTATTAAGTGAAAACAGTGATTATTAAGTGAACACTGTGCTTATTAAATGAACTCATTTTCTTCAATGGCTGTCTTTTTGCTGGAAACCAGCAAAAAAAACAAAACCTGAAAATTGTGATCACATGACTGTAGAATGTTGCAAATGGCCATAATTGTGAGATACCTGCCAAATACCCAAAATGCAACCATAGGTTTTATGGGTAGTGGGAGGTTGGAACTTTGAAACTGGATCATAAGTCAACCTCCTCCATCATAACTCTGAATTGTTGCTAAGAGATTGGTTATTAAACAAAGACTACCAGTAAATACAATTAATTACTGTAACATGGGTATTCTATGTGCACCCAAAATTTACAGCCGTGTCAGGATTTTCTGATCTGTTTCTCAGTGACAGGTCAGGTATTGTTGATCAGTGTTCACTGAATTTGGACACTGTCTATTTTCAATGAAGAATGAACTGGAGTTGGTCATTGGCTCCTCCCAGCCAGAAAGATATATAGGAGAGTTTTCTGTTTCAGTTAAAGCAATAAAGTTTGGTATTCCATGCCCCTGATAGTAATGATCAGGTATGATTCTTGGTTGTCTTGTCTTGTTATTTGGTTTGTCCTTTGGGTCATGTTGTCCATTACCATCTGACTATTTTTCATGACTCTTAGCCTGTTGTATCTTTGGGTCTTTCCATTAGTAGGGAAAGATCAAAATAAGTACCATTATACACTGTAAAGCTATGCTATGCCTTAATTTAGATTAGTAATTGGAGTGAAATTTTATTGGTGCTTTGGAATCCTACCCTGCATTTTCTGTTTCGGAGGGAGAAAGGATAGAATTGTAATTACAATTTGTTCAAAGGAAGCAAGTCAACAGTGAGGTCAAATGCTTAATTTTCACTTCCTGAGGAAATCCTCAGGCAAACAACGGACTGAATTCCAATCACCCTCTGTTACCTTGCTGCAAAATTAGAAATATAACCCAAACCTTCATGTGTCAACATAATCTGCTGTTTTTCAGGTGAGCATCAGTAGAATGCATTGAAGCAATGCTCACTGAGCTCTGAATGTGCTATAGCAAAAGGCTAGCATTTTTTAAAGCAATTATGAGAAATACTTCTCCTTCATGGATGATATTCTTCCAGATCCAAAGAGACAGGCAGATATTGGCCAATCAACCAAATATTTTGGATAGTAGACAAGGAACAGAAAATAGAGGTAATGATAGATGTAGGGTGCCAAGTGACACCAATGTCAGGAAGAAGGTTTATAAGAAGCTGAGAAGTTCCAGGGCCTGAAAGAGGAGCTGAAGACGATGTGGAAATTAAAGGCCAAAGTAGTATCAATGGTGGATGGATCAGAAAAGGACAGTATTAGGAATAGCTAAGATAGCGTGCAGAACACAAATTCCCAGGCTTTTGGTAGAAGAATCAGATTGAGGAAGACACATATCACTCATATGGAATTTTATATATCCCTGCCTCACACCATTAACAAAATTATGGGGAAATATACATTTATTTATTTATTTATTTAATTTATATACCGCCCTTCTCCCTCTCGGGACTCAGGGCGCTGAACAGCCACAATAAAAAGAGGAAATACAAAAGTTAAAATAGCAAATTAGTAAATATTAAATAGTTTGGCCTATTATTATAAAACCAATACTAAAACCCAATTAAAATTAAAATACATAAACATATGAACACATACCTTGATAAAAATAAAGCATAAAGAGGAGGAGTGTTACAGGAAAATAACTGATTTCTGAATCCTTTACATTCAGTCAATGCAATTCATCACTTGACCAAACTTATAACTATCCTTATATATTGGGATATTGTTTTATTGAATTTTCCTTAGCTATCCATTAGTAAAACCCAGCTCAGCTTTCTCTCTGCTAGTCAATGCTGTTCACAATTTTGCTTCCATCTAATTTACCTTGTCAACAGTAATGTATATCATAATCAGGTTTTCCCACTCACAGGTTCAATTTTATTGTCAACCCTGAAGCTAACCTAGCCATCTTGGAACTTCAGTGTTGGAGCAAAGGATAGGGAGGGGGAATTAGAGATAGCTGGGGTTGTGTAGCCAAAATAAAATACTTTCCCCTGGAAACCAAGGACATTCTCACACATGGCTGGAGGAAGTAGGAGTGATGTCACCAGACATGATGATGCTATTATTGGACTATGTGAGCAATTGTTTGGGTTTGAGGGAGAAAATTTGTACTTTTAATTAAGTGAAAACCAAGGGGTTCCTTAGAGTTGGTTTTCACCAAATACATGGCAATTTGATGTTTCCAATAAAGTTATTCACCTGCCTCAGAGTTTTTGCTTGCAATGGATTTATTACTTGGGACCCTGACATGATATATAGAAATGGGTGAGGACAAGAAAGAGCTAAGTCAGTGATGGCGAACCTTTTTTGGCTCCCGTGCCAAAAGCGGGGGGAGCTCAGGGGAGTCGTGCACAGGCGTGCTACACCCATAATGCTATGTGCACAACACTCCCCCTATGTGCGCATGCACACGTGACAAGCACCACCACCACCTCACTTTTGGCATGGTTTTTTCACCCTCTCCAGGCCCCAGAGGCTTTCTAGGAGCTTAGGGAGGGCGAAAACAGCCTCTCCTGCCCCGCCTGGATGCCTATCGGAAGCCTTAGGAGATTCTCTGAAGCCTCTAGAGGATGAAAAGTGGACCTATGGGGAACCCAGAAGTTTGGGAATGGTGACTTCCAGTTTGTCCATAGGGCCAATTTTTGACCTCCAGAGCCTTCAGGGAAGCCTTGTGCTGACAGGGTAATGCCTCACGTGCCCTGACAAATAGCTCCGTGTGCCATCTGTGGCACGCGTGCCATAGGTTCATCATCACGGAGCTAAGTAATGGGAAAGTGGACAGGTAATAGAGTAAAGAATAAGAATTAATACTTGAGAAATTGAATTCACAATGAAATAAATAAAATCAGAAGCTATACAAGATTTAACAGAGTAGATTAATACAGGTTCACTTACAAAACTGCCAGAACTGTCCTATTCCCCCATCCCCCATTTTAAAACTCTTTGTGGGTGAGAATGACAGAATGAGAGCAAACATTTTCTTTCATTAAATAAAGGGATGGCTTTTGCAAGTTAAACAAATTAACTTGAAAATGTTACTGAAATTTAACTTCATGTAAAATTCAACTAAATCTTAAATGCACAGCATCTTGAATATTTCACTTATCAACTTTTTTTCTTTAAACATAAACTTCATTTTAACATATACTTAGAAACTGTTTTCAGGCCATTTTTGCTATCAAAAGTTAGTAGTGCACCTTGCTTTTAAAATTTGGATGCCATTTTTTTTGGTTTATGAAGAGGGGGCACGCTGAAAACTGTAGCACATGTTTGGATGGGGCTGCACATTATCTGTAGATTGAAATTTACCAATCCCAGTTGGAGCCTTTCAATAGAATTGGGTGATTGCATGCAATTGTTCCCTTTCAATAGAATTGGGTGATTGCATGCAATTATCCCATCATAATGAAAAAATGTGCAATGCAAATGCAGTTTCATGCTGCACCAAGTTGAACCATTAGGTGGCATATAAATGTGATAGATAAATAAATTACAATCTAAATCACATGAAGTTTATGTTGCATTGCATTGGTTCATTTTCCATTCTAGGCATTATACTTTTAGAAGGATGAAGACAAAATGGAAGGCAATCAGGGAAGAACAGCAAAGAAAATCAAAAGAAGCTGAAGAAAATGTGACCGAGAAGAAATATTTTATTACACTTTTCTATATCATGAAGGTTGTCACATTTCCATTATTCTATATGTTCTGTTAAGGCACGGATGTCAAACTCGTGTCTCAAGGGCTGGATGTGTCATGCGTCATGCCCACACCCAGTTTAGCAAAGAAGAAAAAAGTTGTGATATGGCACATGATGATGCTGTGTTGACACGAGTTTGACACCCCTGTGTTATGGACATATAGAATAATGGATTTAACTTATTGTGGATTTCAGCTGAACATTAAGAAAAAAAATTCATTGGTTTTGGAGCAATTTAACTATTGCCCAGAGAGATGGGGTCTCCAGAGGTGATATTCAACTGGTTTGGACCGGTTGACCTGAACTGGTAGCAGAAATCATGGATGGCTCTGCCTATCCGCGCCAGCTCTATGGTATCCCATTTAGGTCCTTTTTTCACCAAAAACGCATGTGTGGAAGGCTGAGCACAGGTGCGGAGGTGGCACATGCATGCTTACATTTGCAAACTGGTAGGAAAGGTAAGTCAATACCACACCCGGTAGTCTCCCTTTCATTGGATGTATTAAAGCCAAAAGCTTCTCAGCTTCTCAGTTAGCTGTTAAGGATGCTTTAATTTGAGTTTTTGCATGGTGTAAGATCTTGGATTTGACAGCCCAAATGTCTCTCTGCAATTCTATGATTCCGTGTGATAATTTGTAGAGTATAATTTCACTTTGAAATGTAATATGTGAAGCACTTGTTGGAATCTCCTTGATTATAGGTAATTTGAAAATTAGACCACTGGTTTCTGAACCATGTTTAAAATTATTCCAACATTCCTATTTATCTCAGTTTGTTTTAGTGGGAAATGATAAGTGCAAACCAATGTCTTGTACCGAGCTTTGAAACATGATGCTAATTCAATTCAAATACTTTACCTAATTCCAGTGTTAATAAACGCATTATAGAGTACAATAGTATTATTCAATTTATATGTGACCCTCAGCTCCTTATTCAATGCTGAGAATTCTGTATGAAAGTGGTATAAGACATATGTTTCTCTACGAATATACAACATATTATCATCATCATCAAGGTTCCGGCTTCCTTATAATATTAAAATGAGACTTTCCCCCCTCTTTATTCCAATGATTGCAGGAGGTGACAGTTCTAAAATTACACACAATGGTATCAAGGTTACCACTGTGAAAATAGCTTATATTTCTTCCTGTCCAACTGCTGATTGATATTCCTGAAGTCAATCTGCATCCTACCAAGAGGGAGAAAGCAATACAAATAAAATCGTCCTTCTTGTTGTTGGTAGGCAAGAGAATGCTATCCCGTAAGTTCTCCCGTGCCAAAAGGAGGGAAGAAAAAAATAGCAGGTTACTCAAGACTCTCAGGTTTCTAATTTCTTGCTATGTGGCCTTGGTGATTACACAAATTTGCCAGTCTTTGTGGCAAGAAATAGGAAATATGTTCTATTAAATAGGGAATATATAAGAAAAGAAGAAAGGCAACAAAGTTTGTTTGTTTATTCAAATTTATACCTCGCACCTTCTCCAAAAAAGGACCCAGGGCGGCGCACAGGAAATTTAAAAAACATAACAAATATAACAAAAGTACAAAATTTTAAAAAACTATTAAATATACCCTGTGCTAAAATAATATAAAATCCCCCAAATTAAAACTATCTAAAAAACGGTCAAAACGGGAGGTTATGCTAGGCCGGCTTGTTGGAAAAGGTGCGTCTTAAGACGCTGGCAGAAGAGGCGGAGGTCTGAGATGGTACATAGTTCGGGGGCTAAGTCGTTCCAGACGGTAGGCCCCGCAACAGAGAAGGCCCTTCCCCTGGGTGTCGCCAGATGGCATTGCCCGGCCAACGGCACCCTGAGAAGGCCCTCTCTGTGGGAGCGGATAGGACGAAGGGATGTATGGAGCAGAAGACGGCCTCGCATATAACTAGGCCCCGAGCCATGGAGCCCTTTGAAGATGGTCGTCAAAACCTTGAAGCGCACCCGAAAGGCGACAGGCAGCCAGTGCAGCTCGCGCAGGAGAGGTGTTATGTGGGAGTACCTAGAGGCTCCCATAATCACCCGCGCAGCCACATTCTGGACTAGCTGTAGGTTTCGAGTGCACCTCAAGGGAAGCCCCATGTAGAGAGCATTACAGTAGTCAAGTCGGGATGTCACGAGTTCTTGGGTATAAAGTATAAGACAAGAAAAGTATGCTTGAGTATAAAGTATAAGAAAAGAAAAAAGTTGAAGGAAAAAACAGGAAAAAAAGAAAAAAGATACAAGGAAGTTGCTTCAGATATTCTTCACGTCCGTTACAAGTACATTTTAACTCTCTCTTGAAAGTTACAACATATTATATATTACAGATACTCTATCAACTCTCCATGTAGTTGTCAAAGCCATAAATCACAAGTGGTTTTTTTTTCATTTTTATGTGAAAGGTCCCTAAGAATCTTCCTGTCACCAGTAAATGTAGACAATGTTTTTTTCTTTAATCAAAGAGGTAAATTTATCCATTTCAGCAAATTCTGTCAACTTCACCAAACCATTTTTCCACCTCTGTGCACATAGTAAACTTGCTATATATTTTTTCTGTTTCAATTAGTCCTAAAAGGAAAAGTTATGTCTTCAATGAAAACTGATTTTTAAAATCCTCTGAATCAAAGTATGTATTTGAGTCCAAAAGTTTTTAGGTTTTTTTTAAACATATGAAGATGCCAGTCTTGACAACAGCCTTAATAATGCATGCATCTAAGAAGAAAACATGCTTTATGTCGTCACTTGAAGTCTTTGGAACATATACAAAATTTAGCAAACCATTAATCAATTACCTCTCTGAGCCACACGATTGTCACATCTCAAAGTAGAACCATCTTTCATGAATTTATTTCCAACACAGTACAAAACAGAATAAAGTAGAAATCTGCTATCTAAAAATGAAACTAAAATCATTTTCAGATTGTATTTTCAAAACAAATCAGAATGAATTTTGTTATTAAAAAGCATTAATGTATATACATATACATTCTATATATGTATTTATGCGCACACATACATGCACATGTGTGTGTATGTATATATGTATATGTATATCTATATAAATATACATACATATCTAGAGAGAGAGAGAGAGAGAGAGAGAGAGAGGGAGGGAGGGAGGGAGGGAGGGAGGGAGGGAGGGAGAGAGAGAGAGACCCAGAGGTGGGTTGCTACCGGTTTGCACCGATTCAGGAGAACCGGTATTTTGGCCTTGTTCGCAGAACTGGCAGCAACCCAGGCTGCCCACGCCCCCAAAAGAGTTCCCTAGTTGCTGCTGCTGGCATGCTTTTTACTAATTTGTTCATGTTCTGCGCATGCACAATTTACAGTCAATTGCCCACAGGTGCATGAAGCAACTCACCCCTGACATACCTATATACAAGTGTGTGTACATACATACATACACAAGCACAAAAAATAGCAGGCCTGTGAGATGAGCTGGACTGAGAGATAGTGACTGACTGAAAGCACCCAGTTGGCTTTCATGTTTAAGTTGGAACTAGAACTCACAGTCTCCTAGATTCTAGGTCAGCGCCTTAACCATTACCCCAAACTGACTCCCATTATCTGAAAGGTAATGAAAGAGAACAAAGGTAGGGACCCAGGTTGCTCAGTCATTAAATGGCAATCTTCAAATCCAATCCAATACTTCTAATCACAATGTTGTTCTTGAGAAAGTGAAGCAGTGCTGGAAAGATGCACCAAGAGAAAGCTGCACTTAGTTTGCCTTTATGCGAAAAGCATGTTGCCTTGATGTACATTACCAAGCATTGCCAGTGTCAAAAACCATTTCATGGACTTCCAGTTGTGTCATTTAGCTCATTGGCTCAAAGTATCCCTACCTAACCCCATTGCAAAATTACAGGCAAAACTGACTTTGAAACACACAAGCTCAGCCTAAGCATAGTATGTGCCCCCAACAACATGTAGGATATAGCTGCAAAGTCTGTTCAATGGATCCAAGGAAATTTGTCATGCAGATGGAAAATTAATAAATGGAGAGTGATCCTATTAAT
Source organism: Rhabdophis nuchalis (assembly GCA_039707465.1). NCBI lineage: Eukaryota > Metazoa > Chordata > Lepidosauria > Squamata > Natricidae > Rhabdophis > Rhabdophis nuchalis. The sequence goes on from CM077645.1 coordinate 141,723,156, forward strand.
TACATCCCTTTAAACCCCTAAATTTATTTATTCAAGTACAATTATACAAAGTTGTTGGTTTGTTTGAGTGTTCTGCTTTGACTTCTCTGCTTCACTCCCTGCTATGGCAAATCCAAATAGGGTTCTTAGCACTTTAGCTTCTTCATTTTTTATTATTTTATCTATTTTGTAATCCTACAAGCTCTTGCTTGCAGGCAAATGACATTTCTTGCAGATATTTCAGCGCACCATTGTTGCTAATTTGACATGCCATTGTTTGTAGTCAGTAAGTGCCATTTTCTTGCAGCATCTAACTAGATGATCCAGGGTTTCTTCAGCATGGTTTTTGCTTTCTGTTGCTGTCTTTTCAATTCTGGATTTATATGTATTTGTCCTAAAGGTTTAGTCTTGTGCAGTCAGAATTAGCACCTTTGTCTTTTTCTTCAACTTTCCTGCTCTTACTAATTATTACTATTCTATGCCACAGTTTTATATATAACTAGCTGATAACCCGGCATTACCCAGGTATTTATTTATAGGAAGAAAATGTCTGGTCCAAACATAACATCTTTGAACTTTCATGCAAAAGCAGAAGTGAAATAAGTAAATGTTTAAAAAATAGTTCATCAATCTGAATTCAGAATTTTATAGATGTTTATTTTGCATTAATGTGGGCAAAAATGATTTAATTTGTTTTGTTAGGAAAGATGGAGAAATAGTAATTTTATTTGCGTGTATATTCTATGGTGAGGTATAAGACGATATGCAGGTTGCAATGAATGAAAAAGAGGGAGAAATGAAAAGGTGTTCAGAAACTGCCTTCCAGAATGAAATACCATATGTTATATTCTTGTTCAATGTACTTTCAGATGAGTTATAATTATAATCCCCTGAAAAACAGGGTTCGTCATGAAAATGCTGACAGCTAACATAATGAAATGACACTTACAATGAAATAATGAAAATGCTGCTGCAGAAACATGTAAAAAATAAGACAAGTGAATGAAAATCCATCATTCCTGTGTTTTGCAGTAAAATTGAACCAAGCCTAGAATATGGCCACCTGAAACTAATAAATTAGATATTGTTCAATTCCCTGTGTCAAGTAGAAAATAGAAGCGGCATCTTTAAATATGTATCTTTCTCTTTGAAATAAAATCAGAGTCATAAAGTTGGGAAGGGTCACTTAGATCAATCCTTTGCTCGGTACAAGAATTCAGATTAAAGCATCTTTGACAAATGTCTCTCTGCGTTGGTCAACAGGGGAATTCTGGGAGTTGAAGTCCATATAGCTTAAAGCTGTCAAGATTGAGATAATCTATGATTAAGCATGTGCAATGAAAGAGAGAACTAAGGGCTTTTCTGTTGAGAAATTCCAATGTTGAATTTTTCTTGCTCTTTATTTGCTAATTGATTTCCTTCTTGAAGTCCGGTCTTCTTGGATGTGTGTGAGTTTTTGTGTGTCCCAGACGTTTTATTATTTATTTATGTGGCAAGCACCTCCCAGACATTCAGACACATGCATTTGCATGTATGTGCAAAGTTCATGTTGCCAGGCAGTATGTAAATGCTTAGCTTCTCCTAAAATCAAGAATTATAACATAAAATGATTAGTTTTCCCCCAATAGTTCTACTTCGTCCATTTCCTTTATGAACTCTTCTTTATCGGTTGCAAGCCAGGAATAGCTGATATTCTTTGCCTTCATCCACGTTGTGGAACAGAAAAAAGCTGTCAACAAGACAGTTATTTCTTAGGAGGGCTATGCTTGATAGAGATCTAAATATATTCCAAAATGCTGCAGGGTTGCAGCCTGAATAACGTTGATATGTGTGTTTTACAAATCAATAAATACCAGGCAACATAACTCCCAGGGATGTACTGTTTTAAGTGGTATTTAAATTTAAAGAATCCCTTACTTACAGAAAATTGACACATCAAGATAGCAATAGTCTAGAACCGTGATGGTGAACCTATGGCACACGTGCCACAGGTGGTACGCATAGCCATTTGCTAGGGACGCGAGGCACTGGCCTTCTGGCCAGCTGACCTCAGCCTTCTTTTGAGGCCATTTTTCACCCTCCAGAGGCTTTCTTGAAGCCTCTGGAGTGTGAAAAATCTGGCCTACAGGAAAACTGGAAGTTCAGGAACAGACTTCTGGTTTGATTGTAGGACCGTTTTTTGCCTTCTGGAGCCTTCAGGGTCGTTCAGGAGACTTCCCTGAAGGCTCCGGAGGGCAAAAACTGGTTTGTCCATAGGGCTGGCTTTTGCCCTCTGGAGTCTTCAGGGAAGCCTCCTGAAGGACCTGAAAGGCTCAGGAGGTCAAAAATCAGTCCTATGGACAAACTGAAAGTCACAATTCCCGAACGTCCGGGGTCCCCGTACGTCCATTTTTCGCCCTCCGGAGCCTTCAGGGAAGGCTCTAGAGGTCAAGAATCGGCCCTATAGACAAACCAGAAGTCACTATTTCTGAACTTCCAGGTTCCACATAGGTCTGTTTTTCACCCTCCCCTGCCTTCAGGGAAGTTCCGTAGGGTATTGGGGGACAAGAGAGGCTGTTTTGCCCTCCCCCGGCTCCTAGAAAGCCTCTGGAGCCTGGGGAGGGCAAAAAAATGTGCCAAAAGTAGGGGGTGCTGGTTGCGTGCGCATGCACGTGTGGGGGAAGACACACACACATAGCATTATGGGTATGGCGCACCTGCGCATAACCACCCTGCGCTCCCCCTGCTTTTGGCACAGAAGCCAAAAAAGGTTCGCCATCACTGGTCTAGAAACTTGAAATCAGTGCTATCAATAATTTTGAATAAAGTGTATGGACTTTATAATACACGTTCCAAGTTTGAAGGTTCTCACAACCCAACATTTCTTCCTGTTCCCAATTGGATTGATTAATTCCCCCACTGGTTTCAGACTTCAGATACATATGATTTACTTCTTGCTGAGTGAATAGGAGTTAAGTGGAGGTGCTGAACAGTGCTTTATGAACATCTAAAAAGCCATAAAGAGATGTGTATGTTGTATATGCATCTCTGGCATCCGCAGGGAATCAAAATTGGCTGGCATAATTCAAGATTTTGGCATGCGTGCAATGCTTGTCTATAACTATAATAAAGATTTGATCAGTGGAAAAAAATCCACCCTCTTTTTTCTTATGTGGAATTCTAAGAATTTCTTTAAGGAAAATTATATTTGTATTATCAATCTTCAGTCTTACAGTATATTAAAATTCAACTGCAAAACCTTGTCCCTTGTCTTCTTCTGGACAAAGTGCACCATAATATTCCCTGGAATATTTTTTCTTCTTGGAAATTTTGAATTTATTCAATACACATTAACATTCCCTGCCTCTGTAACATCTTTTCCCCGATCCATTTGTTTGAAGACATTTGTTTTACAGAGCTTTTCAGCTTTTAACTTCTTACATATTTATACATCTTTCATTCATTATTTTTCAAAAGCTGTCAATGTAGCATCAAGTGATTTTAACCTATTGCCCAGCAACTCAAATTATTTCTAAAGCAAATCTGGTGTAATTTCTCTCTGTGCAGCTCTAGCAATTCTCTCTCCCCCGCTCCTGCCCCCTCCCAAACACACATTTTTCCCTTCTTGCCACTTTTCTAGTGGTTGCCATTATGATATTATAAACCAAAAATGAAAGTGTCTCAAGTAAGAGAAAAAGTAAAGAGAAGCTTCTTTCCATTTTTAAAATCTCCTTAGTCTTCCTGTACTTTTATACTTTCTTATCTAATGGCACTCAGTGGCTGCAGTCAGCATCACAACCCAAATCTCCACTGTTTCAATCAGCATGACAATTTGCCTCATTTTTTTTGCGTTAAACCCACCAACTGATTGCACTTTTTAATAATAAACAAGAAAGATCCCCACAAGACATTTGGTTTGTTCATCTTACTTAATTCCATTTTTTAAAAGCACTTTTACAAAAAAAAAAAACCTTTTCAAAATAACTGCCCCATCATTCATTTTGAACTTGTTTGTATCAACCACTAAATTGACATTAAAAAAACCTTCTAAGCTTCTTAAGTTTTTAAGTATTTAAGTCCTGTAAAAACAATAACTCACCAAATAGAATGTTACCCTGCCATTCAGAAAATCTCTCTTTTACTGTAGTTATATCCAAAAGTTGATGTTGTGAACTTTTTATCCATATACAGTAGAACATCTGGTCACAACCATAATTTGTTCCATAACTTTGGTCACAAACTAATTTCATCGTGACCCAAACCTAATTTTGGAAAATTTGGTGCTTACAAAAAAAAAATGATGCAGAAGGGGAAATCGGCTGCGAAAAAAAATTGTTCATTTTTTGGTTGGAACCTGATTTAGTCATGGTCAGAAGCATTCGTGACCAGAAGTTCTACTGTAGGTAACTTTATGATTGTGAGCTGGATTGAAATCTTTCTAGTACCAACTGTTCAACTAATGAGATGATTGCAAATTCTTCAGTTCCTACAATCTACTAATGAGGAGCAAATGCTTATAGTGTAAGTGGGCAATTTCACAATCTATCCTTTTTCTGAAGCAACTCCCCAGCCAGAATTCAATGCATAGCTTCCAAACTCCACAGCAATGCCATCCCTGCTTCTTTTAGGGAAATCACATTTGTCATGAATTCTCACTGGCGGCCAGCTATCCTTGTAAATATTCATTCATAATAATAATAATAATAATAATAATAATAATTTTATTTATAGACCGCCTCCTCTCCCCAAAGGGACTCGGAGCGGTGCACAGGGAAGTTAAAAAAGTAAATATAAAATACATAAATAGTTAAAAAAGAATTAAACAAATTATCCCTGCGCTAAAACCCACTATACTAAAACTAAACTACAATCCCCTAAGAACCCAGTTAAAAACGGAGGACTAACTTAGGCCGCCAAGCAGAAAAAGTGTGTTTTCAATTTTTGACGGAAGGAGCGGAGGTCCGTAGTTGTTCTAATTTCGGGGGGAAGGTCGTTCCAGAGGGCTGGGCCCGCCACAGAGAAGGCCCTTCCCCTGGGCGTCGCCCGCTGGCATAGCCTAGTGGACGGCACCCGGAGAAGTCCCTCTCTGTGGGAGCGGATCGGCCGCAGGGATGTATGGGGCAGAATCCGATCCCGCAGATAGCTAGATCCCGTGCCATGGAGCGCTTTAAAGATGATAACTAACACCTTGAAGCGCACCCGAAAGACGACAGGCAGCCAATGCAGTTCGCGCAAGAGCGGTGTTACATGGGTAAACCTCGAGGTTCCCATAATTGCTCATGAAGTTAGTATATAATATATTAGTATGTAGTTTGATATATTCCATCACAGTGGCATATTATTTGAATGTCCATGTTGACTTCTAATTGTATTCCCTTATGCTTTGGCTTACAGTCATGCTTTTACTCTCTTTTCTCCCCCCCCTCCCCAAGGAAGGATATGAAGTTAACATGACAACAAAGATTTGCTTGTCTTTCTGTTTAATTTGAAACTCTGGCTTCTAAAAGAGAAATCCTTGAGATGGGAAAGTATGAGCAATTGCAAAGAAAATGATGCTGATGAGCTAAATGCTTTTACAGTGCAAACATCCACCTGCCAAACAAGACCTGAAACAGAATTGGACATTTATGATTAATGGATGTAGCCCTGAGTCCTTTCAATAATTCTGAGCCTTCAGGGTGATGTGGTCATTTGGGATTTATTTATTCTCGCTGTTATGACAGCAAAGTACAAACTAGAATTATAACTAAAATGCCAATGCTTTAGAAATGCATCTCATAAATAGATATCAATCCCCATCAACTTTTAAAAATTAAACATTAAAATGTAATTCTAAAAATAACCAGTGTTAATAGCATGACTGTAACACCAATAGGAGAAAACCTATTTCAGAGTGTTTTCCCTCCACTCAGATACACCCTCTAATTTTTTTAGCAGAACTCTTTAAAAAAGTGATACAATAAAATTAAAACTATGGGTGAGCAGAAGGAACAAAATATTACAGTTAAAAGGGTAGAACACTTGTTTTGACTTGCTAATACAAAAAGAAAAAAATATTGAAACAGGGCAGGACAAGAAGCAATGGGTGGAAACTAATCAAGGACAGAAGCAATTTAGAACTGAGGAGAAATTTCCTGACAGTTAGAACAATTAACCAGTGGAAGAGAAATTGCCTCCAGAAATTGTGAATGCCCCAACACTGCAAGTTTTCAAGAAGTTGTTGGATAGCCATTTGTCTGAAATGGTATAGGGCTTCCTGCCTAGGCAGGGATTTGGACTAGATGACCTCCAAGGTCCCTTCCAACTCTGCTATTGTATTGTATTGAAGAGTGGATTCAGAAGTTAATTTTAATTGTATTTACATTTATAGATAGACAGATTTTAATGGACAAGACTAAGACTGACTTGAAAATGTATTTAAAATTAGAGGCTACAAGAATGAAATGGATAAAAGATCTTGCACTGGGTATACATATAAGACTGATGTTTTAATAATTAAAAGTGATATACAATAACATTTGGATAAAAAGTGATCTGGATAACTTTCCTGTATTATATTTTTTTAAAGACTGAAGGATTTTGTGAAAAGAGACAAAAATTGAAAGTTATTTGAAAGATTGAAAAATTGAAAGATATTCTAAAATATTTGATGGGACTAAATTTCAAGATTATTAGGAATAAAAGCAAGGAATATGCAGTTGGTTTATTTGATCAAGGTTAAAATAAATATGTCTGGTAACCCTTAATAGACTTTTGCTGATCAGGTCTGAGCAACAAAGCATCAAGGATCAATAGATATTTATAGATAGAAATTGGATGAGGAAGAAGAGATCATTTGTTTTATTTAAGAAGAGGTTAATAAGTTACTAAAATTATTTATATTTATGATGCAATCATTTCTTTATATATTTATTATTTTTCTCTTTACAATATTCTTATTTTTATTTAATATAATATATAGTTTGTATTAGTTATTGTATTTTAAACATACTTTTTAATAAACTTACTTTTTATTTTTTTTGAAAAGTTTTTATTTTTAAGCAAACACAAACAAGACAAAGAACATAAAAGCATCTTCCATTACTAACAGTGTGTCAATTGGTTACAAGGTTTCTGTGCATCCCTTCCATAGTCATCACTTACAATTCATATAAAATCACATATTATCAAATCAGATATCATTTGACTGATTATTAAACATTCATTGACCACAAGTATTATTACATCCTTTTTATATAAAATATTCTAAATTTAAAATAAATTTATATTATGGCATTTCATTACATCATCCTAAAATCATCCAGTAGTATTACATCTTTATATTCTATTCTATATAGAATTGTTTATCTTTTATAACAAAGCTTTTTAACATCATCTCCATAGTCTTCGCTTACAATTTATATAAAATTTCATATTATCAATCTAGTATATATATATATATATATATTATTAATAATAATTTAATAATTAATAATAATAATAATAATAATAATTTATTAAATTTGTTGACCGCTCCCTCTCCCCGAAGGGACTCGGAGCAGTGCACAGGGCTAATAAAACAATAAATACATACATATAGTTAAAAACAAATTAAATATTTCCCTGCGCTAAAAATTCCAATTTAAAAAACTAAAATCCCCATCTAAAATTTCTGGCAACCCCATCGAAGAGAGACTATCCTAGGCCGGCCAAGCAGAACATATATGTTTTTAGTTTTAGACGGAAGGAGCGGAGGTCCGTGGTAGTTCTAATGTCGGGGGGAAGGTCGTTCCAGAGGGCTGGGCCCACCACAGAGAGAGCCCTTCCCCTGGGCGTCGCCCGCTGACAAAGTCTAGTGGACGGCACCCGGAGAAGTCCCTCTCTGTGGGAGCGAATCGGCCGTGTGGATGTGTGCGGCAGGATCCGATCCTACAAATAGCTAGGTCCCGAGCCATGGAGCGCTTTAAAGATGATAACTAGAACCTTGAAGTGCACCCGGAAGACGACAGGCAGCCAGTGTAGCTCGCGCAAGAGCGGTGTTACGTGGGTACACCTTGCGGCTCCCATAATTGCTCGCGCGGCTGCATTCTGGACTAGCTGAAGTCTCCGAGTGCACCTCAAGGGGAGCCCCATGTAGAGAGAGTTACAATAGTCCAGTCGGGATGTCACGAGAGCATGAATGACTGTGCGAAGGGCGTCCCGATCCAATAGGGGTCGCAACTGGTGAGCCAGGCGAACCTGGTAAAACGCCCTCCTGGCCACGGCTGTCACTTGATCTTCCATGGACAGCCAGGCATCCAGGAGGACACCCAAGTTGCGTGCCCCATCCACTGGGGCAAGATGTTTGCCCCCAATGGCCAGCGATGGAGTCAGCTGGTTGAATCGGGCAGCCGGAAACCACAGCCACTCGGTCTTTTATTACATTATTATCATTATTAATCATTTATTTATTATCATTATTAATCATTTATTTGACTATAACTATTATTACTTTGTCTTATACATAATACCCAAAGTTTAACTAAGTTTAACTTAATTTCTATTATAACATTTCATTTCATTATCCTGCATCCTTCCAGTAGTAGTGCAGTCTTGTATCTCTTGCCATTTGTAGAATTTGTATTGTTTTCTTAATAAGTTGTATGTGGACTTCTCTTAGCAACTTGTTGTTCATTACATATCTTGCAAAGACTCAAAACCCTCCACCTGTTCCTTCCATCAGTTTGTCTTTGGTTATCACTGGTGCTTCCATCAAAATTTCTCTCATTGTTTTTGCCAGATTTTCTCCCTTTTCTTCTTCCATGTTTTGAAGTCTGGGATAGAATTCCAGCTCATCAACCTCTCCTTTCAATATTCCATTTCTATCATTTCCCTCCATGCTCAATTTGCTGTCAATGTCAACAATTTTCTTATCACTTTGTTCATATTTTTCTTCAATTTTTTGAACTCTATCCTCAAATTTCATCATCATTTTGAAAATATTCTCATCTCTTCCCTCCATTCTTTCTGTTCTTTGTTCTATAATCTCCAATCTCTTTTCAATGTTCTCTGTTCTTATTAATATTTTTTGAATTTCAAGCATTATTTGCAATGTTAAATCCTTTTCTTCTTCATGTTGTGCCATTCTTCCAGGTTGTAAACACTGCCACTACCACATCCAAGGCCTTTAACTAGGTTTCAAAAAAAATCACTATAATCTTTCAAGTCAAGGCTTTCTCTGTACTGCAGTCCAGCTACTGATAGTACTCCAGAAGAGCACCTGCATTAAAACTGTACTCTTCCCACTATCCCTTTCAATAAACAAATTCTGAAGCCTTGAAACATAAGATATACATCAAATGTAAAAAAAGCAAGCCTCCAGCCTCTAGATAGCAGTGTTACCTCTTTTTCTTCTGCATTTACCCCTCTCTTTACGCTCTCTTTAAATTAAGAAAAAATGGTTAAAAAGGACAATCCTGCTGTGTGTTGAAGAAAAGATAAGAAAGGAATCCTTAATCCACAAATACAAAAGATAAAGAAAAATAGAAGAAGAAGGAGAAAAAAAGAACAGTCCAATTTAAAAAGTAAGAGGCATTTGTAAAAATTCCATCCATAAAAAATGAAATTAAAAAAGAAAGATAACACACTAATTTTAATTGAGGCTTAATTCACTGCTTACTCTCTTCTGTCTTCAATTTTAACATTACTCTAAGTCTTTTTGGGTGTTCTCTTCTCTAACAGTAAAATTTATCTCAGCATTTTGACACACTCTCTCCTGCTCAGTTCATGGGTTTGTCCCAACCTTATGCAGCTTAAAATGGCTGCTTCTCTAGTAGCCAGAAAAAAGAGCTTCTCCTGGATCAGAGACTTTGCGATGTCCCTGAAATCAGCAGGATGTGTCCTTCTCTATCACCATCTCTATAGGACGGTTTAGGTCCAAAAAGGACCGTCCAGCAGCAGAGATATTGACAGCAATCCTGGAGGTCCAAGATTGCATGTCGTGTTGTAGCGACATCAGCCCCGTCCCTAAATCACTTTTTAATTTTAATTAATCCCTCTTGCATTGACAAGTCTTTTTCTATTTTCATTAAGTAATAATTAATCCTTCTTTGTTGCATGCATTTTCTACAATTATTTTGTTAATTGTTTCTCCCATCCTTAACCTTTTGAAACTTAAATCTTTCATATCCTCTTATATTTCATAAGGAATGTTTCATTCTTCATTGATTAATATAGATTTTGAATATAGGGGATAGAATTGTGGTCTTTAAAAGAGGAATTTAGTAGAAGAATAATTGCTAGGTAGTAGGATGTATCTTACATAGCAATAAAAGCACTGAAGGCTTTCAGAAGGCAATGGGAAGGAATCAATCACACCATATTACCAAATGGATGTTGGCCTTTCTGTTTTAGCTGCTTTGGACATGCTAGTGTACTTCATTCCTTAATTTTAAACATGGCAGGAAAAATCCTGCAAAACAGGAAATATGATTCAATCACAGTTCCTGTTCTGCACTCACCAGGATAACTAGAGGTGTTTTGAACAGCTTCCTCATGGAAGACATTTGGGAATATTAACCGTACTTTCTCTGTAGCATTCACTTTCTCCATTTATGGCAATGGAGGCGGAGATGATTAAAACCTATGCCATAACAAATGAGTACTTTGGTTCATTGGCTAACAAGGCAAAGTCAGAAGCTTCCCATTCCTGAAGCCATCCCAAAGGACAATTTCAGCCAGCATCACTTCCCACACATATTTTTATCAGCTAAGCCTATCCTAGGTATGGATTTATTCAAATCTTTGTTTGGGTTAATATGAAAAAATAATTAGGTTGGAAAAAATGACTTTTATGGGCTTTTTCATTTGTAGTTCAATAATTTTATTTGAGATTTGGGCAGGAATTATTCAAAAAGAGAGTATGTGCATCCACAACATTTCATTTTCTTCAGTCTGGCTATATTACATTTCATAAAACATAGCCACGCCTTCAAGGAGGCTAAAAAAGATTCCCAAGTATCCGTGTGTGGCTTGCATGTGTATGTGAAAAATGTTGAGTGGGTAGCAGTTACTATGCAGTTGAAGCCTGGACTATTATACATATGACGCATAGCAAAAGGGATCTTGATCACATGGTTGTGGCTGCTATCTTGATTGTTTTCATCCCTTTACCCTGGTAACAGTACTGGAGTACTCTGGCAATAGCTAATCCCATTCCCTCCCAAAGGACATAATATTTTCAGGTAGGACTGCTTTTTGCAAGAGATAGACAGCAAAATAAGCTCTACCTGCAAGATGACCAGAGCAATCCTCAAATTTAAAATTAGAGAGTTAGTTAGTTGATTAGTTTAGTTAGTTAGAAATATTGCAAATTCCTATATTTTATTTTATTTTATTTTATTTTATTTGTCAGATTTATATACCGCCCTATTCTCCGTGGTAGGACTCAGGGTGGTGCACAGAAAAAATAAAACCACAACAAATATATACAATATAAAATAGAATTAAATAATTAAATCTGTGCTAAAATAGTTAAAACGATTAAAATATTAAATTTAAAATAAAACCAATTAATCTATGCCAGGCCAGCTAGGTGGAAAAAAATGTGTTTTAAGCATCCGACGGAATAGGCGTAGGTCAGGGATGGTGTGAAGATCGGGGAGCAGGTCGTTCCAAAGGGCTGGACCCACCACAGAGAAGGCCCTACCCCTGGGAGTCGCCAGCCGGCATTGAACGGTAGATGGCACCCGGGGGGGGGGGCTCTCTGTGGGAACGGACAGGTTGGAGGGAGGTGTGTGGTAGGAGGCAGTCTCACAAATAGCCAGGACCCGTGCCATGGAGCGCTTTGAAGATGGTTACTAACACCTTGAAGCGCATCCGAAAGACTACAGGCAGCCAGTGCAGCTCGCGCAGGAGAGGTGTTACATGGGAGTACCATGAGGCTCCCAGAATCCCCCGCGTGACCGCATTCTGAACTAGCTGGAGTCTCCGGGTGCACCTCAAGGGGAGCCCCATGTAGAGAGCATTACTATAGTTATTGTCATGGTTTATTTTTGGTAGCAAAAGTTCCCCAAAAATCGGTGGCTAATTATGGATGAAAAGGCAATCATTTGCCACCAAGAAAAAATAAAAATAGAAGAATGCAATTATTAAAATATCATGCTGGAGATATTTATCATTTTGTTCTACCAAGTTTCAATTTTGTATCTCCATATTTAAGAGGAAACAGACATTTCAAAGGAATCTTGACTTACAGAACTGAACCAAAATTTACAGCAAAGGTTTCTATCAGTTTTGCACACACACACATACACACACACACACACACACACCAAAAGAACTCTCAGTAACTCATGTATCACATCTAGGAAAATATTAGTGTACGTCAAAACCAACATAGCCTAACAATCCCAAAATAACATGCAAACTTTGTCCTGGTTTTCTCCTATTTTATTCTATCAAAACCATTTTTGGTTCAGAAATTGCATGGGCTTAGAAATAATATAATGCTAAGTAATGAAAATTATGCTTTGCCATTTATTTTTGGCAACATATGTAACTGTTGGGCAAAAGTATATTTATAATTTTCAGTTCAAATTAAGACACAGAATAGATGGCTGTGAATCTGAAAAAGCAAATAAGTAAATATTGATATTTATATTCTGTAGACTGCATCATTATTAGATTAAAGCATAAATTACTTGGAAAGTATTTTTAACAGCTGAAGTATCCATTACCAAAAACTGTAAATATTTGAGAAATGCAATACGAAAGGAACAGATTTACACAGTTTGGCTAGTAGAGCAGTGTTTCTTTTTAAATGCAATGAAATTGTTTGATTCACGGAGAAAATCTATCTATATAGTTGCTAAGAGTTGATACCACCTTGACAGCACATAATCAATAATTCAATATTAGGAGACATATATTAAATATAAATATCGGGGGAACCTTTATATCTAGAAATATATACTCCAAGACGTAGAAAGCTGGACATAATATATTATAAATGCAGTATTGCTTTAACCCAAACCTCCCTTTCCTGGAAACTGGGCAGATTTGTGCAGACAGTGTGTACAGTGTGTGTGTGTGTGTGTGTGTGTGTGTGTGTGTGTGTGCGGGAGAGAGAGAGAGAGAGAGAGAATATCACATATTTCGATGTATGATATTTTTCCTACTTATATTGATAACACCATTGTAAGTAATGAACTTTCACGCATGAAAGCAGATAATACCGGATTCTCAATAATATAAATACATTTCAATGTAACACAGTCATGCTGTTGCTGATGTAGAGAGAAGAAGGAGACTATTATTAATTATTAATAATTATTAACAACCAATTAATCAGTGTGGCTGATGCAGAAATCATTAATGGGCTCTTTCAAACAGTAATTAAGAAGGCTAACATACTGTCCTAGTTCTACGTTTTCTTCTAAACAGACCAGAGCTTGGTTCCTACCGGTTCAGGCCAGTTTGGCTGAGTAGGTAGTAACTTGGCCTACCATGCCCCTGAACTGGTTCTCTCGGTGGTGCCACAGGCACCGCCATAGACACGATTATCTTATTTTTTGCTTCTGTGTATGCACAGAAGCATTTTTTAGTACTGCGCATACGCACATACCACACAGAAAGTGCACATGTGCACATACCACACATCAAGTGCACTGAGTGAACTGGCAGTAGCAGCAGCAGGAACCCTCCCCTAAAACAGACATTTCACAATTCAAGTCTTCTTCACTTTATACCTTAAGGTTTGGCCAGATGCAGGAATTTTCTGTACAATAAGGGAAAATGTCTATGAAGAAAAGCATCTTTGGAGCAGGGGAAAATCTACTTAGAGTGTTTAGAGTTTATTGGTTTTTTTATACCGCCCTACTCCCGAAGGACTCAGGGAGGTGTACAGGCAGAATGAAAACAAATATATAAAAGTTAAAAGAAGGCTTTTAAAAGACATAATTAAACTATTGGCTGAAACGTGGGGAAAAAACCCAAACTAACCCTGATTAAAATAATAAAAATTTAAATTTAAAAATCATGTTTTATGCCAGCCCGGCTTGTTGGAAGAAAAAGGTTTTGAGACCACGGCGGAAGGTGCGTAAGTCAGGGATAGTTCTTAATTCCGGGGGCAATTTGTTCCAGAGGACAGGTGCTCCCACGGACAAGGCTCTCCCCCTGGGTGTCGCCACTTGACATTGTCTAGCCGACGGCACCATGAAGAGACCCTCTCTATGGGAGCATACGGGCCGGTGGGAGGCTCTCGGTGGCAGAAGGCGATCTCGTAAGTACCCAGGTCCTAAGCCATGGAGCGCTTTAAAGATAGTAACCAACACCTTGAATCGCACCTGGAAAACCACCGGAAGCCAGTGCAGCTCGTGCAGGAGAGGTGTTACATGAAAGCGTTGCATCGCCCCCATAAAAATAAACTTAAAAATTGATATGCAATGTGAAATCCGAATACATCATGAGGTTTTTTTTTCTTTTGCCTTGAGTGTGGAGGAATAAGGCTTTGTGTGGCATAGAGGTGGAGCTCTTGCCTCACAAGCATGAGGTTGTGAGTTCGATCCTAGGTAGAGGCACATGTAGGGTCTCCTGCTTTGGCAGGGGGTTGGACTAGAAGACCTGCAAGGTCCCTTCCAACTCTGTTAATCTGAATCAGTATTAATTAAGCCGTGGCGGTGAAGTGGTTAGAGTGCAGTAATGCAGACCACTTCTGCTGACTGCCGGTTGCCTGCAATTCAGCAGTTCAAATCTCACCAGGCTCAAGGTTGACTCAGCCTTCCATCCTTCCGAGGTGGGTAAAATGAAGACCCAAATTGTTGGGGGCAATATGTTGATTGTGTAAACCACTTAGAGAGGCTGTAAAGCACTGTGAAGTCTAAACACTATTGCTAATTACAGGGATTCATTTTATTCACTTCCATTTACTCTGATGGTTCTGTTGCAAACAAGCGATTTGAGGTCTTCATTGAAATGCTATGGATTTTGCACGGTTTTTGTCTCTCTGCTTTGCTTCATGTCCTTAAAAAAAACTTGTCCTTATGAATTGCTTTCCTGTCTTCTGACCTTCAACATTAGATCCTTCCAAAGTGAATAACAAACATGCATCATTTCAGAATTTCAAGCAATTGCCATATTTTCAATGAATATGTTTTTCAAGCACAGATATTTGTGTTATAAATCTATAATGTCTTGAGAGGAAAGGAAAATGTGGTATAAAGTCTTTAAGAGGGTTACCCAAAAATGGCAAATGTCTTGCTTAAATAATAGCAATAGCAATAGCATTTAGACTTACATACCCCTTCACAGTGCTTTAAGCAATTTTACAGAGTGAGCATATTGGTTTCTCATTTTACCATAATGCTACTTTTTAGTTATAAATTAAGTGTCACGTGAAGTTTAATACCTGCGCATTCTCCCGATTCTAATAATACTCTCCCTGAAACTGAGTTGTAATATTTTACTATTTTTGAGTGAAGAAAAATGCTTTGTCTTTGGAAGGTGCAATGCTTCCAAAGATATTTGTCTACGTCAGGGGTCTGCAAAGTCGGCTCTTTTAAGACTGGTGGACTTCAACTCCCAGAATTCCCCAGCCAGCTATGCTGGCTGGGGAACTCTGGGAGTTGAAGTCCACCAGTCTTAAAAGAGCCGACTTTGCAGACCCCTGGTCTACGTATAAATAAAAACATGTGTCTATTTATGGACTTGGCTTTATCTTGTTTTCTTTATGAATTAGTATTCAGCTGCCTCCAATGATGTCATCATATAACCAGATCTGAGTATGACCATAGATAGCCTCTTGATACCATTTTCCCCATCTAAACTCATTCTCCTCATTGATCCAATGAAGCATCTCTTTATATTGGTTTCATTTGTCTTTAGAAACAAAGCCAACATTGATATGTAGCTAATCGAATAATAATACTAATACTAATAATAATAATAATACTAATACTACTAATAATAATACTAATACTAATAATAATACTAATAATAATACTAATACTAATAATAATACTAATAATAATACTAATAATAATACTAATAATACTAATACTAATAATAATAATAATACTAATACTAATAATAATAATAATAATAATAATAATAATAATAATAATAATAATAATAATAATAATGTTTAATTTATAGACCGCTTCCTCTCCCTGAAGGGACTCGGAGCGGTGCATAGGGGAATTAAAATATACAAACATAAATATACATAAATATAAATAAAATCAAGATTAAACAATTTATCCCTGCGCTAAAAACCCAAAATACTAAAAACTAAACCCCTTAAAAACCCGATTAAACAATAAACAGATGACTAACCTAGGCCGGCCAAGCAGAAAAAGTGTGTTTTTAATTTTTGACGGAAGACATAATAAAGGCATATTATATTATTCCTAGTAGCATATTTATAGCAACATTGAATTTGCAGTATGATCACTGATGGTCTTAGATCTTTCACAACCCAAGTCCAGCAAAAATGAAAAGAAGTATTATTTTGAGAGATGAAAAGAACACTGAAGCAGAGAAAACAATTACAATGGGCAGTTCTAAAAATGGATATGAACAAGTGTGGGTATGTGTTCATTGAAGTTCTCTTTCAAGTGAAGGGGGATAAATGATAAATGATGTGGTTATGTTGTTGGTTAAGCAAAGAATATGAATAGATATTCTCCTTTATCAGCATTGATATTTGTTAATAACTTTATACATGTTTCCTGTTATGTTAATTTTTGTATACAGTGTTCTTTGTACTATAAACTTTGTTCACAAAGAGATTTTTCACTAGAAACCTCACAGCTGTCCATAGGTTCTTCAATATACACAATTTGAGGACAGTTTTACATTAATATATGCAATTTCATGCCATTTTTCTGATTTGTGAACTGCATCACAAAATTCAATATATTTTAAAACTGTATTTTAAAATCAGAATCTCATGAAATTTGGTTCATCTTTAAAAGCCAAATTGGTGTGATAGAACACCTGAAATTATTTTCAGTCACTTTGCTATTTATTCTGGAAATCTGACATGATTTGGAAGCAATTTATTTCTGGCATTACTTTAAAAAGTCAATACTCTGTTTTATATGTTTGATTTGGGGCTGAATATTGAAAAGACAGACTATTCAGTGTAACCATACCTTTTACCATTCGGTAGATTTGCCTTCCTTAAAACGGCTGAACCAAATACAGATGCTCGACTACTAAAAATGCAAGCAAATGTTGATCTCTGTACTGTTGAAGACTAATTTTTCAAGTTCCATAAACCCATGTGAATCTCTGCATTAAGTCTATCAGATCAATTGCTTTGAGGGTTTAAATTTAGTTGACAGTTGAGTCAACCAAAGCTCTCTTCACACTGCTTAAAAATGTTCTATTGTTTTATTTTGTCATGTTTAACCCCAGAGAATACATATGAAATAAGAGTATATAAATATATGAATAAAAACATTTATGAGGGTCTATAAAGGGACATATCAAACATGTCACAATGGCAAGCACAGAGTCAAGGACTCTTTTCCTCTTTTAACTTGTATGCAAAGCATGTAATAAATTCCCCCTTTTTTACAACCCTGTAATTCCTTAATTCTGGGTAGAGTCTGGGTGACTGGATGGAGCTGAGCATTTACTGGCCAGATGCCCTTCCTGATGCCACATGGAGTTCACAACAGATGTAATGAACATTAATAAGGGGGTCTGGCCATGACTGCCAGTTTTACACTGATAATCCCCCTCTGTAGATGCTCTGGCATTAAATCACTGAACGTCTTCTTGCTATCATTTAGAATAGCAGTTAAAATATTCAAATACAACACAATGCAAAGTTTCATAAGGTATTGGAAGATGCTGTGGCCTAGAGGTAGAACTCTTGCCTCACAAGCAGGAGGTTGTGAGTTTGATCCTAGCTAGAGGCACATGTGCGGTCTCCTGCTTGGGCAGGGGGTTGGACTAGATGACCTGCAAGGTCCCTTCCAACTCTGTTAATCTGTTAATGTAAATTATGAAAAGCACAGTTGGGGGGTGAGGGTGGGCAGTACTAAGGATAAAAATAAAGGTGACCAAAGCAATAATAATAGATACAGCAGCCAGACTTGGAACTCACAATGAAGATACTAAAGAGGTGAATATCTTGTGCTTTTTAGACAGACTGACATTAGTTGAGCCACTCCCAATGGAGACAGATTGATTGGTAGACTAGCAATCAGGTCTGGAAAAGATATTCAGATGCAATATAGTGTCCATCTGTACATAATAATAATAATAATAAATTTTATTTATAGCCCGCTCTCTCTCCCCAGAGGGACTCGAGGCGGGGCACAGGAGAATTAAAAACAATAAACACAAACAGAGTACAAAATTTAAAATCACAATTAAACATATCCTGCGCTAAAAACATCTATAAAAACTAAAAACTGTCCCTAAAACCCCTTAACACTATAACTAATTAAAATTACCCTAGGTCAGCCAAACGGAAGAAATGAGTTTTTAAAAGCTGTCGGAAGGAGCGAAGGTCAGTGATCGTTCTGATTTTGGGGGAAGGTCGTTCCAGAGGGTCGGGCCCGCCACAGAGAAGGCCCTTCCCCTGGACGTCGCCCGCTGGCACAGCCTAGTGGACGGCACCCGGAGAAGTCCCTCTCTGTGGGAGCGAATCGGTCGCAGGGATGTATGAGGCAGAATGCGATCCCGCAGATAGCTAGGTCCCGTGCCATGGAGCGCTTTAAAGATAGTAACTAACACCTTGAAGCGCACCCGAAAGACGACAGGCAGCCAGTGCAGCTCGCGGGAGAACCTAGAGGCTCCCATAACTGCCCGCGCGGCTGCATTCTGGACTAGCTGAAGCCTTCGGGTGCACCTCAAGGGGAGCCCCATGTAGAGAGAGTTGCAATAGTCCAGCCGGGATGTCACGAGGGCATGAGTGATTGTGCAAAGGGCACCCCGATCCAATAGGGGACGCAACTGGCGGATCAGGTGAACCTGGTAAAATGCCCTCCTGGCCACGGCTGTCACTTGATCTTCCATGGACAGCCGGGGATCAAGGAGGACGGACAGCCGGGGACCAGCGGCTTCATATATGTGTTGAACAGGAGTGGCGAGAGGACCGACCCCTGAGGCACCCCACAAGTGAGGGGCCTAGAGGTCGACCTCTGCCTTCCTGTCAACACAAATTGCGACCGACCGGCGAGGTAGGAGGAGAACCACCGCAAAACGGTGCCTCCCACCCCCAACCCTTCCAGCTGATGCAATAGGATACCATGGTCGATGGTATCAAAAGCCGCTGAGAGGTCTAATAGGACCAGGATGGAGGAGCAACCCCCATCTCTGGCCCTCCAGAGATCATCTACCAACGCGACCAATGCCGTCTCGGTGCTGTGCCCGGGCCGGAAGCCGGACTGGCGCGGGTCTAGATAATCAACTTCCTCCAAGTGATGGGGTAACTGTTGTGCCACCACACTCTCAACAACCTTCGCCAGAAAGGGAAGGTTGGAGACGGGACGATAGTTGGCTAATAAAGCTGGGTCCAGAGAGGGCTTCTTCAGGAGGGGCCTCACCATGGCCTCTTTAAGAGAGGCAGGCAAGAAACCCTCACTCAGAGAAGCGTTGACAACCTCCTGGAGCCAGCCTCGTGTCACCTCCCAGGATGCCAGTACAAACCAGGAAGGACACGGCTCCAATAAACATGTGGTGGCTCGCAGTCGCCCACGTAACCTGTCCATATCCTCGGAAGTAACAGAGTCAAACTCCTCCCAACCAAGACCCGCCTCGTGCAATCCCATTGGGCCATCAATGGAGACTAGCTCGTTATGTATCTGAGCGATTTTCTCCTGCAGATAAATCACAAATTCTTCTGCTCTTCCCTGTAATGGGGCTTCCCGCACCCTCTGTTGTAGGAGGGAGCGGGTCACCCTAAACAGGGTGGCAGGGCGGTTATCTGCGGATGCTATGAGAGTGGCACAATGATGGCGTTTGGCCACTCTCAGCGCCACAATGTAGGTCCGTAAATGGGCTCTTACCTGTGTCCAGTCAGATTCAGATCGAGTAGACCTCCATCTCCTCTCTAGGCATCTCTTGTGGCGTTTCATCACCCTTAGCTCCTCAGTAAACCAAGGGGCCAGGGAGGTTCGCCGCCGCAAGAGAGGCCGCAAGGGCGCGACCCGATCCAAGGCTCCCGTGGTTACAGTATTCCATGTGGCCACGAGGTCCTCCATCGGGGCGCGGGTCAGGGATACAGGAAGTGGCCCAAGCGCCGTCTGGAACCTGTCCGGGTCTATCAGGCGCCTGGGGCGGAACCAAATAGGTGACTCAGGTTCCGCCTCCCCGCGATGGGGTGTAGCGATTGGAAAGTCGAGCCGGAGAAGTGAGTGGTCTGACCATGACAGGGGTGTGATGACTATATCCCCTATACCCAGATCACTCTTCCACTGGCCAGAGACGAAGATTAGATCCAGCGTATGTCCACCCTCGTGAGTGGGGCCCTGAATTACTTGGGTCAGGTCCATGGCCGTCATGGAAGTCATGAACTCCCGAGCTGTCTCCGATGATTCGCCCACCGATGGCAGATTAAAGTCCCCCATGACTATCAGTCTGGGGGTCTCAACTGCCATCATAGCGATCACCTCGAGGAGCTCGGGCAGGGCTGCTGCTACATAGCGGGGAGCCAGGTATACAACCAGCAAGCCCAACTGCCTCCCTAGGCCCCACTTTACACAGAGGGACTCACAGCCAGTGGTCTGTGGCACAGTGGTCTCTCTCGGCTCAAGACCTTCCCTAACAATAACCGCTACACCTCCACCCCTGCCTAGGGCCCGTGGCTGATGAAAAGCGCGGTAACCTGGTGGGCACATTTCTACGAGGGGAAGTCCTCCCTCGTGGCCCAACCCGGTCTCCGCTATTCCTACCAGGTCCGGCTCCCCCTCCGACACAAGGTCGTAAATGAGGGGGGCTTTGTTGACCACGGACCTGGCATTATAGAACATCAGCCTCGAGCCCTGGCTCTGTAAACATAACTCAGAGCATGACACACTATGGAAGCGAAAGTGAAAGTTGGACTTTGAGAAAGCAAGGTATAAAGAATATTGACATTTTTCAACTTTGGTGTGGGAGAAGACTCCTGAAAATATCATGATAGAAAAGAAAACAAGCAAATGAATCAAAGGAACAATGAGAGTTCTTACTCAAGACATAAATAACCAAGTGCAAATCAACACATTTCCTACCTTGTTTGAGACGTCTATAATGCTGGGAAAGGTAGAAGGAAAAAGTAGAAGAGGATGACCAGCAACGTAATAGATAGATGTAATTGCAGCCATGAGTAGTGCACAATTGCTGCCATCCAAGGACTAGATTGAGAAAAGATCATTCCAGAGAATGATCTTTGATAGGATATGATCATCATTATAATATACATACATTATACTGTATATTTTTTGCCTCTCCACTCCCACTAGATGTACTGTATCTCCTATACCAGAGGTGTCAAACTGTTGGCCCAATGGATGGATGCATCACACATAGGCCATGCCCATGCCAATTCTGCAAAGGGGAAAAAAAATCACAATACGTCACATGATGGCAACATGACACAGTGAGTTTGACACCCCTGTCCTATACTAAATACTCCGTCTTTCTCAGATGTGATAACTTTTTAAATAAGCCATTATTTTTATATATCGTGCATTGTTCAATTGAAAAAATGCAACCATAAAAATCACCCAGAGCCATGAAATAATACAATGTATTTAAAGTTATGCTTCCTGTTCTTCTTTATCCTCCTCCCCTTCCTCTTTAAGAGATTGACTAATTTTGGATCTGACAACAATCCTTTAAATATATTGCGTCACTTGGGAATTGTTTGCCTCAGGTCTCAGACCATGTTGCAATGTGACACCATTTCACTCTCTTTGGAATGCTTATAGCTTCCTTCCAACATTTTTCAGGAACATCTGCTATCTGCAAACATACCCGAGGTATCACCAACAGCACAATCCTTCTCATTACCTTCTACTTAAGGTTCAGGTTCCGCCCCCCACCCCCCACCCCAGGGCAAAGATTGTTCATTCCCTGGGCCCTGGAGGATTAAATGTCTATGGTTTAAATAATAAAAAAATGTATGTCTCAGAAACTGTGTGATAGTATTTGCCACAGAGTAGATGTAGAATAATACAATGAAGACAATGGGAGTTATACACTATGATCATGATGTAAAAGATGAGATTGATAAAAATACAATTAATCCTAACAGCTTTGAAAGAATCAAATTCAAGACCTTTCAAGCCAATGGGAAATCTGTTTTTCAGACTTTGGCCGCAACTCAAAAGAAACCTAGTGTCTACTGAATACCAAAATAACTGTTTCAGTCACATAATGAAATACATACATAGTATACTACCTACAATTGTGGCAATCCAAATGAGACTTCTAGTTTACAATCATTATAATAATTTAAACTGTTTCAATTTATGCCACACTCTGTTCCAAAGGAACAAGGCAGTTTATAGTACAATAACCTTTCTTCAATCTTGTCACATCCCATTTCTTTGCTAAGCTTTTCTTCAGGGGTTCCTTTCAGCCTTTAGACAGTTTAAACATACCAACAAAAACATTGAAAGCAAATTGATAGTCCTAATGTCCAATGTCTTTCAAACTAATCCATTCCAGCTGCTGTTTGCAAATGACCATCTTACAAAAGCATTCCCTAAAAATTAAGAGAGCAAAAAGAAGGAGAAGAAAAAGAAAAGGCAAAACACATCTACAACCACACTGCCAAAGTTGAACATGGCAATATCTAATTAACGGTGATGTTACATTTATGTAATTGCTCCTTCCGGCATCAACCAGTAAAGCAAAGCAGATGCGAAAAAAGTAAGTTATCTAACAAGTCATCCAATTGGCTACATTTCTTCTTAATGTGTATAATTGGAAGTTGGGTCTGCCAAATTTAATTTTGTGAAAAATAAT
This sequence comes from Rhabdophis nuchalis, assembly GCA_039707465.1. Classification (NCBI taxonomy): domain Eukaryota; kingdom Metazoa; phylum Chordata; class Lepidosauria; order Squamata; family Natricidae; genus Rhabdophis; species Rhabdophis nuchalis. The sequence continues at coordinate 141,746,040 of CM077645.1, forward strand.
TCATTTTATAAATATATCTTGGTCTCATTTTATTGCTATTTTTAAAAAAAAGGTATTTTTCCTTTCATATATCTTCCCTTTTCACTGCAACCTTTTAATATATAAAAAGTTTTATCCACATAGCTTTGGAGAATGTAATACGCAATCGGGAAAATAGTTCAAATGCTAAAACCAACTAATAATTAATAACAAAAATATATTTGAGTACTCATTTACTTTTACTGTATGGCATTTTATATATAACCAAGAAAAGAAATTGCAAAATCAAAAAATAATCCCCACAATAAAATAAAATGAAATAAACCAAAAATAATCAGGTAAAAAGAAAAGAAAAAGTAAAACCGTCTGGCTAAGAGCAAGTGTAGAAAAGTAAAATGTTCAAAACCAAATGCAACAGAACTTAGAAATTAAATATTGACCATGTGAAATTGTATTGATCAGACTTCTCACTATGTCAATAACAGATTCGTTTGAATATAGAAAGTCTTCCATCCAGACTATGGAAAGCTTTTTCCTGTTGTTCCCCAATGTCATAAATCTAATTGCTTTATGTTTGAATATGTTCAAAAATTTCAGAACACAATTTAACATCACATTCACATGTCTGACTCTTATTTATTTTCTCAATACCCTGTTTTCTTTAAGGAAGCAAGTATTTCTTTAGCCCATGACTTTCTTGTAACTCTACATAATTTCTGTGTTATTCAGATCTCAATCTGGAAGATCTCCTTGATCAGAAGATTGTAGAATTGTCATATTTGTTTTTCTAAATGATAGGAGCTCATCTTGCTTCAAAAAAACCTCTCATGTCATGGAGCCAGCATATTTGCAGAACCATCTCTTCCAACTCATGTCTATGTACCCCATCTGCTAGGAGAGGCATGTTATGGGTCCCATTTACTAAAGAGTGTCATCTGACAGGACACAGAATGAAAACATTCTCAATAAGGGGAAGACAGCATCCACGAATGGGTTAACACTGTCCGTACTCTGATTGGACTGAGTCTGGTTAAATATTAATTAACCTCCTATAAAACGCCCTCTACTCTCGGACAGTCAGGTTATCCAACGCTATTCCAAAGGATTCCTAGTCTCAACTAACAGTATCAATTATTTGGAACTCAAGGCCATCACATTGGCACTCGTTCACTTCATGCCGCATTTACAGGGACACCACGTATTAGTATTGACGGATAACATCACAGCCAAGGCCCACTTAAACAGACAGGGCAGTACCAGGTCAGGGCCCCTCATGAGAGAAGCCAAACTTTATTGCTACATCTTGCAGTTTCCTTTGAGATGGACAATCATATGGATTATATAAACAAATAAAATATTATGTGGATCCTTACATATAAATATTTTGAGAAGAGGAGTACTTCCCCTTTTTAATCCCCCTTTTAAATGCACAATTAACATTTACCATTATTCTGGTCTGCTTAAACGGAAGAAGAAAATTGAGTTTTGCCTGGTGTGTTTTTCTGCTTCTTTCCTGAGCAATTTATTATAGGTTTTCTGCTGTTTTTGCTAATAAGAGGCTCAATGTGGCCATATTTTTTACTGCTTTCATTATTGGAGGGTGATAGTGCCATTTTGCTATTCCAATAGTTTCACTTGCTCCATCAGTTACGTCTTAGTGCTGACAACTATAAAATTCTCTGCCAGCACTGTTCTTTCTTTCTTTGCATCAACTTGAAGTATATGGGAGCTGCAATAACATTGGCAAGAGTTTATTTCCCCTTATAGCTCAACCACAGCTCCCAAGCAAAGTAGAGGTTGCAGGATAAAGTGGGAGAGAGATTACCCAATGCACTGGGAGAGCACCCACCCACCCTTTGTTTTACAGCAGGGGTGGCGAACTGTGGCTCTTTTATGACTCATGGACTTCACTACCCAGAATTCCTGAGCCAGCCATGCTGGCTCAGGAATTCTGGGTAGTGAAGTCCATGAGTCATAAAAGAGCCACAGTTCGCCACCCCTGTTTTACAGTCTGTCAGCCAGGTTAATTTTGGACATAGGATTAATGGCCTGCCAACAGATATACAGAACAGGAGGGGTAGGACTGCCCCCCCCCAAACTAATTCAACATTAAAATTATAAAGCGAGACTTATTGCTGAGACTGAATGGAGCTGTGGTGGCAGTATAAACCATGCTGGCCTAGTTCTTTTTTAGACAAAGAAAGGAATAACAGGCACTAAGATAGTTCTGAGGAAGATTCCCGGCGTTTGAGTTAACTATGCTTAACTGCCAATCTTCCTTTTGGTGGGGGACTTTTAATCAAATATGCAGTGAAAAACAAAATCCCAGTCAGTTGCCTCTTCCAAAAATCACAGAGTGTTGCATTGGCATGTTAGCATGTAATCTTATTTTATTTTATTTTTATTTTATTTATCAGATTTATATACCGCCCTATTCTCCGTGGTAGGACTCAGGGCAGTGCACAGAAAAATAAAACCACAATACATACATATAATCTAAAATTGAATTAAATAATAAAATCTGTGCTAAGAAAATTAAGACCATTAAAATATTAACTCTAAAAACCCTTAATCTATGTCAGGCTGGCCAGATGGAAGAAATGTGTTTTAAGCATCCGACGGAAGAGGCGTAGGTCAGTAGTGGTGCGAAGATCGGGGGGCAGGTCATTCCAGAGGGTCGGACCTGTCACAGAGAAGGCCCTTCCCCTGGGAGTTGCCAGCTGGCATTGACCAGGAGGCCCGCCCTGTGGGACCGGACAGGTCGAAGGGAGGTGTGTGGTAGGAGGCGGTCTCGCAAGTAGCCAGGACCCATGCCATGGAGCGCTTTGAAGATGGTAATTAACACCTTGAAGCGCACCCGGAAGACCACAAGTAGCCAGTGCAGCTCACGCAGGAGAGGTGTTACCGGGGAGTACCGTGGGACTCCCAGAATCCCCCGCGAGGCCGCATTATGCAGCAGCTGAAGTCTCTGGGTGCATCTCAAGGGGAACCCCATGTAGAGAGCATTGCAGTAGTCCAGGCGGGACATAACAAGGGCTTGAGTGACCATGCGTAGGGCGTCCTGATCTAGAAAGGGCGTATCAGGTAAACCTGATAAAAAGCCCCCCTGGCCATGGCTGTCGCATGGTCATTCAAGGACAGCCGTGAATCCAGAAGGACGCCCAAGTTGCGGGCCCTTTCCGCGGGGGCTAATGTCTCGCCCCCGATAGCCAGAGATGGAACTAACTGGCTATATCGAGACGCCAGAAACCACAGCCACTCGGTCTTGGATGGCTTGAGCTGAAGCTTGTTCCTCCCCATCCAGACCCGCACGGCCTCCAAACACTGGGACATCACTTCAACGGCATCGTTGGGGTGGTTAGGGGTAGAGATGTCCAACTGAATATCATCAGCATACTGATGGTACTCTACCCCGAAACCACGGCTTCATACACACTTTTTATTTATGGTCACAGACCAAAACACAAGTACTACAGGAAGAAACGTTAAAAATAATAATAATTATTATTATTATTATTATCATAGCATCATAGCAATGGATCGCCAATAGCTTAACTAAGGAAGGTTACAGCATTCTCCTCTAATGGTTACAGCTCTTAAAAAGAATTTTGAGACCTGAAAAGTGATATATGGAGAGCCATCTCCTAGGCAGTGGGCAATCAAGTTGCAGCGGCTTCATATAGGAGGGCTGAGAGAACTGATCCCTGAGGCACCCCACATGTGAGGGGCCTCGAAGTCGATCTCTGCCGTCCTGTCAACACAAATTGCGATCGGTCGGAGAGGTAGGAAGAGAACCACCGCAATACGGTGCCCCTCAATCCCAACCCTTCCAGCCGGTGCAATAAGATACCATGGTCGATGGTATCGAAAGCCGCTGAGAGGTCTAATAGGACCAGGATAGAGGAACAACCCCTATCTCTGGCCCTCCAGAGATCATCTACCAACGCGACCAATGCTGTCTCTGTGCTGTGCCCAGGGCGGAAGCCGGACTGGCGCGGGTCTAGATAGATGGTTTCCTCCAGGTGTCGGGGAATCTATTTTAGGGTTTCTGCCTGATGTGATCTTACAAGATCTATCATAAGTGGCATCAACTATTCTTCCACCTCAATCCTCAAGCTATACAGATGCCTTCTTTTTTCAGGCTCTTTGACAGTCCCTATTCCTAAATGGGGGTCTAACTATATTATATGCCCCCTGGGGATAACTCTTTGTCCAGGGATGTGTTAATATTTACTTTGCTTCAATCCTTTGGCCTCTATATGAGAACAAACATACTTGTTAACTGGTAGGGATTCTGCTCTTCCATCATGTAAAAAGGCAACCCAGCTGTTAATCTCTAACAGTCCATGACTGTTTCCATTAAAAAGGTTTATAATGCTCACAATTGTTTGGCCCTAGTTTTATGCCAAGAACAACCAAAAATAACAACTGATGCAAAATTGCTATTTAGTCTTGATTAGCTACAACCTTTTCCTCTCTCACAAAATCACCTAGGATCACAATAGTGCTGTATTACATTTCACACGGCTTCAGCATAGATTCATGCTACTTTACTGTTGCTTTCTTAGAGTCTTTACATTCACCCCCCCCCCATCCCAAACGTTGGGGTGGAGGTCAATCAATAGTTCTCTGATCACAAAGATTATTTTGAACTGAAGACAGACTTATTGATTGCTGAATCCAATACTTCATCTCAGTCCCTTCCCTAGCAAAACACTTTGCATAAGCATATGGTGAACAGAATTTCTAAAATACCTTTTTTGGCAACATTTGGTGCCAGATGGCTTCAGAGGCATCGCCATCATGCGTGCTGGAAAGCTTGAGTTTTATAGATATTTTAAAATTGGGACAGCTGTCTGTCCTGAATCAAAACCAGTTTTGAAGTGCTTTCCTTCACTCCAGATTCAGACTAAGTCCCAAATCAGATTATAGACCCTCTACATGTAGCATTGATTCTATGGAAGTGAGGGAGCTATGGGACATAGGAAAATCACTGTAATTTATCTAACCTTTTCTCCAGTCATTTTAAAAAAGAGGCATCAGATCAATGCTGTCTGCAGGTGACTCCAAAATTGGCAGATGTGTTACAGATAGACTTTTAAGCTGTTTTGATTGAAATGCCAAGTCAGAGACAGCTGCTTTCTAGAATTAAACTTATCCTTAGTCAAGACTGATTCGTCATCATTGTAGCCTTACAATTTTCTTGGCAGTCTTATGGAAGTTGCTTGCCATTGTATTCCTCTGGGATTTTCTTTTTCAAATTTCTATTCTAGCCCTAAATCCTGGCATTACCAGATGGTTTTCCATGAAAGTACTAAGACCAACCCTGCATAGCTTCTGTGATGATAACCAGGCTTTGCTAACTGCTGAAGCTTTACAGAACTTGGCAACATCTGTTGGTTCTTTCTGTTACTATGTATTTATAAAACTGATAAAGATAATAGTTATTGCAGAGGCACTGAATTGTATCCAAGCATAAGTAGCAATCTTTGCCTGCAATGTATCAGAATATCAACACGAGACAAGAGGATGAATTATTTAAATAGGGGAGGAGAATTATTTTGCATATTCTGATTTACAAATTGGGTTGGGTTGGGTTGGGTTGAATGATCTAGTTTTTGTATTTATTGAACTTCTGGATGGGCAATCTCTGCACTTTGCTGAATAGGTTACTAATAAACTTTATTGATGAAAACAATACTTCATATAAGTAATGATAGCTTAAACTAAGAGTCTGCACAGTTCCATGGCCAAGGGAGGTTGTCTAGCTTAAGATGACCTTACACGATCTGAAAAAATTATAACCATTGCTGAAATGCATCCTTTGAATTAGTATGTTCTGTGTGGATATGCATGTCTGCATGTTTTACTTTAAAACTGGTAAATATAGATCTCAAAAGCTACTGATTGGACCAGTGAAATAATAATATCATTGTAAAAATGCTGTTCTGTGTCACATTAACTTTAATATAATATAGATTTATTTCAAAAGGATAGCTACTGGGGTCAAGCTGGGTGAAACATTTATTTTAATTAGATCATAGATTTTTTTTGGTGGGTAGGGTTTTTTTTTAAGCACAATCTGTATGTACTGAATAATTTGCGACTTAATGTCCATAACTGCCAGGATACTTTATGAAATTAGTGAATCTCCTCTCCTTTTTATGGAGCACTGATATTTATGCTTACTTTACTAAGTGCATAACTAAATCTTATGAAAATGAAACATTTTAACCCATCATTATCCTTCCTAACTGCAAGTTAATGTGCATGCTGCTTATTTTATTTTAAAACTGATATTCCATCTGTGGGGGAAATCATATTAATTAAGAGGTATATGGCAGAAAACAGCATAATAAGAATAGCAAGATGCAGAAAATGGAGCTAAAAAAATTGAACTATTTAACCAAGAAACCTTTAAAACAAATGACCCATTTGAAAGCCAAAATAAACACTAGAAATCATGTGGCAATAAAGGACAAGAATATCAGGAAAAACTTGCTTTAAAAAGAGTTCAAAAAATGGGAGACATCCCATTTGGAGGGTTTTATATCCTTCTTGCATTTATGTCAGAGCTAGAAAATGTAATGTTTATCATATTGATGTGCTCCAAAAAACCCAATTTGTGTTCATCAAGTTTCCTTTTTAAAGTATTTTACTAACTCATTAAATACCGTAGGAGCCTGACAACTGTAAAGTCAACAACCATCTTGCAACACACATTTACTTGCATAAATATCTTGTGTCTTACAAACAACCCAATGAAAGATTGGACAGCATCCTGGGAATGTAATTCATCTACTGATAAACAAGTGCTTTTGATTGGCCAGGTTCACTGGGTAGCCATTTTCTTCACAGTCAACTTTCTTTCTTACCCCTGGAAAAAATCATGCAGACACCTGGAGAAGGGACAACATCAAATATTCCTATGACAGGAAGAAAAGAAGCCCAGATTTTCCCAAGGGGAAAAATGGTGAGTATTGGTGGTAGCAGATTTAATTCTCAGGGAAATGGAATCAGCAGTCTATAGACCAGACAATCAATCTAGGGAGGTATTGATTGATTGATTGATTGATTGATTGATTGATTGATTGGATTTATTTGCCGCCCTTCTCCCAAAGGAATCAGGGTGGCGTACAACATAAGAAACACATAATACAAAAGTTAAAAAGAGATTAAATAAAGAATCCAATAAGCAATAAATTAATTAACAATTTACACATTATGATATAAAATAAATTAAATTTGTAATTAAAATTACTAAGTTATTTTGTTCCGGCCAGGCCAGCTTGCTGAAAAAGCCAGCTTTTTAGGGACCATCGGAAGGAAGGGAGATCAGGAATTATGCGAAGCTCCGGGGGTAGCTCATTCCAAAGGGAAGGCGCTCTCACAGAGGAGGCTCTCCCCCTGGGGGTCATCAGCTGACACTGTCTGGCTGATGGCACCCTGAGGAGGCCAACTCTGTGGGATCGTACTGGATGATGGGAGGCTACTGGTGTCAGTAGGTGGTCTTGCAAGTATCCTGGGCCTAAGCCATGGAGTGCTTTAAAGGTCATAATTAATGCCTTGAATCGCACCTGGAAAACAACCGGCAATCAGTGCAGGCCACCTAAAAGGGGTGTAAAATGGGAGCAACTAGGCTGCATTCTGGACCAGCTGAAGCCTCCAGGTGCTCTTCAAGGGCTGTCCCATGTAGAGAGCATTACAGTAGTCCAGGCGAGAAAGGACGAGGGCATGAGTGACTGTGCACAGGGCAGCCTGATCCAGGAAGGGGCGCAACTGACGTACCAGGCGAACCTGGTAAAAGGCCTGCCTGGTCACGGCCATCAGGTGTTCTTCTAAACTAAGCTGAGAGGACTCCCAGATTACGGGCCCTCTCTGAGAGGGCTAAAATTTCTTCCCTTATCACCAAAGTTGGAACAAGGTGGACAAATTGGGATGATGGGAACCACAGCCACTCAGTCTTGGAGGGATGGAGCCTGAGCCTGTTCATCCCCATCCAGATCCGCACAGCCTCCAGGCATTGGGACCTCACGTCGAAGGCATCATTTGTGTGGTTTGGGGTAGAGATGAAAAGTTGGGTATCATCAGCGTATTGATGATACCATACCCCAAAACCATGAATGAGGTATGATGTTTGCCTGGAGAAAAAAAAATTAGCTTAAAGTTACAATTGCCAAAACATCTTAGGGAGATATTTACATGAGCAAGATTCGAACATCTGGATGCAATGGTCAGATATGGGAGATTCCAATCTATGCCATATAATGCACATATCTGCATTTGTGGAGTGGCAGAGGTAGAAGACTTGGCTCACATGCTATTTGATTGTTGTTTGCATAAGAGGGTGAGAGACAGGTACCTTGGTTCATATATTAAATGAATGACCCATTGGAAACCCATATTAAAACAACATACCTTATATTGACCGGAATTTGAAAAAAAACATTTAATACTGCACAGTACTTGAGTAAAATGGTTGAGTTGAGATCAGCATATGTGGGACTGATAAGGGTAGATTGTAGGGGTGATATTGAAATACAATTTTATCTTATTTTACTGATCTATATATTAAATTATTGTATTTTATTCTGATTTCCTTTTAAACTATTTTTATAGGATGTTATTAATAATTTATGTTTGGAACTCTGTATTTTGATATGCCCTGTGGGCTAATCACTAAACTAAACTTAACTTAACTTAACTTAACTTAACTTAACTTAACTTAACTTAACTTAACTTAATTTAACTTAACTTAACAACTAAAAGATGTGGCTGAAAGCTTTAGTAAAATAATCAAGCCCACAGATCCCTTTCTTCTCTTTCACGTGGGGAAGAATGATACTACAGTGAACCTGAACACAATATCAAGAGACTATAAACAGCCTGGCCAGAAGTTAAGGAGTTATGAGCACAGGTGGTGTTTTCATCTGTACTTTCAACAAAAGGTTAACATCCAGTGAAAGAACAAAGGATTTTAGAAATAAACCACCAGCTTAAGAGATGGGAAGAAGAAATTATACAACAAAGGAGTTTGGTTTAGATGGTTATTTCCAGAGGGAATGTTGATCTTCTGGGAGGGGAACAGGATTAGAATTAAGACAGTAAATGAAGCAGAAGCCTTTATTAAAAAACATTCTCCCTTTCTAGGAGATAAAGATAGCAGGGGCGGTGAAAAGAGCAGCAAAACACAAGATATGGGGACGGAAGGGACTATACCTCCACCTGGGGACAAGGAGAAGGGAGCAATATCAACAAGGTTCAGGTCACAAAAGTAATTGTATTTGAAATATTTTTGAAAATGGCAAAGAAAGAAAGGATTGAACATATGGTTGATATAAAGTAAGAACTCTGTATATGCTTATCCTTTGTATGTTGCACTTAAAATTGTAAACCTGTGGGATGTGGGGGGGGGGGTTTCTACTGCCAGCATGGGAGCTACCAAAATTTTCTATATACCTACAGTATATACCCTTTTTCCTATAAATGTTATAAAACCAATAAATTTTTTTACAACAACAACAACAACAAAAAGAGACTATAAACAGCCTGGCCAGAAGTTAAGGAGTTATGAGCACAGGTGGTGTTTTCATCTATACTTTCAATACAATAATACAATACAATACAATACAATAGCAGAGTTGGAAGGGACCTTGTAGGTCTTCTAGTCCAATCCTCTGCCTGGGCAGGAACCTTATACCATTTCAGACAAATGGCTATCTAACATCTTTTTAAAGACTTCCAGGGTTGGGGCATTCACAACTTCTGGAGGCAAGCTGTTCCAGAGGTTAATTGTTCTGACTGTCAGGAAATTTCTCCTTAGTTCTAAGTTGCTTCTCTCCTTGATTAGTTTCCACCCATTGCTTCTTGTCCTGCCCGCAGGTGCCTTGGAGAATAGTTTGACTCCCTCTTCTTTGTGACACCCTCTGAGATATCGGAACACTGCTATCATGTCTCCCCTGGTCCTTCTCTTCATCAAACTAGACATACCCAGCTCCTGCAACCGTTAACAAAAGGTTAACATCCAGTGAAAGAACAAAGGAGTTTAGAAATAAACCGCCAGCTTAAGGGATGGGTAGCACCAAGAGAACTTTGGATTCCTAGACCATGGTCTACATTACATACAAGAAGGGCTTCTGGCAAGGTATGAGCTGCACCTCACAAGAACTGGGAAGAATGTATTCAGAAAATGACTAACTCAGCTTTTCTGAAGAGCTGTAAACCAAAACTGAGGTGGCAAGATGAACGATCTTTAGGATCTTTAGGACCTTATCCCAAGCATAAACCCCAAGACAACCAATCAAACAAGTGGGTAGGGAGTTATGGAAAGGAAAAAATATATAAAGATATAAAGCCAGAAATGTAGGAATGTAGGGTCAGTCATAAAAGACTCAAACAGGATGAACATGAAGTTCATTTCTTGTCTCGGTTATAGATGTAGGCAAATTTTGTTCCTAGGAATTTTAGGATAAACAGCTAGCCCATTCTGCCTCAAGTGTGGTATCATCAGAAAAGACCAGTCCATTGGAAATTGTATTTCACAGAATGAGACAGTACAGTTTTGGGTTCCCAAACATCACCCCAACAGTTTATTAGTGATAACAAACAAAATATCCCAATGGGGTTACCTAAAAAATGAAATAAAAACAAAAACATGGCCAACATTTCACAAATTCAGTAACTACAGATTCTTCCATAAGAATCTTGCAAGATCTGTGCCATTTTGTTCATTTATTTTAAATTTGTATTATATTTTTATTTTCGAGTGTCTAGAAAATGTGTAATTGCACAATGATGCTAACTACCTGAAAAGATTGGGAAACCTTGTAAAATGCTTCATGCAGAGAGATAAAAGCTGTGGGATAAAGTGAAAACCTCAAAACAGACATAATCTACAGGCAGCTGCCATAAAGTTACAGAAGGAAATACAGGAAATAATTAAGATCTGCAATCCAGGTGTGAAGTAAATGGTTCACTTAAAACAGTTTGAAAAGATTCTTCAGGTGATTATGTATTTCCAAGGTGACATCCATGCAAGCAAGAAGCCATTGTGATTATCAATTTAATCAATGCTTTCAGAGATAAATTTGGGCTTTGCCGAGGTGACAAACCACCATTATTTTCATGGTAGTTCCATCCTTGAGGCCTGAGGGGAGCAAGAAGAACCAAGCCAGATATAGTAGTCTTCCCTGCAAAAGATAGTGGCGCTGACTACTATTTTTGGTGCAGCAACAATGTTATCAATTATTCAGCATATGGTTATCAAACCAAGCTCCGCATATATGGACTCACTTTTCTGAGGTAACTTACATATTTGGGTTATTCAGTGATTGTCGCCAGCTAGATTTTTAAAATGTCAACTAGTGCACTGACCTAGCAACATGAATTTTTGGTCACCAGATGAGGTGGCTCAATTACATCTTGGTATTCGAAAGCTGACTAGTGCTCCTTGCTCCTGTTCTCTTGTCTCCAGTAGTAGCCTGAACTAGACAATTTGCAGAAACTGCAGAAGAAGGCCACAGGGTTCCTTGTGGAGTCATCCATCTCCTGTCAACCTATTCCCAGCTTCTGGCAATTTGAAGAACATCTTGAAAATGAAGTGCCATGAAAAGCCAATGAGCTAAGTTGGGGAAAGGGCACACAAATCAGAGAAGCAAAAATGAAATACTAAATCTTCCAGACGGGAATCTCTTTCAGATAAGAAATGTGGAGCCAATGTACCAATGTAGGGAGAAGAATTGTCCCAATAGATTTCTTTCTTACTTATTTAGGTGTTATGAAGCTGGTATAGAGTTGAATAGATTTTTAAAAAATAACCAACCAATACACCTTAACAGTTTCCCATCCATTTGTACCACCAAGGCATGAATGTAGCAAAAACAGAAAGGAATTCTTTTTCACTTAAAATCTATCCCTTTTGGTGAGGTTTTTTTATTTCTCAAGTACCATAGCTTGTTTAGTAGACTTATTATCTATTATCAGTTAACCCTGAATAGATATACCACTGTGACATTAGTGTATTAATATATCATTGTATGACACCATTTGAAAAGGGGAAATCTTCTTTGTGTAAAATAATATTAATGTTCATACAGGCTTTTTTGTGCTTGCCGTTCAACTGCTTTTACATATTTGACAGAAATATTTTCTATGTTGTTATGCAGCTATAAAGTTATTGAGAGTTTCCATTTTTCAGCTCAGCATTTGGCAACCTCGAAAACAGGCATTTGGGACCCCTGCACATATAAACTAATATACTTGACATTCCACTTTCTATAGTCAATGTTTTCTGAAGAAATCAGAATTGCATCAATGTTAGAAAAGATGAATCACAGTAAATATCCATTCATTAATGCAAAGAGTAGATGGGCATCATAGCATAAAATTACAAGGGCAAAACACAACTGTAAATGTAGACATTTTAGAGAAAAAGTGAAAGTTGTAGCACATGTTACAGCAAAGAATATTTCAGTCCAATATTTGGCATCCCATTCTATTCAATTTATTTCTTGTTTTCTCTATTCCCAACCTCCCTCCTAGATTTACCAAGTGTTAAATAGCCACTGAATGTGTTCAGTTTTTATTTGGCTTTGCCCCCAAAATTGTTCTATTTATTTATTGACATTTAAATGAGCTCCACAATTCCCCCAAGTTGGGGGATGCTCCTATTTGTAGTGCTGTTAAAACTCCATAAACTACAAAACTTTCAGACTGAACATTAGAAAGAAAATCATTTACAGAACTCTGCAGACATGATTTATCTCAATGTATGTTCTTTTTCATAGTTACCAAAAAACATCCTGCACTGTCATTGCTGGAGATCCACCTAGCTTTGATGATCTACATCAGTATTTCTCAACCTTGATAACTTTAAGATGTGTGGATTTCAAGCTGGCTGAGGAATTCTGGTCTACATCACTAATTCCAATGTTCTTCTTGCTCTGCAGCTTCCTGTTATATCTTAGTACCTTTCATCTTCTTTTTATCTATTTTTATTTATTATTTATATATCAAATTTAGAAACTGTCCATCTCTCTCAATCTCCTGGTAGATGGCTGCATTGACCCTGGACTTAATGAAACACAGTGGTCCAAAGTCCTATAGCTCAGTGGTCCAAAGTCCTCTTTTCTGAGGAGAACAACTTTTGCATCTCATTTGGAAACCAAGGACCCAGAGTGGAGAGGCACACTGCAAGATGCTTGAACTCCAGTGTGAAGTTTCCACAGTCTGTGTTGATTTGGGGAGCCATGTCATTTGCTGGTGTTGGTCCACTGTGCTTCAATAAGTCCAGGTCAACGTAGCCATCTACCAGGAGAGTTTTTAACTGTAATTGAGCTGTACGCAATTTGTCACAATTATGACAAATCACGGCTTGAACTATCTTGCTTTGCATGTAATGAGCCTTATCTCATACATTAGTTTCACCTTTTAAATTGCATTACTGAAATAAATGAATTTTTGCACGATATTCTAATTTTTTGAGTTTCACCTGTACATTATATTGATTCATAGCTGAGAATGGATTGCCTATGTAACTGAATATATGACAATTTCCTCTGCATTCTTATTCTTTTGTCATAATACTCTGTGAGTATTTTTATTTAATGTTTTTTTTAAAAAGTCATCGCTCACCAAACTTCACGTTTAAATATTTATTCTCTATTTTAAAAAATATTTTCATAGAAAGATCCACATGTCTAAATAGATTTCCTTTTAAAATAAACTGTGAATTCAGCTTCATGCCTTTTTTGAGCCAAGACTTTCATTTCACTGGAGACAAACTAATTTGCAGAATATACTATATACTCTTCTCTGTAGATAAGTGGCAAATTAAATCTGCTTATCAGAATTCACAAAACTCAGACAGTAACCCTTCATCCATGTTAAGTATTAACTCACACAATAACCCCTGTGTTCTGTCAAACATGTACCTGTAATTTTAATTTGGATAGTCATATGAATTCCATTAATGCATGTTTGAGTGTTGTATATTATTTACTTCACACTGTAGCTATCTGGTGATCTTACTTATAAACTGTAATCCAGTTCTGCAAAATTGTTTACAGATAAAATCCACAGCTGATCCCTATGTTGTTGTGTTAGCACTTTTCCCCCAACACAACTCATTATCATCTGAAAACAACATTGTTTAAATTATATTTCTTATTATGCATCATTAACATCTGTAAAATGACTAACCAATACCAGATATGTATAAATTATAGCAGGATGTTCAGATGAATATTTTCTTGATAAAATAAGGCATCAAAGCAGTGGTGAAATGTAAAAAAAAATTGTCACCGGTTCTCTGGGCGTGGCTTTCTGGGCATGGCTTGGTGGTGGTGGTGGGGGTCATGTGACTGGGTTGGTGTAGCCAGCATTTTTTTTTTAATTTTAAAGCCTTTATGACTACTTATTTGCCTGAAATGGAAGTAATAAATAATAATAATAATAATAATAATAATAATAATAATAATAATAATAATAATAATAATAATAATAATAATAATAATAATAATAATAATAATAATAATAATAATAATAATAATAATAATAATAATAATAATAATAATTATTATTATTATTATTATTATTATTATTATTATTATTATTATTATTATTATTATTATTATTATTATTATTATTTTAATTTGTTGACCGCTCCCTCTCCCCATAGGGACTCGGAGCGGTACACAGGGAAAACTAAAACAATAAATATACAAACACATTAAAAACAAATTAAACATATACCTGTGCTAAAAAATGCCCCATTAAAATACTAAAATTCCCAATTATAAGTAACTAAAACCCCATAGAGAGAGAGACTACCCTAGGCCGGCCAAGCAGAAAAGATGTGTTTTTAATTTTAGACGGAAGGAGCGGAAGTCCTTAAAGAATGCTTTAAGAAGTGACAAAAAAGGTTCAGCTTTGCCGTGTGATCATGGAAACTCCACACCCCCCACACACACACTTTTTAAAGCATTTTTTACTACCAGTTTGGCTGAATATGTAGTAAAAAAAAATCTTTAAAAAAAGGTTTCCACCATCATATAGCACAGCTGATTGTCATGGAACCTTTCCCTCCCCACTTTTAAAGCATTTTTTTCCTTCAGGCAAATCCAACAAACCTGCTGTAAGCTGCAAGATCGTCGGAAGCTTTTTTTTTTTTTTACTACTGGTTCACAGAACCAATGACAATCATCCCTACTGGTTCGCGTGAACCAGTGTGAACTGGTAGAATTTCACCCCTGCATCAAAGGTGTATTCCACTTGCTGGGATTGCTATAGAGAACTGCTTTGTTGGTGAGAAAGTTGACACAGGACATTTTCTAGAAGAACCCAAAAAAACAGCAGAGCAAAATACTTCAACAGAAATCAAGAAAAATGTGTAGCAATAGCACTTAGACTTATATACCACCCCATTGTGCTTTACAGCAGGGGCCTCCAACCTTTGCAACTTTAAATCTGAAGGACTTCAGCTCCCAGAATTCTCCAGCCAGCAAAGCTGAAGTCCTTCAGACTTAAAGTTGCAAAGGTTGGAGACCCCTGCTTTACAGCACACTCTGGGTGTTTTACAATGTCAGCATTTACCCCCAACAATCTGGGTCCATTTTACTGACCACAGATGAGTAGAAGGCTGAGTCAGTCTTGAGCCTGTGAGGATCTAAATCCAGTTTGAGGGCAGAGTTAGCCTGCAATATTACATTTTAATCACTGGACTACCAGTGTTGATTACTCTAGAGGCAAAAACCTGAATCATATGGAGGAAGGTAACCCTTCTGGCACATGCATTTCAAGGCCACTGCTATTTGGAGAATTCTAAAAATGTATGTCCATAAGCACCCAAAGTTAAAATATTAACAACCCCCATCCAATTCAACTTCATATATTAAAGTACTTGGCTATTGAAATCAATCAACTTAAAGTGCCTATTGTTGCCTGTAATTTAGGTTTTCATTCATCTCTGAAGGGCTTCAGTTTGCTTGGCATGGAAGAGTGTTAGAACTACGTATTATTAAAGAACCATTCTTCATCCATTATGACGTTCCAGAAAATATTCACAAGCAAAAGTCATTTTCTGTACTGTTATACATGGATAGATTTTATTTCTCTATGTGCATTTTTATACCAGCTGAATATGTGCCCATAGCTTCAGCTTGGACTTGATACATGTAACTGATTTCACATACCAATATTCAGACAGACTGTAGAGATATTTTGGTGTTGTTTTTTTTGACTGCACAATCTGAAACAGTCTCAAGGTAGATAAAGTGAATGACAAAAAATGTTTGGTTTGTGCTCTGCATCACAAGCAATTGCCTGAAGAAACATGGAAGTCCTTCATTATTGAAGATATGTTATACCAGGAATTTTATGAGATTGAACTGCAAATTCAAGTTAAATCAAATTGCAAATTCACTTAGGATCTTGCCTGATTCATGCTTCATTACATGTAAGTTTATAATTTAGTATCTATTAAATGGGTTTGACAACAGCTCCTGGACTAGTAATACTGGTTGTAAATGACAGATGAACTTCACTGGGTTAGCAGATTGATATCAATATTTTAATCAACAAGCCATAATTCAAAAGTGTTGTTTGTTCATATCCAAGTGACAGAAACCTAACTTACAGTCAATCAAAAGTAGAGTCAAAATGTGTAAGAACAGATAACTGGAATATTGAATCTTACTTGACTAAGTAATTGGTTTCAATATGGAATTCTTTTGGAAACGGAGGTGGATGGCAGGCAGACAACATTTGGCTATTTTGCTATTCTTAATAATTTTGTCAAATCTGTTTTTCGTATTTCTCCAGGCTAAACTTCCCTTCAGTGAATTGAATTTTCTCTTTCGTTTCATATGGAATTTTAGAAACATGGGTCATATTTAGGGAAAATCAAATGAGGTCATGCTGAAGGGCCCCTTTACTTTTTTCAAATTCCTTGCCTTTCTAACCAGCAGTGATTCTCCAACTTAGCTGATCTTCTTTCCACAAGACAACAACAGATGCTCAAGTTGGATGATGTTTTCAGTAAAACAATCTTTTAAATGTACATTATGGAACAATGTGTCCTTGAAAAGAAATACCAGTTTTGCCTCTGATATCCTTCTTCAGCATATCCAATATTGCAGGGTGGGGAGGTCAAAGTCATGGTGCCACAAGACATATTGTGACTTTTTTCCTGTTCACTAAAACAGGGGTAGGTGTGGCCACCTTGTGACACTCCTGCAATAGTGGATGCAGGGAAGCCTCTATGAATGATGGCTATACAGAGAAAGTTATTGGAAAGATGCAAGAATGCTAACTAAGTCAACCAGTGCAATCAATCTATATTGCATCAGAGCTCTGCTCTGCTCATAGGGACGTGGTGGCTCAGAGGCTAAGTCGCTGAGCTTGTCAATCAGAAAGGTTGGCAGTTCAACGGTTCGAATCCCTAGTGCCACCTAATGGAGTGAACTCCCATTACTTGTCCCAGCTTCTGCCAACCTACTGAATCGAAAGCACGTAAAATGCAAGTAGAAAAATAGGGACCACCTTGTTGGGAAGGTAACATAGTTCTGTGTACCTTCGGCGTTTAGTCATGTCAGCCACATGACCATGGAGACGTCTTCAGACAGTTCTGGCTCTTCGGCTTTAAAATGGAAATAAGCACTGCCTCCTAGAGTCAGGAAAGACTAGCACGCATGGGTGGGGGCACCTTTACCTTTCAACATCTCTGCTTATGATAGAGCAGTATTTGTGCTAAGAATAATATGGTTGAAAAAGCTAAAAGAGATCAGAGGCTGATCTCTACCAGTGAAATTGCTATAAAGCAATTGTTTACAAAGCTTTTTAAAAGATCCAAACATTCTTTAAAAGAAAAGAAACAAAACTAACAAAAATGTGAAGTTAACATGATCTCGCTTAAATTCCCTCTCTTCTTCTAAAATATGAAAAGATTCCTGTTAACTATACACAGTGACGAATGTTATGGGAATCCTTTTCCCTTAATTTTCTCAGGTCTCAGCTAATGCCGCCTGGCCAGAGAATGGTGGTATTAGGTCCCTGCCCCAACTACAAGTTGTGGCTATTAGATGGTCAAAGTGCCTGAGCAGCTTTGCTTTCTAAAGCATGAAATGGCATTTGTGAGCATAACAATTCCAAAGGGAAAATAACGTTATAGAGGAACTTGCAAATGCTGTGTGTAGTCCAGTGGAAAGAAACACCTATGCAGCATTTTTAAAATAAAAAAAGATGGCATTATTTTTATTAGGCTGGTGCTGTGTGGTATTTGTGATGCAGTTTTCTAGGCAGCTAGCAAAATAACAGTCAATAAGAAAACTTAACATGTTTAAAGTAAATGCTCTCAATTCAGGACAATTAAAATTTTTGCTGATTAATAACAGGATGGAAATAAGACTACGACTAGTTCAGATTATGACTAAAAAAACTGAGCATTTTTCCAAATCCTGCCTAGACTTTGTTCCTTATTCTTATTTGAATTGAATTATTGAAAATATATTGCTTTTCAAATGTTTAAATGGTGACCATATAGAGTAGAGTAGAGTAGAGTAGAGTAGAGTAGAGTAGAGTAGATTAGAGTTGTTAGGATATTCAGCCTTATATTGGGTTGACAATATATATGAGCCTATGTTCTTAAGGAATTGTGTAGCTTTAAGAACTGACTTATAAACTGATTGGCTATGCTGATCAGCTCTACCATATAATCAAGGTCAGGAACACTGATCATTCCCTGTTCGATTCCTTGTGATCCTGTGCTGAAGCTGTGAAGAAGGAGGAGGATTGTTTTGCATCACTGTGAGATACTGCATCTGGGTTTGGTGAAGGACTGTTGATATTTGCTTGAGGGTTAGTCGGAAGAAGAATTTTAGTTGCTACAAAGCAAAGACTATTTATTTTCTTACTATCGCTGTTTTAGAGTTTGTTTGTGGTTTACAGCAACGTATCTCGTTACTGTCTGGTGAATTACACTATTCCGCATTTATTCTGCTAACATGGTTAAGGGACCAGAGTCTTAACACTGGTTCTTAACCCAGAGTAGATAAAGTAGAGTTGAGTTGAGTTGAGTTGAATTAAATTCTTTATTGGCAAAATGTGATTGGCTATACAAGGAATTTGTCTCTAGTGCAGAAGCTCCTAGTATACATACAAACAACAAAGTAATATAATCATAAGATACCAATATAAGAAGGTAGTAGAAAAAATGAGAAGGATAATAGTACTATAGTCATGATACATTGGTAAATAATGACAGAGAAATACATAAACCCCACCCCAAAACCTACTAAGTTCAAATACACCATCTACAACAAAAGACATTCTAATGAAATGCTAAAGCATACTGAAAATGACATAAGAGAACGATTGAGGAAGAAAGTAAGATTTATCTAGCTTACTTTGGCCGATCTTAAAAAAAAAAAAAAGTTTGAGTTGGATATTGTTAGTACTTAGATAGTCAGGAAATTCCAAGACAGTAATCTATGTCTGTTTACTCTATCTATCTACCTACCCATCCCAAAAGATAATGGCAAATCGCTCTCATACTTTTGCCATGAAAGTCACTTGAAATTATTAGTTTAGCTTAACTCACAATGGATTTACTTTATATCAGGAAAATACATTTTTCCAGAAGTTGGAGAGCAGATTTCATCATCAGAATATCAGAAATAGCTTAATTTGGAACTGGGGAACTTTCCATTTCTTGCTACTTATTTTTAGGCATCTGTATTACTTACAAAGACTTCTGTGGTTTCTGACCCATGAAGCCAAGCACAGTCACTAGTCATCTATATCAGCCACCCAAAGACTTCATAACTTTTCTTACTTTTCTTTCTGTCTGGCATTCAAAGAAGACACAGTTACATGGCTGGTTGATTATGTTCAGTTTGAGGGTTACAAATTGTGCCACAATTGTTCACCCCCATCTCTGTGCAAGATATACATCATGTTAAGATGATGATGCATTTCCACAACTATATTTGACCAAAACTTTTCTACCTCAAGAACATAAGATGTGAAGGCATTTTGCAAGGTAAACTGAGATTCTCTATACAAATGATAAAAATGAGGGATGTTTATCTTTACATTAGGACTAACTGAATCATTATGATGTATTCACTGGACAGTAATTATTCTAGGACCGTGATGGTGAACCTATGGCGCGTATGCCACAAGTGGTATGCAGAGTCCTCTCTGCAGGCATGCGAGCAATCACTCCAGTCCAGCTCCACCATGCACGCCAGTCAGATGGTCTTCAAGTCTCATGCATGGGGGATGAGGCACATGTGGGTGATGTGAATGTGTGGGTGAGCTCATACATGAAGCTCATACATGAAGGGAGACTTGGATTGCATTTTGGGGGCTGATGCAGTGCCCCTGCACCCCATTTTGGCTTCCAGGTTGGTGCGGGATGCCTTCCGGGTCCAACACGGGGCACAGGGAGTCACGTGTGCATGCAAGGGGGGGAGCATGCGGAGGGTTCACATGCACATTGCATTATGGGTGCAGGCAAGTGGGTGCACTGTCGCACACAGGTGAATGCCAGGGGTGTGTTGCTGCCAGTTTTACTACTGGTTCACAAGCTGCATGCAACCTACACATGTGCCGTTCAATGTAAATTATTCTTTGCACATGCGCAGAACAATTTACAGTGAACTGCGCACATACAGTTACTAAAATCCAAAATGGCGGCAGCCGAGTGGTGGTGAGGGAACCAGTTTGGTGGCATGGCAGGCCTAAATTCCACTACCAGTTCGGCCGAACTGGGCTGAACCAGCAGCAACCCACCTCTGGCCCACACACTTTAGACACATGATGACAAAAAGGTTAGGCATCCCTGTTCTAGAAAGTTATATAATGTGATTTTGTTTACTGTAAATCTCACACAGATGCAACCAAACATTTTCTCTTGGCAGTGAACGTATATTTGCATTAACAAGCAATAATATACCTCTTTTATGAAGGAGACAACTCCTGGGACTATCAGTGAAAAGTTCCCAATGGAATCTGTGGAAAATAATAAGCAAAGGACGGGCAAAAATGCATCCTCCCACATTTGTCATATTCTCCATTTGTAAAAAGAAAAGATTATTTTGTACAGCCAAAAGAGTGCTGAACTTGATATTCTTTTCCCAACAGCTTGTTTAGAAAGAGGCATCCAGCTCAGCCTGGGAATTCAGCGTAGTGTATAACTCAGTGGCAAGTTGGCTGAACACAGAAATGGTCAATAGGGAGTCCTGAATATAAGTACCAATCTTGTTATGAACTCCTTATAAATATTGTCACTGGGACTGGAGTACAAGGCAATCAAATTCAATGGCGCACAAATTGCAAGCATGCATGAATAAATGTCAACCAAGGTCCTGTCCTGTCCTTCCTCCCTTTTCTCCTCAAAGCATTCTGGAATATTCCAGGGTGAAGAAGGGAAAGGGAATTTAGAGATGAGCAGAAGAAAAGCCCACTGAGAGAGTGACAGAGTACCAGTAATCTGCACCAGCTTTCAGGGTAGTCACTTAATAAAAAAAAAATGCATCTTTGATATATTAAAGAAATGGAAGAGGAGCCAGAAAAGGAAAAGAATAATGACTACCCAAACTAGGGGGAAGGAGTGACACAGCTGCCTCTTAAAGATCAGATATAGGATTAGACCCTCTTACAGAAAGTTGCAGTTTATCAAGTCTGCATCAAACAAGAATTTACAGATCCTTATAGAATATGATATATTGCTGCATGGGTAAGAACGTAACTAACCATCTGCTTTTAGAACATTATTATTCAATACTAATCTTAAAAATTGATTTTACATACTTTAACACACTGTCTCTGCTTTCTGCCACTGTGTCTCCATTTGAAATAAGTTATGGCTACCACAACAACAAAAGTCCTAGCAGTCCTTTCCCACCTCCCACCCCTGCTCTGGAACTCAAGACTCAGCCTAGATACAGGATGTATGTATGTTGGTTTATTAGACCCATGTCTGATCTGGATTGAGAGCAGTTTTAGGAATCCAGGAAGTTGCTGAGATTTAAGGCGAAAACATACTAAAGGGACTAAATTCGATTCACACAAGGCCCAGTTACCTCTAATTCAGTGGAGGCTTCTGAAAAATCCTCTTCTGCCCTCTTTGTGGGTTCCCAATGAATAGCAACAACATTTAGCAATAGCACTTAGACTTATATACTGTTTCACAGTCCTTTTAGAGCCCTCTCCAAGCAGTTTACAGAGTCAGCATATTGCCCCCAACAATCTGTGTCCTCATTTTACCCACCTCGTAAGGATGGAAGGCTGAGTCAACCTTGAGCTGGTGAGATTTGAACTGCCGAACTGTAGCTAGCAGTTAACTGAAGTAGTCTGCAGTACTGCACTGTAACCACTGTGCCACCTCGGTTCAATGGAATAGGCTGGGAATAAGTAAGTTTTGTCCTCTAAGAAAAGCTGGCCTTGCACGAATCAAAGAGGTTCTCTGGAATAAAGAATGGCTTTTAAGGAAGAGTGAAACTCAGAGTAAACTGACTGATTGCTGCAGCTTCCCTTTGACTGACCACCTAGAGATAAAGAAATGATGTCAAAACAAATGTTACTAATCACTTGCCTAGCAGGTTACCACCTCCCTGGAACAGCAGAGGGAGATTGAGAATGGACATTTTTCTTAACTTCCATTCTTTCAGGGAAAGCCTGGTAGGGCTTTAAATTCTAGAATAAAAAAAGCTTTAAACAGAACCTACAGCATCCAATTTTATATTTAAATATTACTTAATTAAAAATGGAAGTGCATTTTTTTTTTAATAACTGCATATTCCTGGCGAAAAAGGATGGAATAAATTTAAAAGTAAATAAAAGTGAAAGTGATGCAGACCAGAAATAAACCAGTTGCCAATGAAAGTTTGATTGGATTTAATTAGAGATGGGTAAATTTATGTTTCACATCTCTCTGTTGCATATATCAGTCTTTTGAGTAAAACACCACATCATAAACTTCAGGAAGAGTCCCAGTTGGAAGATGGTTATATTTAAATCTGAACATTCATCTGGGAATTGAAGATGGGCCAAAGGGGAAAGCTGCCTTTGGTTAAAACTCAAATGTTGAGGAGTTCATGGATATAACAATGCAGTTTTCTTGGCAGCAATTTGGATGGAATTTGCCTTTGCCTTTTGGGGGGATTTTGTCCCCAGCTTTCTACCGGGGATAGGATAGCCTCCTATCCAACTACTAACCAGACCCAGATCTTATTAGTCCAGAAGGGTGAGTCAGGTGTCACAACTACTGAATTTCTTAGGCATTTAGAAACGAGTCTCTTGAATTCAATGTACCAGCAAATTCAAAGTAAATGCATGTTGGATAACGATTCCAAAAGGAAAGCAAATGTTACAGAGGAATTTAAAAGGTTGGGTATAATCCAGCATGTAAACTCTGAAAAAAAATTATATATTTGTTCTGTTTTGAGGAATTATTCTACCATTTGTATATAAATCCACAAAGAACCTTTTTTTAACCACAAAAACTTTCCCTGTTATTTAAAATTTTAATAAGGCAATAACAATAAATATATGCTTATCTATAAATGGCCACAATACAGTAAATAATGAGCTTTCTTACTTAAAAGAGAACTGCAATGTATGTGAGAAGATATTTGGATTTTACTGCATTTGTTTCTATCCCAAATAAGATGTTTGTAAGTACAGTGATTAAAAAGAAAGGAACCCCAAGTCTCTCTAATAGTTCTATTATGTACCAATAACACTACAGCTTACATTCCAACACTGACAAGGAGCTTAAGACAAATCCTGAAAGATGATATTTTTCTCCCCCCCCCCCAAAAAAAAGTAATAATAATATAAATCACTAGCTATACCCGGCCATGCATTGCTGTGGCTCAGTCTGGTTAAATGGCCAACCAATCTCTGTGTAGATCTACACCTGCACACATACACACAAACAACATATAACCCCCAACCTACCTACCTACTGTATTTCTCCCTCTCTATCTATCCCTCTACCTACCTACCTACCTACCTACCATATTTCTCCCTCTCTGACTATCCCTCTACCTACCTACCTACCTACCTACCTACCTACCTATTGTATTTCTTCCTTTCTCCCTCCATCTACCTACCTACCATATTTCTCCCTCTCTATCCCTCTACCTACCTACCTACTGTATTTCTCCCTCTCTCTCTCTATTCCTCTACCTACCTACCTACCGTATTTCTCCCTCTCTATCTATCCCTCTACCTACCTACCTACTGTATTTCTTCCTTTCTCCCTCTATCTACCTACCTACTGTATTTCTCCCTCACTCTCTATCTCTCTACCTACCTACCTATCTACCTACTGTATTTCTCCCTCTCTCTCTCTATCCCTCTATCTACCTACCTACCTACTGTATTTCTCCCTCTCTCTCTATTCCTCTACCTACCTACCTACCTACTGTATTTCTCCCTATCTATCTATCCCCCTACCTACCTACCTACCTAACCTACCTACTGCATTTCTCCCTCTCTGTCTATCCCTCTACATACCTACCTACTGTATTTCTTCCTTTCTCCCTCTACCTACCTACCTACTGTAATTCTTCCTCTCTATCTATCCCCCTATCTACCTACTATATTTCTTCCTTTCTCCACCTACCTACCTACCTACCTACCTACCTACCTACTGTATTTCTCCCTATCACCCTACCTACCTACCTACCTACTGTGTTTCTCCCTATCTATCCACCTACCTACCTACCTACCTACCTACCTACCTACCTTATTTCTCCCTCTTTATCTATCCCTCTAACTACCTACCTACCTACTGTATTTCTCCCTCTCTATCTATTCCCCTACCTACCTACCTACTGTAATACAATAATACAATAGCAGAGTTGGAAGGGACATTGGAGGGCTTCTAGTCCAACCCCCTGCCTAGGCAGGAAGCCCTATACCATTTCAGACAAATGGCTATCCAACATCCTCTTAAAGACTTGCAGTGTTGGGGCATTCACAACTTCTGGAGGAAAGCTGGTCCACTGATTAATTGTTCTAACTGTCAGGAAATTTCTCCTCAGTTCTAAGTTGCTTCTCTCCTTGATTAGTTTCCACCCATTGCTTCTTGTTCTGCCCTATGGTGCTTTGGAGAATAGCTTGACTTCCTCTTCTTTGTGGCAACCCCTGAGATGTTGGAAGGCTGCTATCATGTCTCCCCTAGTCCCTCTTTTATTAAACTCTATTTCTTCCTCTCCCTCTCTCTCTATGGCCCACCTGGGAGTTTGCTATCTCAGTACCTTGTTTTGGCCCTAAGAGGTCTCCATATGTTGCTGAGGAAATGACTGTTGGAAAGCAGCTGGATGGGCAGAGCTACAGGGAGGGGAAAACATAATCAGTGGGTACATTTTACATTTGCGTACCTTGCACATGACACATGTGTGCTAGGCACAAAATGAGTACGTATTCTATTATCGGAAGTCCTTTGGAACATTGTGTCAAAATTTGGTGTAAATTGGTGCAGTAGTTTTTGAGATTAGCTGCTTCGTACAAACTATTTTATATTTTTATTTATATAGATGAAGGCCATTCTGAAGGCTCAGGTTTCACTACGATGAAAAGCAGAAGAGAATTTTACATTAATGTGGTGTGGGTCAACCTGCCTCTATATATCTTTTTGTGCTAAAACCAATTTAAACATGAGAACTACACCCATCTGATTTTCTACCAGGCTGCTACAATGAGTGAAGTATTACTATGCATAAAAGCCATTTATATATAACACTATGCACCCTTTTTATATCTGTGTACTGCAATGAGAAAATAAATGAAAATATGTTTGTAAAATTTGGGGTTCATGCTATATAAGATGAGTAGCCTACTTTGAGATAAGACTGATCATTATTTCCAAAAATAATGATGATAATAATAATCTTTGGTTTGAAATGTAAATTGAACAGGAAAAACAAACCATAAAAAGGTGTATTTTCACATAATTCCCAAGAAAACTACACAGACATGTAAATGAAGACACTGGAAGCATTTATTAGTATTTTTACTATTATTTACTGGTATTCCAGGACAAACTGGAACTACACCACTTATAATCTGACCTAAGCATAGTTCATAAAATTGTCTGCTACAATATCTTACCTGTCAGTGACTACTTCAGCTTCAACCACAATAATACATGGGCAAACAATAGATACAAACTCAAGGTTAACCACTCCAAACTCGATTGCAGAAAATACACTTCAGCAACAGAGTTGTCAATGCCTGGAATGCTCTACCTGACTCCGTTGTTATATCCTCAAACTCAGCTTCAACCTTAAACTGCCTACCGTGGACCTCACCCCATTCCTAAGAGGTCCATAAAAGGGTTGTGCATAAGCACACCAGCATGCCTACCGTCCCTGTCCTACTGTCCATTTATTTGTACTCATTTCCTTTGTTCATTTCCATGTTTATACTTATACCTGTTATCTTTACATGTTTGACAAACTAACTAAATAAAATAAAATAAATTTCATTTTGATCTCACCAATAGATTTTCATTAAAAAAAAATAGAATTGGTGGATCATTTCCTGAGGGTTTCATTTCATAAATGGTTATGTCTCATTAAAAAAAGTCAGGGTTCATTTTCTTTATATATGGAATACCCAGCTACAGAAATTACCAATCTTTTATAAAGGATATTTATTTAGTTAATAATTAAATTCCCAAACAGTCTCGTTTGAATCTTTCCCACTAAACCTATCCTACTTCTTGAAGATTAACATGATTAGAAGAGGGGATAAGAAGATATACAGTATAATACACTGACTTTCTTGGAAGGGAGGTGTATGAAAATGCCATGAACAAGTCGATTGAACAATTAACCAAAGCAGAAATCATAATTGTGTTTTGCTGGGAAGTGAATGGAAACAGACTCCAAGAATCACAGCGACCACAACAACATTTTAAACACTAGCAATAGACCTGGAGTTTTAGCTCACATTTTTCACACATGCTTCAAACTAACTTGGCAACGACTTCTATGAAAACGCCATGATTCTCTTCAAATGCATTAGTGTGAGAAATAAAGTGTAGGTAGATCCTAGGTTTCCTGTTTCTCTTCACTGTCCATTAATTGGCATTCATGAGGATTGTGCACCTAGCAAAGAAGAGCAAAATAATAGGATGATGGCTCCCCAAGCTGACTTACTGCTACAGAGCTTAACTAATAAAAAAAGTTAAATTAAAAGCGGAGGGATGTTAGAGCCACCTACTGTGGCTTTAGGGGATGTTACAGAATAATGATGAGTGTTCACTTTCCTCCACATTAAGTAAAGCTATTCAGTAATGGCTTTAAAAAAAAACCCCATTTTTTTTAGCAGTGGTGCATTAAGACAAAATTCTGCATGTTACAACAGAGCGAATAAGCTCAGGCCAGACCTGCAGGGAAGAGTACTTTGCTGAAAACATTAGAGAGATTCATCACCCCTATGTGTGTACACATACACATACAAACTTTGGATGGGGGAAAATCAACTCTACAAAATCAAGGTACCCTTCAGTAATAGAGGCAAGGGAGGAAAATAATGAAGGGCCATTTGGCAACTATTGAATATTTTTCTTTGGTAACATTTTTTTTCCTTTCTGATTCCTCCTTCCCCTTTGTTTGATGTCCCTGTGTTTCTGTCTTGAGCAGCGGGCTGTAAGGAAAAGAACAGATGGCTCTCATTGGAGATCTGCACAGATCCTTTGCAGAGTGTTTTCAAAATTAAACCGTAGGCCATGTAAAATTAGGCCTAAGTCCCCCTATAGACAATAGACTGCTCTTCCCTATTCCAAAAGATAGCAAGTACCTTTCTTACTGACACTCTGTAATCCATGGGGAAAAGAAGAATGGCATATCACACAAAACAATTTGATCTGAAGCTCCTTTGATTCCTTGCTCTTCTTGATCTCTCTGGGTGCTTGGTTACTGATCTGGCGAATCAAGAATCTGCTCTAAACTTTCCATTATTTCCCTATATCCTGTACTTCAGCCCCACATATTTGGCTTAAGATCAATAGCAGCATTCTACCAAAGGTTTCTATCTTTTGTCTTTGAGGTGGTTTTACGCAAACCAAGTATGTCAACTCGTTATGATCTTGCACAGCATTTTAAAAGTTCATGTGTGTCCTTGATGGAATCCTGTACTCATATTTCATTTCATCAATAACAAGTTACAATTTTTTAAAGATAACTACATGGTGCCTTTTGAATTTTCATAATACAATGCTGTATGTATGCATACATTAATATATGCCCGTTTGGTGCACTGCCTTGATTACTGGACTAGAATGGGCTGTGCAAATTGCTTTGGGCCAAGAGCCATGCTTGTCCTTTGAGAGGAATGCTATGGCTGCAGTCCAGAAAAACTGGGACAAAACTAGGCTAGGGCAAAACTAAATTTTGTTTAATTTAAATTTAATTAAAAACAAGTTAATATCATTATTCCCTGTATAATTTCACAGTTCAGTCTTTCCATCCTGCTACAATTATACTTCAACCACAATTTTGGTAGTTTTTGTGTATTTTGGGAGGTTGGCATATTGTGTACCCTTATAGTAGAAAAAAAAAATAGGGGTTGACATCTCTAGTCAGCATAAGGTGAATTTTTCTGTATAAGGACTTTTAATACAGATAGAAGCTTACTTTTTTTTATTTTTCAACGTAGTCTCCCAGCACTGTCACACACTTTTCCCATCTGTGCACAAGCTTCCGTATTCCCTCAGCGTAAAAATCTTTAGACTGATGTCTCAGCCAGTCGCTCACAACACTTTTGACTTCATCGTCACTTTCAAACTTCGTGCCTCTCGTGAACGCTTTCAAGGGACCAAACAGGTGAAAGTCTGAAGGGGCAAGGTCTGGGCTATAAGGGGTATGAGGGAGCAGTTCCCAGCCCAGCTCGTTGATGGTCTGCACCGTTAGGCCACCTGCAGCTGACCTTCGAGTAGCCAAGGTCACCATGGACAATTTTGTGTGCTGTCCCAACAGATAAGCTCAAAGTCCTTGCAATGTCATCCACTGTCACCCTTCTGTCAGACTGA
Organism: Rhabdophis nuchalis; assembly: GCA_039707465.1. Lineage (NCBI taxonomy): Eukaryota > Metazoa > Chordata > Lepidosauria > Squamata > Natricidae > Rhabdophis > Rhabdophis nuchalis. Next base: position 141,775,066 of record CM077645.1, read on the forward strand.
ATGAGGTCATTGACTGATTCGATCACCTAAGGAGACCTCACTTCTGTAGGCCTCCCAGGCCTGCCTTCATCCTCAACACTGCTCCGTCCTTCTTTAAACAATGTAGCCCACTTGTAGACATTTTTTTGGCTGAAACATGTGGCACCATACACAGTTGACATTCTCCTATGAATTTGCACCCTTCAGCAACCAAAAACTTGATAACTGACCGCTGTTCAATCCTGGAGCATGCTTCTTGATCGGCCATCTTTGTTAATCAGTAAAACTCTCAAGGTTTTTTTTGTAATCTGCATAAGAAATTAAATCCATGTTAAAAAGTAGTAAAACACAAAGAAATAAAAAAGTAAGCTTCTATCTGTATTATACTGAAAAAATCACCTTATTTACTTTACCAGGTTGTTATAGTTAACATAATTGTGGGGAGAACCATTTATGCTATTACTAACCCTCTGTGAAGAAAAAAAATGGGATATAACTAGAATAATCACAGAACTGTTAGACAAAAGTGTGTAGTAAAGCCAATTAAACTATCTAGAAGTGACAGCCCAGCCTCTTCTCATAAATCCCCAAAAATAAAGAACTTCCATACATAGATTTGTTCCAAAGTTGTACAGATCTTATTGTCATAATGTTTTCTGTATATTTAAATGTAACCTAGACAGCTACAGCTGATACCTGTAATTATTTCTGATTTTAATTTATGGGACAATGGAACATAGTTCCTTTTCATCTTCCATGCAGCACCATTTTATGAATATGAATATCATGTCTTCTCTTAAGGTAAAGGTTCCCCTCACACATATGTACTAGTCATTCCTGACTCTAGGGGGTGGTGCTTATCTCCATTTCAAAGCTGAAGAGCCAGCGCTGTCTGAGAATGTCTCCGTGGTCCATTGCTGAAGGCTAGATGGCAATACAATACAATACAATAGCAGAGTTGGAAGGGACCTTGTAGGTCTTCTAGTCCAACCCCCTGCGTGGGCAGGAAAGCCAGGTCTTCTTCTGGAAGGCCCTCAAGGTCAGGACTTCAAAAGGAACTATGGTAGCAGAAAAAAACCTCCTCCTAGGTGCTGCAAAATGATAGTCTAATGTAGCAGTATGTAAACTTTTTAGCACCCAGGAAGTTTTTGTCAACAAAATTTTTCCATGGACTGGATGGTGGTGATTTTGCTTTTCCTCGCTCACCTGCCATTCACCTCCAGCTGTGCAACGAGGTTCCTAAGAGGTTACATATTGGTACTGGTCTATGACTTGGAGTTTGGGGGGCCCTGTTCTAGTGGATGGGATCCTTCTTCTGCTGGATCTGCTTTCACTTGAGTGTTCAAATCTGTCCGGATTAGATTACAATCTTGTTCTGTTTCTCTGGCTTTTGGCCAGACCTCTCGATTATTTAAGCTTCCCATCAATCCCATTATTCAGATTGTTCATTAAAATGTCAAATAATACTAGCTGCAAGATAGTTTTCTGAAGGACCCACTGATGAATGCTCTCTAATTCAATGTAAAACCATTAATACTAACTCTTTGAGAACAGCCAGTCAGTCAATTGTGGATCTACCTTATTATAGTGCCATACAAAGCACCACTTTAACAACTTGTCAATGAGAAAAACATGGGGAAGCTTATCAAATGCTTTGCTGTAATTGAGGTAGATTATATCCACAGCAATCCTTTTGTCTACTAGAATAATTGCTTCATCAAAAATGGAGGCATGACTTATCACACATGACATATTTGGATACAGCAATGATGATTCTTGGCAATCACAATATTGTCTTCAAGAGGTTTAGAAATAGCCTGCTTTATTATCTACTTTAATATCTTTCCAGATATTGATCTAAGGCTTACTGCTCAATAAATAAACAACCTTTGCCCTTTGGAGCACCATTCGCCAAAGACACATACAGCTCTCTCACCCTTCAAATATTCTGAAAGTCCCTTAAGCGTCCATTCCCATTCTTGTCATTAGAATATTTTGGGATGTCCCTGACAGCAGTTTTCTAGATGTAATTTATGTGATTTTGTTCGGATAGTTATTTTCCTTTTTTAAATTATGTATTCTAAAAATTATAACCTCACCCGAGTCTATTTGGGAGTTGGACACCTTTAAATCCCAAAAGATGAACAATAATAAGATCCTTTCCTGCCCCCCCCTCATTTTTCTGAAGATAGGAAATACTTAGAGTGACCAACCCTATCACAAGTTGTATTCATTCCCTGTATATGGTACTCAAAATGTCATTTCATTTGGGTATAAAAACAGGGGGAAAATGATTTATGAATTTTTCAGGGTCATCTATTAACCAGGCTCGGGTCCTGGTTACTTGAGAGACCGCCTCCTACCACATTCCTCCCTTCGACCTGTCCGCTCTCACAGAGTTGGCCTTCTCAGGGTGCCGTCAGCCGGTCAATGCTGACTGGCGACCCCCAGGGGGAGAGCCTTCTCTGTGGCGGGTCCGACACTCTGGAACGACCTCCCCCCCGATATCCGTACCATCACAGACCTACGTCTCTTCCGTCGGATGGTAAAAGCTCATTTCTTTCGTCGTGCCGGCCTGACATAGATTAGGGACTTTTAATTCGTTATTTATGTTTTTAACTATTTATTCAATTTTAGCACAGTCTTATTGATTTAATTGTTTTTTAAATTTTGTATATTGTGTGGGGTTTTTTTATCTTTCTGTGCACCGCCCTGAGTCCCTTTTGGTGAAAAGGGTGGTATATAAATTGAAAATAAAGTAAAAGAAAGTAAAGTATTAAGATCTGTTAAAATTTTATAAATTAAATAATATTGATAGTTTAGGTTAGAAGTTGGAACTGGATGCCAAGATCTAGAAGAATGGTCTTGCTTTGTGTTGCTAATTTCCTTCATTCTTATCTTTTGGAGTTGTAGCATACATATTCCCACGTTCTACCAAGTCAGCATATCAACCAAGTATTTCTCTAAATAGTAATAGCACTTATATACTGCTTCATTGGGCCTTGTAGCTCTCTCTAAGCAGTTTACAGAGTCAGCATATAGCCTCCCAACAAATGGGTCCTCATTTTACCAATCTTGGAAGGATGAACGGCTGAGTCAACCTTGGGCCAGTCAGAATCAAACTCCTGGCAGTAAGCAGTGTCAGCCTGCAATACTGCATTCTAACTACTGCACCACCCCGGCTCCATAAAAAGTATGTTTTTTTTAAATCATTACTGAAAGATGAAGGATGTAGATCAGGGATGTCCAAACTTGGGAACTTTAAGACTTGTGGACTTCAACTCTCAGAATTCCCAAGCCAGCTATGCTGGCTGGGGAATTCTGAGAGTTGAAGTCCACAAGTCTTAAAGTTCCCAAGTTTGGACATCCCTGATGTAGATAATATAAATGACTATGGTACCCTCTCCCCATAATATGAAGAGTGCCATGTGTTTTACTTATGAGAATGTGAGACTTTACAACAGATGCCTCACTTCTGATAAAAAAAAAATTGACCACGTTCCATATTTGTGTTTTGAACGAAAAAGCTAGAATTTACATAAATAAAGTGTAATGATATTAAATTTGTTTTATGTTGGCAAAGTTTGGCAAAGATTGAAGCAAAGGAGGCATGCCTTTAGCATTGATTTTCTGATGAAACTAATTGAGAATTCCTCAGAGGGGCTGAGACTAAAGTGCCCATTTAGGAAAATGACACGTTTTGTTGAAAAATGAATGTCTTTAACTACCTGAACAGTTTGTCATATTTTTCCCAACATATCTCAAACCCCACAATCAAGAAAATCTTTGATTGCATTATTACATTTTCCACATAGTCTTTCCAGTAGGACAGATCAGCGTAGATGAAGATGCGCAGTTATATCTGCACAGCAATCCTGTGAATTGGCTTAAACCATGAATCTTAAGATCTAATGGTTGGACTTCATTGGTGTTTTAACTGCAGAATGTCATGTGTTGATGCTGGTATATATGCCTGCCAATTAAGTCATTAACTCCAGGATATTTGAGCTGCATGAAAAGCAACACTGAGAGTTAGAGTTGATATAAGATCTACCTTAGTGCTAACCTAAGTAATTATTTCCAGTGGCACAATTTCAATTTCTAACAATAGATAAGATCAGATATCCAATAATAATTATCCCTTACCCCCAAGGTGCTGCTTGTGGGGGAAAGAAAAAAATGTGCTGAAAGAAGGACCTATCAGGAAAAAAGTGGGGTACCATTCCAACAGATGATTCTGGTGAGCTGTCAGCAGAAGGAAATTTACCAAATCTGGCTTGAAATACTACTTACTGAGTACAAGAGTAGTCAAGGATGGTAACACTATTTGTTCAATTATAACCCACATGTAATTTTACAAAGTACGTATGTATGTATGTATGTATGTATGTATGTATGTATGTATGTATGTATGTATGTATGTTAGGTTTTTTGAGCTGATAAATAAATAAATCAGGGAAACTAGGATAGATTTATTTCGAGCTTTTTAGCTCTCATCAGCTAGCCATACCCTTACTGGGATTCGAACCAGGGAAGTATTACATGTAAGTATGTTGTAATTGCCTCTAGACCAACTGGTTCTATCCTGATCAGCTGAGACAGGAGGATAAGTATATGCTTGTGTCACAACACCCTGTTAAGCCCCAATTAAGGGAGGAAGCACACTGCTTTCCTTTTCTGCCTTTCGGCTCATCACCAGAGACACAAGCATATACTTATCCTCCTGTCTCAGCTGATCAAGATAGAACCAGGGATACAACAGGGATCATTTGATTCTAGAACAGTAAAGTATGTATGCATAGAACCTGGCTTGTCTTTTTTTGAGAGAGAGAGAGAGAGAGAGAGAGAGAGAGAGAGAGAGAACTGTCATGGTTAATTGGAGCCTCCACTCAATAATCTTAGGAGAGAGATCTTTATGATGACAACACATAAGCCATCCAAGATATTGCCCTGATATATTTGAGGTTGCCTTGGTTCATTTTATGAAAAAGCCTCCATGCTTCTCCTCGAACAGCACTACTTTCTTGAAGTGGTTTCCCTCAGGTTCCGCAGCTGTCAGTTTTACTTTTTTCAAAGACATACTGCATGCCTAAATATAGCTGTGCAACCTTAGCTTTTGATTTCACACCTGAGCATATGAGTACATGGGGAGCATTGCATGTTTAATTACCAGTCAAACAAGACCATATCTTCTTGCTATTTCTGGCTGATGTTTTCTAAACAAAGTGATGATGATTCAGATATCTGCCTGTTTTTGGTTGTTACTGGATGATGTTGCAGCAATCACCCAGCATTATTTTCATGGAACTCTTTCTGCATGTAGGCCATTCCTTATGACTATTTCCCATCTTGCCCAGAAGTTCTCGCCAACTGATCCAGGAATCATCAAAGGTAATTGATTAACTCATAAGAACTGAAGACATAACACTTGATCTATTGAAATAACATATCTTAAACACACACACAGAAAGCTTGAAACTGTCAGCATTTTTCCCACATTATTGTGCATCATGTCATATAAAAATAGATATAGCTTTCAGTACACAAATAGTCTATACACTTAAGGCATGAAGGCTGACTAATGCTAAGAGATGTATGTGCTCTTGTGCTCTATGTAACAGTACTTTGTCCCGCAGCAGCAGTATTATTATTATTATTATTATTATTATTATTATTATTATTATTATTATTATTATTATTATTATTATTATTATTATTATTATTGATGGCAATATTACTTCAGGATGAAAATACAGTAAATCCTCAATGTAACAGACCTTGATTTAGAGGACCAGATATTATGGGCAGGAATTCATGTCCCAGCCAAGGAGCAAGAGGCAGCATGAGCTGCAATTATTCAAGCACCAGCACTGAGATTGACGGAAACTCCTGCAACAATCAGCAAGTACAAGACAGTGTGCTGCAGAGAGGCCATATGGAAGCTGAGGATCAGAGCCTAGGAGCATTGGCATCAGCTCAATCTGTGGTTGCTGGACTCCTCTTTATCCAATCAGTGAAATTATAACAGCGCTCAAATGTGTTTGCCTCTCTGCTTTCTTTGAGCACAACAACTAGGCTATGGCTAAGGGAAAACACATATACATGAATGATCAGTTCAGTAATAAAGGTTTTTGAATAAGTAAACACTTAATTCTGTCACACTGTGAGAATGTGAGGAAGCTGGCAAGGTAACAGGAGGAACATTAGGCAACAAACAAGCAACAGTTGGGAGAAAAGTTTGTTAGTAGTTTAGTGTATAAATGGCAGCTCAGCATAGAATACAAAAAAACTCAGGGAGAACAGATTCCAAACATTCAAAGATACTTATGCCTTACTGAACTGAGAAATAAACAAGAGTTTGATACTATAGTTTTCCAAATTGTTTTATCAAAGCTGCTTCTTGAAGTGTTCTTCTTTCTTATTTGATCATGCTAAAAGATTTGGGGCTGGACATATTTGTCACTTTTCCTAGCAAGTTAGTTCAGCTTCCTGAATATGAGTTATATTAGGATGCTTGGAAGCCAAACTGTACAGGTTGGTTCATCCAGGAAAGCAAATTTTTCAATATCGTTGTAGTTCATTGGTATAATCATTTTTTTGATGGAATCTATTCCATATTATGGTTGGCACATAGTCAGCCAGATGTTTAGGCTCGATTTGGTATTCTTATCCACTTGTCAAGTCTTTCCAAGGCCCTGAGACAGGCAGGTGTTGTTTTCTGAGGTTGAAAGGTGAAAGGTTTTGTTGCAGAATGTAAGTTATTTCAAGTAAAGCTGCCTTTTGTAATTGATTTGTGATTTTGTCAATTCTGATGGTGTTCAAGAATTGCTCAGTTGTTTTGGGATTGCCTCCAAGGTGCCCATGTCTTTTGGTATTATCTTTGCTTTCTTTTGCCACAGTTGTTCTGCCTCTATTTGCAGATCCTTGTGTTTTGCTATTTTCTCCAGTTCTTTCTCTTCCAGTCTACTGTCTCCAGGTAGTACTCCAGGTCTTCTGTAGCCAGACATTTTATTATTACATCTAGGGTGTTGTCGTTATTGTTGTTGTTGTTTGTTGCACAAGATATTTAGACTGGATTTGGCATATTTATCTACCTAGTTGAACATCAAGCACATTCAAGTCAAGAAGAAGATTGGAAATTATTTTAATATTTTTATCCCACTTTTTATATATAACTGAAGACAACAAACACTCTTATGAATAACTGAATGCATGCTAATAAAGTCAAGAAAAATCAAAAGGTGCTAGTCACATATGTGTAGCTCCACTCAAAACTTTGTTTGCAAAAGAAATGGCATTTCTCTCTCTCTTTAAGTTGATGAGTAAAGTTGTCATGACTAAATATCTGCAAGTATACTTTATGGCATAATGAGAAATCCCTGGTTTGAAGCTCTATACAATCAGTAAAATACTTCTTTATTTTTGTTGGATCCTTGATTATCAGGGCAAATCTGGTATTGTAAATTGATTTTAAAAATCTTTCAATAACAGATCATTTTTTTCCACAAGAGAGATGATCTCGTCCATTAGAAAAAGATACTAGAACAGTTACATGTAATAACACTTGTTTGCCCCTTGAATTTCAGAGAAATGTTACCATTTTAGTGAAGAAGATTGCTTTCAAATATGAAATGTCATTTTTGTTGGACATTTTGAGAGAGAGAAAAAAAATTCCACAACCCAGCTTGTCTTTCATTACACACAATAATAGATACTGTAGAAAAATGGATGATAGATAGATAGATAGATAGATAGATAGATAGATAGATAGACAGACAGACAGACAGACAGACAGACAGACAGACAGACAGACAGACAGACAGACATAGGAAATATTTCTGTTTTTTCAATGGTTTTGTATGAGCATAAAATGAAGAAAAAAAGGAAAACATTTCATTTGAAACCTTATTTTAATTTTATAGGTATCTATTATTCAGGTAGAGGTACAGATATCCCAGTGACCACTATAGAATTGCTATAGGGATTGGAAATATGCATACTGAGTCATGAGCTACTAGCCAAAGCACAGTTCCTTTGTTTTGCTTATTCAAATGTAGAGTAGGCCAATCTAACTGAATTGGATTTAATCCTGGCTAATTTAAACCCCAGTTCTTACAGTGGTCGCATCTTAGTATGCTAACTCTGGATTCAGAGGTAATGGCTATGAAGATTCTTAGTCATCCAGATCAAGGTTGTTCTAAAGGTGCTTTTTCAAGAGGCAACGGAATTTTCTATTTTTTCTTCTCATTCAAGAAGCTTCTTCAGCTCTGAAGAAGCTTCTTGGATGAGAAGTGAAACATCTTCAGAGAAAAACCAGGAAGTCCAGTTACCTCTTGAACTGGACCCCTTTGGGACATTCAGTGGTAACGGTCCATGACCAATTTCTTGGGCTGTCTAGATATGACTGTCATTTTTATTGCCATGTTGGAAGGCATTTCCAGCTACCATTGGTCAATGACATTTCTTCCTACTGCATGGTATTTTCCTCCAGTTGCATTAAGGGCCTATTTTCATATTACACTCTATATACAGTATCTAGAGACTCCAGTATCCCTTTTCTTAAAACAAATTACAAATCCCACTAAGAAAGAGCTGAGCTAGAATTCTTAGATAACTAACTCCTTTTCTCATTGCTTTAAATTAACATAATGTCAAGAGTAAAGAACATAAAGTACAAAGTAATAAGAGGAAAACAGCAAAAACAAACTAGAAGCTTGTAGTATAAATGCTTGAATTCATAAGTAACATTAAGGGATAATACCCAACATTTTCACATATTTACTCAAATATAATTTATATCAAAGTAAGCTATTAAAAATTAGTTTGCATGCCATAACTAAAAACCAAAATAATGTTCAGGCAAACAATACTTCAAAAGACCTTGTTATTCTGGGGTGGGTTTTTTTTGGGGGGGGGGAGACCAATACAATTTACCATAGTTTTCACAATTTTGTTTTACAAAATATTATTCACACAAGCATTTGTAGCAAACTGAGATTATGTCTAATGAGTGACACACAACCCTGATACTTTCTTTCAAATGAGCATCAGATGCAAGAATGCAAATTACGCTATTTGCACTGTATCATGATGCATGTCCATCATTTCTTCTCAATGTCTATAAGTGCTGGTCTTCTTGACAAGGTTTTTGTCATTTTAGATACTCCAATGCAATTTTGTATCCTCTATGAGTATGAGATACTTCTGTCTATGTGCTCTTGTTGGCAATTTCCTTGCAGCATATATTAATGTTGGATACATGGGAGCTGAGATGAGATTGACAAGAGCTCTTCCTGTTCTGTCTTTTTGCCCAACTGTAGCCAAAAGGTCATAGGTCATAGAACCTACAGGTCACAGAACCAATAAAAAGCAGAGGGTGAAGCGGGAAGGAAATTACCCAACATTTCTTGCAACCTATGCACTATGTCCATGATTTATCACTTCTTTATGTCAGAACTAGCATTTTTCTGGAAGTCTGCTAATCCCATGTCAAAAAAAATCATGTAAAAAGTATCAAGGTGGTGGAGCAAAACAGGTGCGAGATAAAACAAGAGGGATATCAAAACTCCTCCCCTCCTCTTTCTTGTACATTGTTTCCATTCCATCCACCTATTTGCTGGACTATTTATGAACATGCATTGACCAAGTATGTCTATGAATAAGTTCTCTAAAGCCTTAGTTTTGACTTGGCAAATCAACTTTTCTTGAAAGATATCAAGAAACCAAATTTAGATATTGATTTCGGGAATCAGATGACTTATAGTTTAGTTTTCTTTTAAGAAAATAGTGAGACAGTTAATAAGACAGTTGCATGCACTATTTACTTTAAGGACCAGTTTTCATTTCCCCATGAATACACATTAGAATGACAATGTACATTTTCTGATCATAGGTGACACTATGCTGGGGTTTCTTCAACATCTTTCCCTCTTCAGATTTTCTGAAGTTGCATCTGATAAAAAAAAATCCCCAATTGCCTCTAAATTATATATTGGATAAAATATGCCAATTGATCCATCAATTTTGGCTTTAATTAGATTCTCACGTTCTCAGTGCTAAATTTGTTTTCTGCACTGATGTATCAATTTGGTTTTGAACAAGTCAATACAAACATGCATTCACATATTCAAGGGTATTTCTCCTAATCCATGCATTTGACACTTAGCTCTTCTACCTTGTTTGTGTTTTGCTCTGCATTTATGCCATTCTCATAATCAAGCATCAGGTCCAACTTTGGCTCTAATCTTGCAAAGTTTTATAAGTTGCCTAGGTGCTCCTCTATACACTTCCCACCAACATCTCCATCTCCATTCTCCCAGCCTGGTGTTCTCCATTTGCCTTGTTGGAAATCACAGCCATGAATATTAATGCTGATCGGATTGCCTCTTCATAAAGTTTTGCCTATCTCAGAAATCTTTTAATTTTCATGGGAAAATTCAACGGAACTCAGGCTGCATAAAAAAATATGGTGTTTACATGATGCTCAGAAGATTGAAATGAGAGAAATTTTAAACAAAGCTATGCAACATTGTATGATAAAATATTGCAAAAGTGTTCAGATAAGTTGATTTATTTAAAGAAAGATGCTAATAGGCAGGCAACTTGTCATCTCCTGACATATGTGACAAATGGACTGAGAACCAAGATAAACATTATATAAAAAAAGGAAAGCATCATTTAACCATCAGTTTATTTTTAAAAAATCCATCTCTTTTCTCTCTCTCTCTTTTATTTAAACTCTATTGAACATTTGAGGCCTCTATTGAGGCCAAAGGTTATTAGAACATGCTACATCTACTTTTTTTTTTAATGATACAACCTTTCAGAATGTCAGAATGGTAAGGCAGATAAAAAGTTAGCCATGGGTATTTTCAAACACAAATTTGAAGTGTGTTGCTGTCACACTGGTTTTCAAGGATCTGCTTCAATCTGCTACAAAATCAAACTGCTATGAAGACATTAAACATCCCTTCTTTCATTTACAAAGTCATTTTCCTTGACACAGAAAATGTTTCTTGATCAAATACCCTGCTGTAGAAATGTAATCTGGATAGAAAAGTGGTCATATCTCCCACTTTATGGAGAGTTCTTATTTGAAAGGCTGCCAGCTGTCAAAGCTTTGAAAGAATTCTGCATTTGAATAGCTATTCATTCCATGTCTCTTTTGTAGATAAAAAATTGTAATAGGGAAGACCTTCACACTGTCCATTAGCAACTCTCTATTAGTACCTAGTAGGCCACCTGACCAGTTTTTCCCCACAAGAGATACATGGTAACTCAATTTAAATTATATTAGTTCCAAATTTGCATCTGAATAAATTAATTAGCATGCCTCATTTATACATATGGTATTCTTTTTTTAAAAGCAATTATTCTTTGAGTAATGCATAAATAGCTATTCTCTATGTCAAGGAAATTTATAGGACAGACACTACTTTAGTAAGTATTTAGGTGACATGAAGTTGATGTTCTCATCACTGGAATCAAGCAAAACTACTAGATACAGGATGTTAGAACTCTTGATTCCATAACAACAAATGTCAATATTTAAAATGTATTGAAAGTAATCCTCAATAGTGGAGATCTTATTGCCTACCAGGTATTGTTAAATTAGAACATCCAGCAGCTGTATCTAGCATAGTCAACAAAGAAGGATGCTGGGCATTAATACTGAGAAACATCTGGACAGCCTCATATTTTAAGTATGAAAAATATTAATTTATTATATAGACTATTTTTGAAATAGGCACCCAAATTAACTAAAATGTTATATAAATGCAGTGTAAAAATGCAAAACAAGTTTTGTAGGAAATTGCCTATTATTCTAGCATAATGGCAAATAACACATTCCTATGACTCATTGGTTTTTAGAAATTTCACACACAAAAATTAGCTTTTGAGATTCCAGACGTTGGTTAGAGCAATCGTCAGCATCTTAGTTTGATTTCCATTAATGTCCACATTTTCTGACATTAGAAACATTAGAAAGATTTTCAAGCTATATTGTTTGACTCCATGCTGGACTTTCCTCTATCCATGAAGTGGAAAGGGATGGGAGAAGAAAAGAATAAGATCATTTGTAGGTGTTAAGTCTATGTTGAGAAGTTTAATTTCAATTTCATTAACTTTGCCATCTGTTTTATCTCAGAAGCACAGGACAGTAGCAGCTGGAGATCTACCATTTTAGGCCATGCTGTTAAAGGTAGACTTGTTATCTAATAAAATTAACACCATTTAATTAAGGATAGGGCCTTTGACTTTGTAGATTTGAATAGGAATCTGATGACCTTCCTCAACTGTACAGTTCTGAACATAATATAACAGGACCAGGATGGTGATACAATTAGGTTTTCACATGTTTCTGTGTCTTGAGGGAGAAGGAGACTCTGCTGTGTGTTGAAGCTCAGTGTTCCCTCTTTCAGTCCATCTGATTCTTTGAAAAACAGCCTGTGCAAGCAGATAGAAATCCTAAATTTCATTAAGAATTTCCCTTTTTGTCATTTGATGTTGCCCTTCAAGGAAGGAATAGAATTATACGCCCACTTAATGAGAGGTCCTGATTACCAGCTGCAATGGAATCATATTTACCCTCAGCTAATTGCATGGAATATATGAATTATTTACTTCGTAAGTTTGTTATGAGGCTAAGTGGAATGCAGAATCATGTGAAAAAAGAATGAAAATGTATTTAGAATTAATAGATTGCAGTCTAAATAAGCTTTTTGGAAAGAAAACCTGAAGACACTCAGCAGAATGTGCTTTTCATTAAATTTAGATTATGTTGTCAGCCTCTACTTTGCTTGCTTGCTATCGGCTGCCATAGTAACAGGAAGGGTGGGGGCTTGTGGTATTTGGGAGGGGACTTTCTGGTGCTGGAGGAGTATAATGAGGGGAGTTATGTTCTCACCAAATTCTGCGCATCCTGATGGCTTGTGTTTAGGTTTGGTCAAGATCAACCATCTCTGCATACCAATGGAATGAGGCCAATTGAAGATGCACCCTACATGACACCTTTGGAAGTTGCAGATTGGACATTAGGTTGGGGTCCTGGGTAAATGTTTGACATGTACACCTTCGTGTCTTTTTGTCTCAGATCTTGCTTTCCTTTCGCTGATTTTATTTTATATCTAATAAAAGTACCTTTATTTCTACTCAAATGAAAGGGGGGGGGGTTCTTTCTTGTATACTGAAGAAGGCATGCCTGACATATATTGACATTGAAATAGCAAGTAGTAATGCTTTGTCATGATACCATGTTTTCTTAAAAGTGTATTCTACTATGTTCAGTGGAGCTGAAAAGTACATTCTACTATGAACTGTATATTCTACTGTGAATATACTGAAAAGTGTATTCTGCTATGTTCCATGAAATTTCTACCAGAAAGTACCATAAATATTTTAAGTATTGTTTTTCTTTGTTCTTCTTCTATATAGATTGCTTTGTCATCATAATTTGATATTATTATACACAATGCTTCAACAGTGCTTCAACAGTAACCATCCAAACCAACCTCCAGGCACCATGATAAGACTACAAGTAGACTATTATTTTTTACTCAAGTTTCTCTCAAAATCTGAGGTAATAGAGATGAATAGACATCATTAGACTTGGTCTCTGTTAGTTAGTCTAATTCCCTTTCAAAGATATCTACATTGATTGCCATCATTATACCTTATGATACACATTTCATAATTATTCATTTTCTCATTCTGAACTTCACACAGATTTTTAGTTCAGCCTTGACACTTTCCTGATGTCTAAAAAGAGGTTTAGAAAGATTTTCTGTTTCATTTTATCTTTAAAAATATTCATCCATCTTAGAAAAATCCAATGTTAACTAAAAAAGCTGAAAGGTTCAAGAGTTTCATTCTGTAGATTCATAGAGATTTACCATGATAGATATTATATTAAGTTGAGAGAATCTTGCTGGTTGCTTCAGTTGACCCTTTTTCTTTTCTAAATGTAGTGAACTGTGTATGAACATCTCTCATGAAGTGAAAAATCAAAGAAAACACTTTTTTTTCCAAAGTTTGACTTAGTGCATGTTAGGCTGCTGCTGTTTTGAAAATCTGAAAAATTCCAAGTGAAGCAGAATAAAGGTAAATCACACCAGTACTACTTCTACTCCCCAATGTTATTAAAGCATTTTGAAGATGATGATCTTCTTTAAACCTGCTAACCTTTCAAATCATTTTCTCATGCCGAGCTGCCTTTGCTTTTGCAATAACACCCACTCACCCTCCAAATTAATAATCCTAATAATTACTATAATCCTATCAGAAAAACTGAAGAGGCCTCAAACTATTTTTTTCCTCCTTCAAGACCTAAAGTCTAGGAAGTTGGAAGCATGGTATGGTAGCAGTTTTTTCAAAGAAAAAAACAAAATATCCACAAATTTCACAGATTTGTAGTACTAGGGAGCAAGGAAGAATTTTGTTTACTCTGCTTTCAAATATATTTCAACTGAGTCAGAAAGAGAACTTATTCAGTGTTGTGGTATCACTATATCTGCTGTCGAAATGGTGTACAGTCCTCATTTATACTTTCAGTTTGATTCTCAGAAGCTAATGTTGTAGCAAACAAATTAAAATACCTATAGTAAGGGTTAAAAAATTAAAACAAACTTGGATACCCCCAGGAGCACCAAAGAGATTAAAATGCTCTCTAGAACATCTTCAACATTTCCCTTGGATGCACTTGGATTTGTACAGGAAGACTCTTCCAGAGAATTAGTGCCAATGAAAGGCACTATTTCCTTGCTTTACCTCCTTTTATTTCTCAATGGTGGAGCATTTAGGAAGCTCCATGTAAAAATGCATTGCAGCAATCCAAACAGGAGGCATGGAGGCATGAGGTACAGTTGTAGCTGGTAGGGTTGAAGCTACTATTTAACCAGTGGCACAGCTTGCCTTCAGAAGTTGTGGGAGCTTCATCACTGGAAGAAGAGACTGGGTTGTCATCTGTCAGAAATGGTGTAAGGGCTGCTGCTTGGGTGGGGATTGGACTAGTTGACTTCAAGGTCCCTTCCAACAATGTTATTTTGTTACTATATTAGTCAAAGCTAGCTAAAGCCCACCTAGTCATGCCTTCTATCTTCAGTACCAAAAGGAGCCAAGAATCCAGGACTCCCAGATAGTGAATCTCTATCTTGGGAGTAGTGTCTGCTTATTCAGAAACAATGCTGACATCAGTGGAAAATCTCAATGAATAAGTTGTAGTTCAGTCTGTTAGGGGTCAGCTTCAACCTGTTCTGTTCCATCTAAACTCTAACCCTCCAGGCACCATGATAAAACTTCAATAGCATCTTTTCTACAGCCTGCAATAGTAATGTAAAATTGAATATTGTTAACATACTAATAATATTACCCTGCAAACTATTGAATGACTTTGTACCATTCTCATGTGTAAGTAATATAATTTAACTAATATTTTGAATCCTTGTTAGCCTATGGAACCTTTTCTTTATCAGGGAGAACTTTGTGATATTCTTACCGAACTGGAAGTTGTCCAAAAATTATTCAATTTAGCTTATTTTTATAATTTAACTTACATGGGTTCTTATTTATTTAAATAAAAGGATTAATTGAAGACTTTATTGATTTATCTTTCAGTGATGTGAGATAGCTCATGTAGTGTAGATAATACAGTGGTACCTCGCTTCACGAACTTAATTGGTGAAATGACTCTGGTCGCGATCCGAAATGGTCCTGAAGAGAGGCACAGTTTCCCATAGGGTTCAATGTAAAGCAGCTGAGGGACGATGGAGCAAGCCAGCATGACTTTCGCCCGTCTCTTTCCGGACTCGGTGCTTCTGCTTGTCGGGACGCTTCCCAAAGCCAGCAGCCGCGTGGCCAGCCACTCCATTTCTCCGTCTTACTCATCGGTCGCCTCTTGGGGTCCGGACCCGCTGCTGCCGCCGCGCCGCTGCCGCCGCCGGGCTGTTGAGGGTGGAACGGCGGCGGCGCGGGGGCGGCGGGTCCAGACCCCGAGAGGCGACCGATGAGTAAGACGGAGAAACGGAGTGGCTGGCCGCGCGGCTGCTGGCTTTGGGAAGCGTCCCGACAAGCAGAAGCGCCGAGTCCGGAAAGGGACGGGCGGAAGCTGCAAAGTCCGGCTGGGAAGGCAGCTCTTTCCCCCACCCCACCTTCCCTTCCCAGCTGGGCTCTGCAGCTTTCTCCCGTCCCAAGAAGCAGGAGCGCCGAGTCCGGAAAGGGACGGGCGGAAGCTGCAAAGTCCGGCTGGGAAGGCAGCTCTTTCCCCCACCCCACTTTCCCTTCCCAGCTGGGCTCTGCAGCTTTCTCCCGTCCCGAGAAGCAGGAGCGCCGAGTCAGGAAAGGGGCGGGCGGAAGCTGCAAAGTCCGGCTGGGAAGGCAGCTCTTTCCCCCACCCGACCTTCCCTTCCCAGCTGGGCTCTGCAGCTTTCTCCCGTCCCGAGAAGCAGGAGCGCCGAGTCAGGAAAGGGGCGGGCGGAAGCTGCAAAGTCCGGCTGGGAAGGCAGCTCTTCCCCCCCCCCCGCCTTCGCTTACACACACACACCCGTCCCCGTCACTCACAACAACCGCGGCAGGGTGCAGCCCGGAAAAGGCGCAGTGCGAACTCACAATTCGCCTGCGCCCTCAATGGACCGGCCGCCACGCGGAGTTCGTGCAGCGAGGCGGAGCTCGTGCAGCGGAGCACATTTTTTGGAAAATTTCTGGTCGTGCTCCGAATTGGTCGTGAAGAGAGGCGTTCGTGAAGCGAGGTACCACTGTCCCTGTTTTTTGTCATAAATCTGAGGCTGCTCTGAAATTAAAGAATAGATGAGTCAGAACAGATGAAAAGAAGTAGGTCTTTGCACAGTGCTTCGATAAATAATGGATTTAACTTCTATACTGATGGACACAAAGTTGAATGAGTTGACAAGGGAACGAAACATGTTAACTGAGAATAAATCTAGTGATGGCTCCTACTGATGATGGTCAAAGGTTAGCTGCAGTGAAAAAGGCAGTACCAGATTTTTATAAGCTAAGCAAAAGCTTATTAGTTGCTTCTTACTGTTGGACTGTCCATAGGTGGTCAATTAAGCTATTGTGGGAACTAAATAGGCCCTTGTACTGATCTAGCATTGCTTTTTACAGTTGTTGCTACAAGATTCCAAGGATAATTTTGATTTTTACTTAAAGGACCATGAAATTAGCTGCCTTAAATTATAACATCAACAGCAATGTTGCCAACAGAAGGGAGATTAACTGGAAAACGTTTGTGGAAATGTACTCTTGCATTAGTAAATTGCAGAATGTAGTACTGCAAATACACAATACACTATTACAACAAGTTTTGTTGTATGCTTTTCATAATTTTGCTCTCTTGGAACTAGAAGGGGAGTGCTGGCAAGCATGTGTTTCTTGGCTTCTTCTTTGCATTAACCATAGAAATTATTTCTCTGATGTGTGTACACTGCCCATTGTAATGTAAATAAATACATTACAAAGTCATCTTATATGAAATATTGTATACCTCAGATATTATACAAGCACATTCTCACTATATTTTATTGGGAGAGTTTAACTATTCACAAATTCTGTTTTAAATCTGTGTTCTAAAGCTGTGTTTCTATTAAGAAACTTAAATCTTTTGAATGCATTTTACAGATTCCTGAGAGAAACTGGGTTGTCTAAGTTTGTGTATTCCTGTCATGATGACTCAAGCTTATTGCTTATAGCATGTAAAATAATAATTGGAGAACTGACCAAGTCAGGAACTTCTTATTTTAGATCTAGCCTCTGCTGTGAACTTGCTAAATGACACTGAATAAAGTACATTCTGTCAGCCAGTTGTATGGTGTTGGGAAGGGGAGACCGTGATACTAGCCTTATTCAATAAATAATGGATTCAGCTTCCATATTGATGGACACAAAGTTGAATGACTTGACAAGGGAACAAAACATGTTAACTGAGGATAAATCTAGTGATGACTACTAGTGATGATGGTCAAGGTTAGCTGCAGTGTAAAAGGCAGTACCAGAAGTTTGATGAACAAACAGATGTTTGTTTTACAGATTGTTGAATAGATTATAACTGGGCAGAAGTAGAACAGATCAGATGATTTATCAATTTAGCCCAATATTATCTACTCTGAATTGAATCTTGAAAACCAATGTCTAGATTCAGGCAAAGAAACATCTGTTATTGAAAACCTTTTAGTTGGAGATCGAGCTTGAATACTTTTCCATGAAAGTCAGGCACTCTCCAAATTGAACAATAACCCAACACCTAGAAAACCATAACTATTTGTCTTTATTCATATATTTCATCTCCCATGCCGTCCCATGACACAACAGGGAGCTATTTACTTTTATTGAGGCTTCTGCTATCATGAAGGTTATTGAGAGGTAGCATTCTCTGACACAATCCGCTCCCTGCATTCCAGGAGCCATTTCTGCGCACCGCTGTTATAAATCCGAGGGGGGGTTTAGCAAACAAACACCCCCCTCCACGTTTCTCTCAATCAAAGCCGCCAGCAACAAAGTTAAAGTCACTTACTCTCCACCTCGCATTCAAAGCCCCGGCAAAGCCATCCGGCCCGAACGTTCCATTCTCTCCAAATCAATTAGTTGTTACCGTCCTCCATTGGCGAAGGGAACCAAGCCCCCCGCAGCATGTCTTCTTCCACCTAGACCGAAGACAAGGACTGTTCCCCAGCCGCCGCCAGGCAGAACCAGTCCAGGCAAGCCAGTCCTACGGAGGGTCCCCCCAAAAAAGGGGCACCCTGCCCCGTTTGGGGCAGAAAAAAGAACAAAACGGCGGACGAACCCCAAGGCTCGTCCGTCGCCGCCAGGAACAGGAACAGGAAGCAAGAAAGTTTTTAAAAGTGCTATGCTGACATTTTCATCAGCATTTTAAAATCAATCTTACTCCTACACTTACTATTTGTTTTCATTTTTCTATTTGTATTTGGTTATTCTATTGTTTGTTCATTGCCCAGAGTTGTCTGCTGAGTAAGCAGCCATATCAATTTTCTAAATAAATAAATAAGATATACTTCCAATAATGCGTAAAGATTTCCCTGCTATCTAATCATAGCACTTCCTATCATCATTTGAAAAACTCTATAGCTTTAGATGGAAAGAATTTGATTTTTGATTGAATCTTTCACATAGTAATAACACTTTATGCCACTTACTGCAAACATCTTGTAAATCACATGCTTTTGTTTTAAAAGGATTAATGTGGTTGGGAAATCAAATAAGCATCCAACATATGGAGGAGTGTCTAGTAGTGTTATAAAAAGATACTGACAAAGAATATGTCTAGACTGTTGGTTGGGGTATGTGCTTAACACTTAATTAGAATATTAACCCAATGACCTAGTAACAGAGTTAAACTCCCTTTAATAAGTTCTTTTTAAGCATGTTGAACACATGGTCTGCTGTTTATAAAACAAGTAACATATGTTATATTAACGTGTTTATATCCTATAGATTATTATTTATTGAATTTGTGAATACTGAATGTCACTGAACCAGTGGTTTTTACATGTATCATACTTCCTTTCTTTGAAGAAAGGGGTATCAGAGATTCACGTTTAGCGGCGTTACATTTCTAATAACATTTCTTTATATATAATAGTGTCTTGAACATTGGCCACAATGCTGTCTCCAAACTATTCATATTCTAAAATACCTTCCAATGCTGCAATATCAGTACTTTGGCCATAGGAAGGGGATAGAGAATTTATTTTTGTTGTCCAGTTGTCAAATTCGACATAGAAGGTATACAGTTTAAATGAATAATATCCTGTAAGATTTTAGGTTCTGTTGCACAATCATAGTTATATGATCCACTATTTTCTTTCAAAACTTAAGTACAGAAACATGTTCTAAAGAAGCATTAGCCTTATTACATCTCCAGCTAAATTCTGTTTTTGGCACAATAAATTCTAAATATTACTTTTTGTTGTATAAATTGTAATTTGAGGTCCTTTGACACCTATAGAAGTTAAGACACTCTCTCATTTTCCAGACAATATAGGAATCCACAATTCTTTTATCCACTCATTTCTTAATATCTGCATATCAACTTGATTTATGGATAACAAATACCTATAGGAACTAACAGTAGAGAGGTTTTTTATTTTGTTTTAAGGGATTAAAGTTGTTCTATGTGTCTCACATTTTGTGTCTCACATTTTGAACTGCTGCTGATCCAGACAATGTTGCCATTGGATTATATCTGATAAATGATATTTATCTCTTAACATAGAGTATGTTACGTAAACTTCAATCTTCATCATTGTCAGTTGGTCCAAAATCAATATCTTTGTTTCCATCCAATTTTTCTATATCAACATTCTTTTTTCCCCAATTTTCAAAGTTGAGTTTCCCCATACAGTCAATTTAGCATGGGAAAAAGGATTGCATCTTTTTTATTCTATTTCTTACCTTTCTAACTGGCATATTTTTTTCCCAAAGATACCAGAGTTCTAGTATTTTTGTATCCTAACCCTGTCCATGTGAAAACCAAATCCTCCATAATTAGTTGATAATTGCTTTTTTTCTCTTAAAAATATGCTTGTAATTGAAGAAACCCATATTTTCTAAACAAAGATCTTATTTTCTGTAAAGATAACTATTTTCTTTTCTATCTGATAGGTAGTAGAGATGTATAACTGGGTATCATCTCTGTCCAGAATGGCCAACTAGGCATATACTGGAAACCACAAACATAGCATCAGTACATTAATTCCTTTCCATTAATGATAACACATAGACAATACATAATCTCCACTGTTGATATCAACATTTTCTATTCAAAGTCACATCCTTTATAAAAGTTTGCATGGGAAGCAATGTTTTTGTTTAGATCTTATTTCCTAGAGCAGTGAAATAATAGGATTCCAAAGCCATGACCTTCAATTCTCTATATGCTGCTCATTTAGAAATGGCACCTTTTGCATTCTTGCCCAGAAGCATGTCTGAGCTTGAAAAAATAATAACTGTTATTAATAACTGATCCCACTTGTGAATAGAAATGCTTAAATGCTCTGTAGGTAAATTGAAATCGTTAGAATGCTACGCTGGAAACATTATAATTCAGGGATAGGATTGGGGCGAGCATTAGGGGTAGTGGAAGTAGAAGAAATGGAATAAGCATGTAAGCTTGAACAATTAGAATCTGAAGACGGAGAGAGGCTGGCAAAATCAAGAAGAGTAGCATATGAGATGGCAATGCATAACTGGGTATCATTTGCATGTTAGTGATACCTCATCCTATGCTGACTGATGATTTCACCAAGTTTTTTTCATGTAGTTATTCAACAATAGAAACAGGGGCTGGATATTAGCAAAATTCAACGAGTGAGTATTTGAAGGTCTAACAAATCTGGAAATACAGTATCCTATCTATAACCCTTATGTGTAGCTGGCTCTCATTCTGAGGCTTGCAGCATATTGAGGCTACAACCAAAATAACGTCTACACGATTACACTTTGTCACCAGTTATGACCATTTCTTGATCAGGAAGCTTTTTGTGTGGTCACAAGCTGATGCCCTCATAACCTCTTGGCTGACTTGTTCTACATGAAGCTGCCTTGTAGTCTATTCAGCTAGTACAGCATACAACTGCCAATGTAATTAACACCAAACTGAAATTTCACCATGCAGCACTGTTACTTTGGGAACTAGACTGACTGCCAATTAGATTCTGGATTCAATTCAAGGTGCTGCTTGTTACCCTTTGTGGCTTGGAACACCTAGGAGATTGCCTTTCTGGATTGAATTTGCCACTCAGTGAGATCAAGAAAAATAGGTTTGCTGAGACTCTTTTCATTGAAGAAATGGCACCCACAGAGACCCTGAAGTGACTCTTCTCTATGATGGTGGTCCCCCCCCCCTTTTTTTTTTGTAACAGCCTACTGGTAATTATGCAGTCTTTGATGGCTGCAAACACTTGTGGACTTCAGGACTGCATTTGGGAATGTTGAGGTTTAGTCTACCACAAGGGGTAGTAATACTGTCATTGCACTTTGATTAATTGGCATAAATTTATTCTGTTTTACTTAATAATAATAATAAATAATAAATTTAATTTGTTGACCGCTCCCTCTCCCCGAAGGGACTCGGAGCGGTGCACAGGGCAAATAAAACAATAAATACACACACATAATTAAAAACAGATTAAATATTATCCCTGCGCTAAAAATTCCCAGTTAAAAATTACTAAAATCCCCATCTAAAATTACTAACCCCATCGAAGAGAGACTACCCTAGGCCGGCCAAGCAGAACAGATATGTTTTTAGTTTTAGACGGAAGGAGCAGAGGTCCGTGGTTGTTCTAACTTGATGCACATTGTCTCCAAATGACTCTGAGTAGCAGACAATACATCAAGCAATATAAAAACCATGCATCAAAAAAGATAGGCAACCAGAGACATGAAAAAGAAAGGAGAAAAAGATGGTGAGCCTGACAAATTCCAAAACATCCACCACTAACTAAAATCCACCAAAGGTGACACCAACCAACCTAGCCCAAGGCTTGAGAGAACAATATTGAGATATTGATAGTATCAATATTGACTTGATGCTGACACTGGACAAAGCTCTGGAACAGATGATTAAACAGTTATCTGGTGTAAAAAAAAAAGAACTGACATGGATTTCTAAGAATAAATCATGCCAAAACTACAACTTTTGATAGAACAGCTAGATTAGTTGACCATGGGAATGCAGTAGATATAGTATAGCTTGACTTCAGCCAATTATTCAACAAACTCTCCCTTGAAATTCTAGTAGTAAAAGATGTTAAAATATGAGTTGAATTATACTAGAATTAGATAAATAACATACTCAATGAAAGGAGTAGAACACACTGCAGGACTCTGGTTTTGGTCCAGAACTTGGATGAGGCTTATAAAAAGACTTATATTTTCAGATGACACAAAAATAATGGGAAGACATTATTCAGAGAACAGCATTAAGATTGATGAGGTTTTTTTTGACTAGCTAGATCAACTAGCAGAAATCAATTAAATTAATTCCAATTGAGACAAATACAAAATTCTAGTTTGTGAGATTAAAACAGATGTATAAGATGAAAATCAAAGTCATAGGATGGGAGCCACACTGGGCCACAGTACATTTTAAAAGGATTTGAATGTCTTAGTAGATCACAAGCTGAGCATGAGCCAATCAGACTGATGCAGCTACAAGGCAAAATCTATACATAGGTTGGAGCAATAGAAATTAAGATAAAGTATAGCTTCTCTCTTCTGTATTGACAAAGCAATGTTACAATATTGTATTCAATTCTGAGTACCACATTTTAGGAAGGACATTGACAGATGAGAAAATGTCCAGAGGAAAGCAACTATGATGATAAAGGATCTAGGGATAGAGAAAGGAAAGGGACAAAAAAATGATAATAAGTGATTGGTGGCACTGAGTATGTTTACCTTGGAGAAAAGACTGCAGGGATACATGTTCACATTCTTCCCAACATCACTGGGTGATTAAGTGGCACTGGATGGTTTAAAGATGGTTGAAAGATGGCTGAAAGATGGTTGAAAGATGGCTGAAAGATGGCTGATTGAAGAAAGGGCAGGACCTTTGCTTCAGAGGAAGAATGCCAGAGCTGAGGGTCTGGGTGGGTCACTTAGGAGTTCTCAGGGCAGGGCAACTCATTCAAGTGGAGACAGGCATAGGTTACCTAGATGGCAGCAAGAGGGTAGTACATTGCAAAGGAAGACACCACCAATCCTTAAGACCAGTGGCATTTTCCAGACCTTTGAGCTGACACCCAGACCTTGGATAGCAGTCCCTCAGAGTCCCATGTCTCCATTTGCTGTTGATGAACACAAGGTAGGTTAATGTCTTCTTGCCTGCCTGCCTGCCTGTCTGCCTGCCACCCTGCCTGGAGATCTTCTTGTGCAATTCAAGGTGTTGGCATGGATTCAGGATATCTGTGGAACTGTCTTGGGAAAGCTCACTTCTTTTGTGTTGGCAGAAGGGGTCTACTTCAGATCCAATCAACCAAGACATTCCAAATTTGGGGGGATCCAGAAGAAGAGCCTATTCTGCCATGGCTGCTATCCTTTGGAATATCTTGCTGTATAAAATAAGATCTGTCCCTAATTCACTCCATGATTTTTTAAAGTTTCTTTTAACTTTTTATAATTTTAATCTTTATAACAGCGGGATGGGTTGCAAATAAATTTAATAATAATGTTAGCTGTGAAAATCTTAAGAGCCAATGATACGAATGACACAAGATCCTCATAAAGATTTATTAATAGGGGAAAAAACGGGGTGATAATAAATACACATTTTCATTTTGAGGGGACAATTTATCTCTGAGTTTGCTAGGGAGTACCTTTCTTCATTCTCCTAGTGACAACCCTTTAATGAATTGGTGAGCTAGCAATCTATTTTCCAAATAATAGAAGAATGTAATGTTTTTCAAACCACACTCCTCTTTCCCAGGTAGTGGAAAAATTGCAACCATTGCTGTCTTCAAATATATAAAGGATTTTCATGTTGTTTTGACCCAGGTTTCCTTGGAAAACAAGAAGCAAAGTCTTGGTCCCGACAAAACCTCTTTTATTTACACGACTTCCTTTCTTCCACAGTTAGCAAGTCTTTAGCAAATAGTCTTTCAGAGGAATGTTTATCCACACGGACCTTATCTCATTTGGAGCACTGCTAGATAGCTAGTTTCCAAACACAGGGCAAAGCAAAACTTGGCACAGAGTCTCTTAAAATCATAAATAGAACTTTCCAGACCAAATAAACAAATTGTTTCTTGCAAAAGCCCACTCCCCATTCATTCCTCTTTTGTTTCTTCTGGGAGGGACCAATCACCTCCAAAGTGTGGCTTTACTCTTAAGTCAACCCTGCTTTCTTAGTTCATCTTGTCTTCTGGCAGTTCTGTGCATGCACACACTGGGAACAGGCTCCAGCTATTCTTCTGCCTCACTGCGGTCTAACTCCCTCTGTGCATCCAATGCAGAGCCCTCGTCTGAGCTTTCCTCAACCATCAGGACTGGCCCATGATCCTCCCCAACCTCCTCACTGTTCAACTCTGCTGCCATCTCTGCTGGCTGATGGCGAGCCACTACACATGTAGAAGATCGGTCAGAATTGTTTAGTGTTGTTCCAGAAGACAGAACAAGGCACAATAGGTTTAACTTGCAAGGAAGTAGATTTTAATATGACCTCAGGAAATATTTCCTAACTGTGAGACTTTCAACCATTGAATAGATTATCTTGGGAGGGATAGACTTTTTCCTAGAAACTGAATGGACATCTGCCAGGGATGCTGGATAATAGATTCCTGCATTGGGCAAGGAGTTGCATTACATTACAGGTAGTCCGTGACTTACAAGAGTTCATTTAGGCAAGAAAAACAAAATGCACAGGTACAGTATAGGTGGTACCTTGCTCAATAGTAGCAACTGTGAGAGGGATCTTGGAATCCTAGTGGACAACCATTTAAATATGAGCCAGCAGTGTGTAGCAGCTGCCAAAAAAGCCAACACAGTTCTAGGCTGCATAAACAGAGGGATAGAATCTAGATCACGTGAAGTGTTAATGCGACCGTATAGTGCCTTGGTAAGACCACACTTGGAATACTGCATACAGTTTTGGTCGCCACGATATAGAAAAGACGTGGAGACTCTGGAAAGAGTGCAGAGAAGAGCAACCAAGATGATTAGGGGACTGGAGACTAAAACATATGAAGAACAGTTGCAGGAGCTGGGTATGTCTAGTTTGATGAAGAGAAGGACCAGGGGAGACATGATAGCAGAGTTCCGATATCTCAGAGGGTGCCACAAAGAAGAGGGAGTCAAACTATTCTCCAAGGCACCTGGGGGCAGGACAAGAAGCAATGGGTGGAAACTAATCAAGGAGAGAAGCAACTTAGAACTAAGGAGAAATTTCCTGACAGTTAGAACAATTAACCTCTGGAACAGCTTGCCTCCAGAAGTTGTGAATGCCCCAACCCTGGAAGTCTTTAAGAAGATGCTAGATAGCCATTTGTCTGAAATGGTATAAGGTTCCTGCCCACGCAGGGGGTTGGACTAGAAGACCTACAAGGTCCCTTCCAACTCTGCTATTGTATTGTATTGTATTTAGTGACTGTTCAAATTACTACGGCACTGAAAATAATGACTTACTGTATGATTGGTTTTCACACTTATGAACATTGCAGCATCCCCATAGTCATGTGATTTATGTTTGGATGCTTGACAGCTGGTTCACATTTATGACTTAACATAAGAAAAGAAACACAAGAAAAGTCATAAAATGGGACAAAACTCACTTAACAAATTTCTCACTTAGCTACAGAAATGTTGGGCTCAATCATGGCTATAAGATGAGGACTGCCTGTATTTTCAACTTATCTTCTGATTCTTACCTTCTATAATTGTACAATTAGCATGATTCACTGCCCTGAAAGGTGTTACCGTAAGCAGTTGTAACAGTTTACCACATAAGTAAAGGTAAAAGTTCCTCTCTCGCGTGTGCAAGTCATTCTCACCTCTAGGGGCCGGTGCTCATCTCTGTTTCAAAGCCAAAGAGCCAATGCTATCTGAAGACATCTCCGTGGTCATGTGGCCAGCATGACTAAATCCCAAAGGCACACAGAATGCTGTTACCTTCCCACCAAAGGTGGTTCCTATTTTTCCTACTTACATTTTTCATGCTTTCAAACTGCTAGGTTGGCAGAAGCTGGGGCAAGTAATGGGAGCTCACTCTAATTGCATAAAAAAGAGCTACCAATTTTATCCTTAATAGCCTCTGACAGTAATATAAGTTGCCACTTAATATTAAAGTTCGGCTGATGCCATAGGCAATATTAAGATGTGGCGTAAAGTGAAAAAAAGGATTGATGGCTTAGGAGCAGAAACCCAGCTATTGTTTGTTTATATTAATTTATATGACTACCTATCTCACAAAAGTGAGCTGGGCAGGTTTGAAAATACAATATAAGTACAATATAAAAAGGTACATTTCATGACCAGCTGAAACACAAAGTGGCTGCCAAAATACCATACATCAATAATTTGGACTCAATTATCCTCCTATCCCCTTGCCTGGGAAAACAGCCAATCTCTTCAAGGCATTTTGAAAGGTGATTGGAGATGGGGCCAACCTAATCTCAGACAGCATGGAGTTCCAGAAAGCGGCCCTCCCTTGAGCAGGGAAACTAACTGGGTGACCTTGGTCCACCTTGGCCCAGTTACTTCTTCTCAGCACTAGAATCTATGAAAAGACAGTTGAAGAACAGCAGCGAGATCCATTTTACTTCCCCCTTTAGGAAAATAGACCAATCTCAAAAGAGGCAAATAAAATCAAATTTTAAAAGAAAAAAAAAAGGATATATGAAACCTTTATTTTGTGCTTATTTACAATTAAACATAATACTTCTATTCCACATTGATCAAAAAGGCTTGGTAGATTACACAGAAAAGGTACATGGTAAAACATTCACAATAAAAATTAAAGTAACCATTAAAACAATACAGGGGATATTGCATTAGTGAAGAGAAGTATGCGTATCAATGTGCCAATCCATAAAAGGCTTAAATTGTATACAGAAACAATTGACAGCCAATGCTGTATCCATAAACTGATGTAATATGTTCCCAATCTCAAGAGCCTGGAAAGATACAAGCTGCTGCATTGTGGATCACTCATAGTTTATTCTGTAAGTGGACTCCCAAAGAGAATACATTTAGCAGTTTAAAGGGTAGTGATAGCCCCCGTGGAGCGGGCACGCAACCTAGGCGTCCTCCTGGACTCTCAGCTGTCATTAGAAGACCATGTGACAGCCGTGGCCAGGGGGGCATTTTACCAGGTTCGCCTGGTACGCCAGTTGCGGCCCCTATTGGACTGGGACGCCCTTCGCATGGTCACTCATGCGCTTGTGACGTCTCATCTGGACTACTGTAATGCTCTCTACATGGGGCTTCCCTTGAGATGCACTCAAAGGCTACAGCTGGTCCAGAGCGCGGGCGCGCGGGTAGTTATGGGAGCTACTAGATACTCTCATGTAACACCACTCCTGCGCGAGCTGCACTGGCTGCCTGTGGCCTTTCGGGTGCGTTTCAAGGTGTTAATCATCATCTTTAAAGCGCTCCATGGCACAGGACCT
This sequence comes from Rhabdophis nuchalis, assembly GCA_039707465.1. Classification (NCBI taxonomy): domain Eukaryota; kingdom Metazoa; phylum Chordata; class Lepidosauria; order Squamata; family Natricidae; genus Rhabdophis; species Rhabdophis nuchalis. The sequence continues at coordinate 141,803,178 of CM077645.1, forward strand.
AGTTATTTGCGGGATCGTATCCTGCCCCATACATCCCTTTGGCCGATTCACTCACACAGAGAGGGACTTCTCCGGGTGCCATCCACCAGGCAGTGCCAGCGGGTGACGCCCAGGGGAAGGGCCTTCTCTGTGATGGGTCCGACCCTCTGGAATGACCTACCCCCGGATATTAGAATGACCACAGACCTCCGCACCTTCTGCCTAAAGTAAAAACTTATTTGTTCCATCAGGCCAGCTTGGCCTAATTTACGCTCTCGCCCCAGTTTGTAATTTCAAATTGTCTATTCGGTTTTAATGGGTTGTAATTTTAATGTTCATAAATTTTAGTACAGGGTAATTTAATTCGTTTTTAATTTTGTATGTATTGTATGTTTTTAGATGCTTTTATATTTTCCTGTACACCACCCCGAGTTCCTTCGGGGAGAGGGGGCGGTTTATAAATGTAATAAATTATTATTAATTATAAGGACATGAATTACTGTAGTCAGATCCTTTTGTCCTAGGTAAGAGTGTAGCTGGTATACCATCCAATGCTAGGCCTATATCCTTTTTATCCAGTAGGAGCCATGAGTAAAGAAGGACCTCCAAGTCGTAAATCTACTATTCAAAGTATAACTCTGGCAGTGACACAGGACTCTGATGGATCAACAGCCACTCTAACCTGCCAGGGTTCAAATTCGGTCTGTTCTGTCCCATCCAGATACTGACAATATCCAGGAACCAAGTAAGGTATTGAAATAATCACCCTTATCAGAGCCAGGATTTTTTTTTAAAAAAGTACAGTTGTGTGTTACCAGCATTTTGATAGTATCAAATCCCAGCTGTCAAAAGACTCCTTCTAAAGGCTTCCTATAGATATTGCAAAGCAAGGGAGGTAGGACTGATCCTACAAATCAGGGCCCATGAGGCCAATCTCTCCTCCCCACCACCACAAATTAGAGTTAAGGAAGGAGTGAAAACTCTGCAAAACAAAGCCTCTTAGCCCCAATCTTAACAGGTGATCCAAAACTATACCATTGTTGATCAAAAGGACTGAAAGCAATTTAGTATTACATGTGCAATGATCCATGCAGACCACAAGATGGTGCTGGTCTGCTACAAGTAATGCACTTGCCTCTAGATTAGATAAGAGAATATGGTGGTCCTCCTTTAATGACAGTAATTGAGACCAGCAACTTAGACATCATGTGAAATGTTTGCTAAGTGAAACCACTAATGTGCCCTTTATCTTCAGCTTTCCTTTGCTTTAAATATCTCCAAAGGTTATAAATGTGAGGATTGGTCATAAAGTCAACACCATTATATCTGTGAATGCTTGCTAAATGAGGCTTTATTTCAACTCAAATAAGTTTAGAAAGAGCAAATTAAGTGTATTGGAGCAGCTTGACATAGGAATAAAGAAAAAGGCTGACATTACAAATAATTCTTTACTTGCAAAGAGAAAATAAGCACAAGAGATCATAAGGCTGGATCTGAACACAAATAAAGACCCCATTATAATGCAGGTTCCTGGCTAAACGTGTTTACCCATTCCTTAGAGGAAACAGATTCCTCAAGTAAAAGTTCTTTGCTTGCTTCCCTGACTTTTCCAGTTTGCTTGTTCTAAACATTAATCAGAAGCTCAAGAAAACTATGTTCATTCTCTCCTTTTCCTACCTCTGGGATTCAGTTTCTCTTTCCTCCATTTCCTTCTCCAGTTCTGTCTCAAGATTTTAAAAATTCAGTTTTTCTTAGCAGATAAGTAGAAGCTGAGGTCTGACTTCCCATATGTGCAAACAAGGAGAGATGCAACATTTACATTGGGAGGAAAAAGTATTGCAGTTGTTTGTATGTATATGTGTGTGTGTGTGTGTGTGTGTGTATGTGTATATGTATATGTATATGTATATGTATATGTATATGTATATGTATATGTATATGTATATGTATATGTATATGTATATGTATATGTAGGGTGCATATGCAGGGTGGTGATAGGATTGTGCATTTAAGTAGCTGTTGGTGTGTGTTTTTTCCAGTAGATGATGTGTCCTAGGGAGCCATTGGGTTTTTTGTAGATTAGGACGTCCAGAAAGGAAACTTTGCTTCTATTTCCATAGTGAATTGTATTTTGGAGTGTAGGCTGTTGACCCTGCACCTGCACAGATCAACTCTGTAGCCAAGACCCTCATCTCCAGAACCAAACTCCTAGCTTACAAAAACTACCTGAAGACTGAATTACACACTCTCACAAACGTATTAATCACCAACGGATTCCAAAGAAAAACAATTATTAACCTAATCCAAAAGGAGACACCCCCCAAGAACATAGACACAGAACAAGACAATGGCATCACCCTCCTCCCTTACATCAAAGGCACCACAGATGAAATCAGCAAAATTCTCCACAAGCCCAATATCAAGACAGCCTTCAGCACTGACCAAAAAATAGCCAACATCTTAAGACACCCTAAAGACAAGATCCAGCTAGAAAACCAAGGAGTCTACGAAATACCATGCAAAATCTGCCCTGTTACATACATTGGACAAACTAATAGGAGAATAAATGCATGCATTGCAGATCACAAGAACACAGTCAGAAAAGAAGAAGAAACGTCCTCCCTTTTCCAACACCTTAAAGCTACAGGACATGAAATTGACTTTGAAGGAACCAAATTAATCTCCAAAATTGAACACTTCAACAAGAGAATAATTATGAAAGCCATAGAAATAGAGAAACACCCCCACAACATGAACAAACGTGATGATACCTCCCACCTACCAGACATCTGGAAAACCAGTCCTAGTCAACAAACGAGTCCCACCCACCTCCCAAGTTGTTACAACACAAAAAAACAACAGACACATAGCCAGCACCTCAGCCACACAGGATGATACGAAACAGCCGACCAATCTACAAACATCAACTCCATCTACCAATCATGATGCAACCACACATCCAATCAACCCACTTACAGCAACAAATCTAGCACTCCACACACACTCCACCAAGATTTATAGAGAGATGGCAGCTCCGATCACGCTTTACTCGCACAAGCACAAAGCCAAAAACACCAGCCTGAAGATGGCAAGTGGGACCTCACCAAAACGTTGCCAAGACAATCTCAATCTCACACAGGAGAAGACCTGAATACAACAAGACCAGCATACCTACACCCGTGAAAATCTACAAAAACGTGTGTGTGTGTGTATCAATCACAGAATGTATTTGGGTTGTATAAGGTGAAAGCAAAGATCCATTAACATGCATGTATTGGGGACACATAACCCCAAATTACATACTACAGTACAACTTTTTTTGTTTGCTTGATTATTTTAAACTTGATTCCCCTGGAGGTAGGAGGGAGGACAGAATAATTAATTAGTGAATAATAATTAGTGAGCTCATGTGAAAAGGATGAGATTCAGATTTAAACAGACTCACATATTCCTGTAGTCAGCTCCTAGTACTAACAGAATTAGAAGGCTGAAGGACAGCACACTCTTGTCTCAACCATCAGCCAAAGAATCAAGTTCTGTTGGATAATATCTAAGCAATGGAATGCCGGCATTGCTCTTCACATTCCTCTGGTTTTAAAATCCAATCTCATTGTTCTGCCTTCAGCACACATTTTGGGAGCCTCACGGTGCTCCCACGTAACACCCCTCCTGCGCGAGCTGCACTGGCTGCCAGTGGCCTTCCGGGTGCGCTTCAAGGTGCTGGTAACCATCTTTAAATCGCTCCATGGCACAGGGCCTAGCTACTTGCGGGACCGTCTCCTACCCCACACCTCCCTTCAACCGATCCGCTCCCACAGGGAGGGACCTCCTCAGGGTGCCGTCTGCTGGTCAATGCCGTCTGGCTGCGCCCAGGGGAAGGGCCTTCTCTGTGGCAGGTCCAGCCCTCTGGAACGACCTACCCCCCGAACTTCATACCATCACGGACCTTTGCTTCTTCCGCCGATCACTCAAGACGCACTTTTTTCACCTAGCCGGCCTAGCTTAGAGCCTAGATTTTGATATAATTTTAATAGATTAGGCAGTGGATTTTAAAATTTTATTAGCTTGAATATTTTAGCACAGGTCACTTAATTTAATTACATTTTAACGTTGTGATTGTATTTATTGTTGTTTGCTTGTGTCATTTTTAATTTCCTGTGCACCGTCCTCAGTCCGATTGGGGAGATAGGAGCGGTATAGAAATTGAATAAACATAAACAAACACACACCCCGCTCCCAGGGGTGGTATGTGCTTACCTTCCCTACTGGTTCGCAAATGTGAGCACACACTCTAAATGGGATGGCATAGAGCTGGGGTGGGTTGGTGGGGCCACCTTCAATTTCCGCTACCAATTCGGGTGAATCGGTCTGAACTGGCAGAATACCACCTCTGCCCACCCATTTCCCACCCATGACTTTTAGATCTTTTCTTCTTCAATTTGGGAACCAGGGTCTTTTCTCTCTCTCTCTCTCTCTCTCTCTTTTAAGTCATGTCAACTACTTGGGAGACAATGATTGTCTGAATAGAAGGATAAAAGTGCAAGTTAAGTGCAGAAATAAGTAATTAAATATGACTGGAAAGTATCTGCATAAGATAAGACATATTTTTCCAATGACAACTTTAGTGCTTTTCTTATTGAAGATTTCTATCAGCACATTTGGCAGGAAAATGATGCTTCTTCATCAGATAATTGCTATACAGATATATCCACTACTGTTTGTGGTATGTCTCGGTATTGAAGCAGGGGAATTGCTTATAATGATGAAAGGCAAACATCTATCTCCCGAGCATCCATATTGTGGGAAATAAATACATCTTTATTTCATTATTCAGATTATAACTAGCATCTTTATCTTTTTGTGATTTTAAATTCATTTTGAAGTTTTCTGTATCCTTGTCTATCTCATTGGATGAATTGCATCCTATGAATGTTCAATAATTCTACTTTTTACTTTATATTTGTTTTGCTTTGCAAAATTACCCCATAAACCACATTCTTGGGGTGCCTCAAACACACCATCATTAAAACTCTTTGAATTTATGAAAATTAAATCATAATTGAAGGATGTGTTGTAGCCCTTGAGTTAATTTTTGTTTTCTTCAAAATGAAAAAGATAAAATAAAAACTGGCCTCTTGAGGGTCTGAGACTTTTTAGTAGGTTTACCTCCTCTTGGAGAAGTCTCAGGCAGCCCAGGACATTCTTGGTAGCCTAGGTTTCTAGTAAACCTCTTTTTAAAAACAAAAATAAATAATTCTTAATTAAACTGTTAAATATATATTTGTTAAAAGAAGGCTTTACAAAGATTTTTGTAAAACTACAGAACTATAGAAGAAGAAATAGAAATTGTAAAAGATTATAAAAGTGTAATGGGAGGAGATAAATGGGAGGTGATGGCTCAATGGCTAAGACACTTAGCTTGTCGATCAGTTCGGCAGATCAGGTTGGCAGTTCGGCAGTTCGAATCCCCAGCACCACGTAATGGAGTGAGCTCCTATTACTTGTCCCAGCTTCTGCCAACCTAGCAGTTCAAAACCATGTAGAAATGTAAGTAGAAAAATAGGCACCACCTTTGGCATTTAGTCATGCTGGCCACGTAACCATGGAGATGTCTTCGGACACTACTGGCTCTTTGGCTTTGAAATGGAGATGAGCATCGCCTCCTAGAGTCAGGAACGACTAGTAAGTTTATATCTTTTTATTATAGAAGGATAAAAGAAAAAGTGAAGAATAATTAAAATGCAAGAAAAAGATATCTAAAGAAGCGACTTCCAATCTTCTCTGCCACAGTTACAAACTTAGCAATTAACATCTCTACCCTCCCATGTTGCATTCCATCTTTCCACAAACTTTTTTAACCTTTCCCCGTTGCCCCGGTTGGGCCAGTCAACCCGTTCCCGGAGAAACCGCTCGGGGCCTTCGCTTCTTCAGGCCCGGCCAAACTGAACGCCGCCTTCCGGCATACGCTTCAGAAGCTGTCTCAAGCCGAGGGGGACGTGCGGGCCCTTGCGCCTAAAAACCCGCCCTGCACCGCCACAACCAACCGGCATCCAGCAAACTATGCTCCGAACGCCGCGCCCCCTCGCCCCGACTTACCAGCTCTGACGACTCCGCCTCCGCGGGTAGGCCTCGATGACGTCACCACCTGGAGCTCCACTCCCCGAAGGGAGGAGCTCGCACAGGGGCAACCTACCTCTCCGACGTCCCACCAGCAACTGAGGCGGTCTGGGCGTTCCCGGCGCCGCCCCGCCTACTTCCAAGACTACGCATGCTCGTGCATCAGAACGGACAATTCCTCGAGCATGCGCAGACCGAGGGGGGAAAGGGGTGTTATATCCTCGACCTGCGACCGGTCTTGACTTACGACCGGCCGCAGGTCTTCCAGGCTGCCTCTCGGAGCCTTGGTAACAGGCTGTAGCAAGGCAGCCAACTGACAGACGCGCCTGATTGGCTAAGGCGCGCCTGGCCCTTGCTGCAGCCTGATTGGCTCCCCCTTTGACAGCTCCAAATATAAAGAGCTGTCAAAGCGCGGGAGCCCCTGTCTACCGCCTATTTCTTTCATACTTGTTCCTACTGATATTTTAACCTGCCTAAAATAAAGGGCTGTTGTTTTGAGCAAACCTGGCTTGGACTCCCTCTATTCTCCACCGTGCAGAGAATCTAACACTGGCGACGAGGGCTGGGGCCAGGCAGAGCTCCGATTGCTGAGGGAAAAGAAATTTTCCTCACAAAAAATTTTTTTTTCCGTGTTTCTTTTGCGGTACGATCGCTATGGGTTCCGTTCCTCCCTTCGCTCCGTTCGACTCGGCGAAGGAGTCCTGGGTGTCCTTCATGGCACGATTCGAATGCTTCGTGCTGGCCAATGACTACGGGGCGCTGCCCCCGGCGCAAAAATTGGGCCATTTCCTCGGCTGCGGCGGCACGGAGTTGTTCGCCACCGCTCGCACCGTGGCCGCGCCGACAGAAGTATATGAGATGCCGTGGGACACATTGATCGAACGGCTCAGGGCCCACTACGCCCCGGTGCCGTCTAAGATGACCCACCGCTTCGCTTTCAGAAAGTGCCTCCAGAAGCCTGACCAGTCGGTGGCCGAATTCCTGAAGGCGCTCCGCATGGCCGCCATTCCGTGCTCTTTCGCCGCGGACTTCTTGGCCGAGTCCCTGCTGGAGCAATTCAACTGGGGCCTCAGGGAAGTCCGCCTCAGAAGGCGCCTGCTGGCCCGAGCTGAGCTGACCCTAGAGCAGGCGGTGGACGAGGCTCGGGCATTCGAGATGTCCGAGTCCTCGGCCCTGGATAGAGACTTGGACCGCCACCCGCCCGCACGCGCGTGCCTGGTTGAGGAGGACGAGGACCCCGACGAGGACGACCAGGTCGCCTACATTAGGCCCGCCGGCCGCAAGCCGCCCATGCCGGCTACCTACAGATGCTTGGGCTGCCGGGGAAAGCACCCTCGGGCCGATTGCCCGTTCAAGGAAGCCATCTGCCGCCGCTGCGGCCGAAAGGGACACCTGGCCGCCGCATGCCGCGCCGCCGCGCCCGCGGAAGACCAACCCTCCCCCGAGCCCCAACGCCGCTCCGGAGAGGAACGTAGAGGGCCTGCGGCCAACCCATCCACCCAACGCCGCCGGGGCAGACGCCAGCAGCCGCAGCCGTCCGGCTGTTTTGCCTTGACCGACGACAACTCTCTGCTGGAAGCCCTGCCCGAACGTACGCGGCTCAGGACAGTTGTGAAACTGGAGGGGGTGGGGGTCCGCATGGAGGTGGACTCTGGCTCGTCTCGGTCCATCATTTCCCGGGCACAGTTGGCCAAGCTACGCCCCGGCCTTTCCTTAGACAAATTGTCCCCCCCACTCACGGTTTTGCGGGACTATCAGGGATCGTCCATCCCCACCCTGGGCCAGATTTCCCTGAGGGTGGAGTACAGGGGTTTCAAGGGGCCCTTGCCTATTCTGGTGGTTTCTGATCCCCTGGCGGCCATCATCGGCCTGGATTGGTTTCCCGCCCTTGGCCTGTCAGTGCAGGGGGTTCACTCTATTCCCGCCTCCTCTCCCATCTCCGGGGTTTTGGAGGAGTTCGCCGACGTGCTTGACGGTCGGCTTGGCTCTTACGTGGGCACCCCTGTCTCCTTAAATCTTGACCCTCAGGTTGCACCCATTAGGCTCAAGGCCCGCAGGCTGCCGCTCGCCCTGAAGCCCAAGGTTGATGCCGAACTTGACCGGCTGGTGGCGCAGGGCGTGCTCGAGCCCGTTGACCAGGCAAGATGGGAGACCCCCATAGTGGTCCCCATCAAGCCCGACGGGTCGGTGCGGATCTGCGCCGACTATAAGTCGACCATCAACCGTGGGCTCCAGGCGAACCCATATCCAGTCCCAGTGGTGCAAGACCTGCTCCATTCCCTGGGGCAAGGCCGCATATTTGCGAAACTGGATATGGCCCAGGCCTATCAACAGCTCCCGGTGGACGAGGTGGCTGCGGAGGCGCAGACCATCGTCACCCACCGGGGGGCTTTCCGTTGTCGCAGACTCCAATTTGGTGTGTCCGTCGCCCCGGGGATCTTCCAGAGCCTCATGGAACGTTTGCTCCATGGGCTCCCAGGCGTGGTCCCGTATTTTGACGACGTCCTGATAGCTGCTTCCAGCATCTCAGAGCTCGCCAAAGTACTGAGGAAGGTCCTCAGCGTTTTCAGGGGCGCGGGATTAAAGTTGAAGCGCAGCAAATGCGTTTTTGCAGCGCCGGAGGTGGAGTTCCTGGGCTTCTTGATTGATGCCCGGGGCATCCACCCCACCCCCAAGAAGGTCGAGGCCATTAGGAACGCCCCTACGCCTGCCTCCAAGACGGAGCTGCAGGCGTTCCTCGGCCTCTTAAATTTCTACGCGCCTTTTCTTCCCCACAAGGCAACGTTAGCCGAGCCGCTTCATCGATTGCTCGATCGATCGGCGGCCTGGTGCTGGGGCAGCCGCGAGGCGCATGCGTTCGCGGCTGTCAAAGCCACTCTGACGTCAGAGGCAGTCCTTGTGCAATGTGATGACAGGCTGCCCTTGACGTTGGCGTGCGATGCCTCCCCTTTCGGCCTGGGGGCCGTCCTGAGCCATTCCTTCCCAGATGGCTCAGAAGCCCCCATTGCTTTTTGGTCCCAGACAATGTCTCCCACTGAGAGAAACTATAGCCAGATTGACAAGGAGGCTCTGGCTATGGTGTCCGGCATCAAAAAGTTCCACCAATACCTGTATGGTCGGACTTTTGCTGTCTTCACGGACCATAAGCCTCTCCTTGGGCTTTTGGCCGGTGACCGTCCGACCCCCCCCATCCTTTCTCCCAGGATGACCAGATGGACGGAGTTCCTAGCAGCGTATAGTTATACGCTGTACTACCGTCCGGGCAAGCAGCTGGGGCATGCCGATGCCCTGAGCCGGTGCCCCCTCCCCAAGGCGGACGAAGAGCCGGTGCCGGCACTGTCCGTCTTGTCTGTGGCAGACTCAGGCCTGCCCTTGACGTCCTCGGACGTCGCCGCCCGGACGAAGGCCGACCCTGTCCTGTCCCAGGTCTCCACCTGGGTCTTGCGAGGGTGGCCTCAAGGCGGCGTGGCCGAAGATTTTCGGCCGTACAAGGCACGCCAGACGGAGCTTTCGCTCCACAGTGGCTGCTTGTGCTGGGGGGATCGGGTCATCGTTCCCCCCCCCCTCCGTCACCAGGTGCTCCGAACGCTCCACGCCGACCACCCCGGCATAGCCCGGATGAAGGCGCTCGCCCGCAGCTATGTGTGGTGGCCGGGCTTGGATGCGGAGGTAGCTGCCTGGGTCGGGGGTTGTGTCCCTTGTCAAACCACCCACCCCGCCCCTCCGGTCGCCCCGCCCAGGGAGTGGGACTTGCCCCGGAGCCCTTGGTCCAGGCTCCACATAGACTTTGCAGGCCCCTTCCGGGGCCAAACGTTCCTGGTGGTCGTGGACGCCTACTCCCGTTGGGTGGAGGTCATCTTGATGGCTTCCACTACGGCCGAGAGTACGGTCAGGGCCCTGCGCCGCCTTTTTGCGACGCACGGGTTGCCGGACATCGTGGTGTCCGACAACGGGCCCCAGTTCCAGTCCGCCACCTTCCAGGAGTTCTTGGCCTCGCAAGGGATCCGCCACGCGCCAGTGGCCCCTTATCATCCGGCCTCCAATGGTCGGGCTGAACGGGCCGTCCGCTCGGCCAAGGAGGCTCTGGGACGGATGACCAAAGGGGACTGGCCCGCAAGGGTGGCTGCTTACCTGCTAGGTCAGCATTCCACACCTTGCCCTGCCACACGGAAAAGCCCCGCCGAGCTCTTGATGGGTCGCCGCCTGCGGACTACCTTGGACAGGCTGCACCCGGCTTACAACAATGTGCAGCCTTGCAACCTGGGGGCCACACCCCCCCGCCTTTTCCAGCCCGGGGACCCTGTGTACGCCCGCCACTACGCAGGGGACACTAAGTGGGTTCCGGCCACAGTAACCGAGCTAACGGGTCCCTGCTCTTTCAGGGTCAGCCTCCCGGACGGGTCCGAGTGGCGGCGCCACTTGGATCAGCTAAGGCGCCGCCTTCCTACACCTGCGGACCCATCGTCGGAACCACCCTTCCCCGTTGCCCCGGTTGGGCCAGTCAACCCGTTCCCAGAGAAACCGCTCGGGGCCTTCGCTTCTTCAGGCCCTGCCGAACTGAACGCCGCCTTCCGGCATACACTTCAGAAGCTGTCTCAAGCCGAGGGGGACGCGCGGGCCCTTGTGCCTAAGGACCCGCCCTGCACCGCCGCAACCAACCGGCATCCAGCAAACTATGCTCCGAACGCCGCGCCCCCTCGCCCCGACTTACCAGCTCTGACGACTCCGCCTCCGCGGGTAGGCCTCGATGACGTCACCACCTGGAGCTCCACTCCCCGAAGGGAGGAGCTCGCACAGGGGCAACCTACCTCTCCGACGTCCCACCAGCAACTGAGGCGGTCTGGGCGTTCCCGGCGCCGCCCCGCCTACTTCCAAGACTACGCATGCTCGTGCATCAGAACGGACAATTCCTCGAGCATGCGCAGACCGAGGGGGGAAAGGGGTGTTATATCCTCGACCTGCGACCGGTCTTGACTTACGACCGGCCGCAGGTCTTCCAGGCTGCCTCTCGGAGCCTTGGTAACAGGCTGTAGCAAGGCAGCCAACTGACAGACGCGCCTGATTGGCTAAGGCGCGCCTGGCCCTTGCTGCAGCCTGATTGGCTCCCCCTTTGACAGCTCCAAATATAAAGAGCTGTCAAAGCGCGGGAGCCCCTGTCTACCGCCTATTTCTTTCATACTTGTTCCTACTGATATTTTAACCTGCCTAAAATAAAGGGCTGTTGTTTTGAGCAAACCTGGCTTGGACTCCCTCTATTCTCCACCGTGCAGAGAATCTAACAATGCTGGCCACGTAACCATGGAGATGTCTTCGGACACTACTGGCTCTTTGGCTTTGAAATGGAGATGAGCATCGCCTCCTAGAGTCAGGAACGACTAGTAAGTTTATATCTTTTTATTATAGAAGGATAAAAGAAAAAGTGAAGAATAATTAAAATGCAAGAAAAAGATATCTAAAGAAGCGACTTCCAATCTTCTCTGCCACAGTTACAAACTTAGCAATTAACATCTCTACCCTCCCATGTTGCATTCCATCTTTCCACAAACTTTTTTAATCAATAAGTCTCAAAATCATCAGTTCATATTTATCATTTTTCAGCAAATAAATGTCTATGAAGATTTCCAGTTTTCTAGGAGAGTAGTTGTACTCTTAATCAAACAAGTCAATCTAACCATTTCTTCAGCCATTTTTATTCTCTCTTCCTTGGTGTCTATGTAGTCTTACATCTTTGCGCATATAGGAGCCTTCCTACTGTTATTATATATAAAACTAATCAATTATGAGCCTTTTCTTGTTGAGTGCCCATAAGTCCTAATAAGACAGGGATGTCCAAACTTGGGAACTTTAAGACTTGTGGACTTCAACTCCCAGAATTAAAACTAATTCTGGGAGTTGAAGTCCACAAGTCTTAAAGTTCCCAAGTTTGGACATCCCTGTAATAAGATAACTTACAGTTTCACCTGAATATTAATTTTTAAAATTGTCTCCATCACCATTTGTATTTGTCTGTCCATTGTCTTTTCACTTATTCGCAAGTCAACTCAAGTTTCCAGTACATCTCAAGGGAAAACATCATGAGGGAATCCTTCCAAGAGTACTGGGAATCACGAGGTAGCAGAGCATGGTAAGTGTGTTAAATTTATTGTAGGCGGATTTACTCTTGGCTGCCAATCTTCGTATCTCTACTTCTGTTTTTGTCATTTATGCTCTTGATTATTTGTTGTTATATTGATGCTTTTAAGTGTAATAGCTGCTCAGTCACTTTATAAGATGGGTAGATATATAAATCTAATGTCGTCGTCGTCATCATCATTATCATCATCTATCTAGCTTTTGGGGCTCCAGCTTGTTGATCAGAAAGGTCCGCAGGTCAGCGGTAGGAATCCCTGGCATGTGTAACAGAATGAGCTCCCGTTACTTGTCCCAGCTTCTGCCAACCTAGCAGTTCGAAGGAAGCATGTAAAAATGTAAGTAGAAAAATTGGAACCACCTTGGTGGGAAGGTAACAGTGTTCCGTGTGCCTTCGGCATTTAGTCATGCTGGCCACATGACCATGGAGACATCTTCGGACAGTGCTAGCTCTTCAGCTTTGAATTGGAGATGAGTACCACCCCCCAGAGTCGGGAATGACTAGCACATAATGTTAGCAACCCTGGGTTCAGAACCAGTGTCAGAACTCTGGTTCCTTTACCAGTGTTAGCTAATGAATGCGGAATAGTGTAATTCACCGGACAGTAAGGAGATACGTTGCTGTAAACCACAAACAAACTCTAAAACAGTGATAGTAAGAAAATAAATAGTCTTTGTCACAACTAAAATACTTCTTCCGACTATCTTCTCTAACAATGATAACAGTCCTACATCAAACAGAGTTTATCTTACAGTGATGTAAACAAAACCTCCTTCTTCTTCTTCAACTTCTCAAACGACAATTAGGAACAACACAGGAAATCACAAGGAATCGAACGGGGATCAAGCAGGGAATGAGTTGCGTTCCTGAGCTTCCTTTATAGTAGAGCTGTATAATTACAGCCAATCAAATTATACTTAGTTCTTAAAGCTACATAACTCCTTAAGAACATAGGCTCATATATATTGTCAACCCAATAGAAGGCTGACTATCCTAACACATATGTGCAAGGGGAACCTTTACCTTTACCATTACAAAATATAAAGGGAGTGTAATTCAGCTGATCCACGTTGATTACTTGGTATTGATTAGCTTATGAAATAATAGCTTTAAGAGCTTGCAAACCTCATAATACCTAGTAACATCTGCATGAAAAGTGTAGGTAACATCGTTCTGGATTTGGCATGCACTGCCATCAGCGCTCTACTTCTGTGGCTATCAGCATGCTTGATCAGACAGCCTATTTGGTAAGGCAAGAGTTATGAATAACTTCCAGCATGGGCAACTTACTAAACGTATTGAAATTTTAAAAAGCTCAGGAAAAGTTCATTTCCATCATTTTTATAGAGTAAAAATAACCCCAAAGCCTGGTCTGGAAGCTGTCTACCAGACTGGATATAACAAATCTGTGATAGGAAACGTATATATTAACCCAAGAGAGCGATATACAGGTAAGACAGTAAAACTCCATGCAGAAATGTCTGCACCAAAATGTTTGTATAGCTTGTTAAATTAAAGCCATTGCCTATTAGAAATAAGCACATAAAATACATTTTCTTCTGCATCAGAATTGAGGCATACATTTGGACAATCATATTATTAAAGACATAATCATATTAAGTCTGCAAAGACTGATTTGGTCACTGACTTCACTGTACCCAGGTATTGTCCTTGCTATATCCTTCCTGACTTTCAAAGCAATCCTTCTTTGTTTTTTATGTCCTAAATAATAAACAGTGTGATTTTCTGACTGCAAATGTCCAATTCCAGTCCATTTCAATTTGCTTATGCCTAGGTTGTCAATGTGTAGCCGAGTCATTTCGTCTTTCACTGTGTTAAGCTTTCCCATTTTTATGCTTCTTGTGTTCCAAGTTCCCAGTGGTAATTCTACAGATTTTCTTTTTCTGCATGGTAACATCAGCAACTAAATGTCCTTAAAGCTTTAATCCAACCATATCATAAAGTTTGTTAGTATTCCAAAATATCCCAGTTCGTCCTCAGGACTGTGTCGACTGTTATCTGACTGGAGTTATCTATCAAACATTGTGATGAAGATGCAAAGAGGATTTTTTTTTTAGTTCCTTAACTCTAGGTTTTCCAGGATTGTGGATCTACTTCAGTTGCCCAAGGAATTTCCCTGTATTTCATGGGCTTCAGCACGAAACTGACTTAGCCATTTCCTCAACTATTTATTAGTGTAAAATGAATATAAAATTAGTGTGGCAAAGTAGAGAAATGATGGCTTACTCAAAAGTTCAAAATGCTGTTGCAAACTCTTCCAGATCTATTGCTTCAGCCACATTGCTGTTTGTTTATTTATTAGAATAAGTATTTTAAATTTTGATATATTTTATATATTTTGTATCTATTTTAACATCCCTGTGCGCCGCCCTGGGTCCATTTGGAGAAGGGCGGGGTATAAATTTAATTTTAAAAAAAACAAAAAAACAACTGGGACAATCTTTTCAGAAATGTGACATGCCTTAAGAAAGCAACAAATCACCAGAGAGTCTTTTATAAGTGGAAAGACTTTTTAGAAACAACTAAGGTTGAAGGCCATCATAGTTGATCAGCATCAAGAGAAGATTGTACTGAATCAGAGTTATAGTATTGGCAAAATGTTCTAAAAAAAAATCTCACTGTCATTGTTAGAATGCTTCCAATCTAAAACCTAGCACTAGCTGATTGTACGTGCCGAGATCTGTTATATCTGCCAAGCAATCAAAAGTTCCTTAAAACTATAAATGACTATGTTCAATTCTGTACTTAACACATATCTGAGACAAATCACCTCACAATAAATATGCACATGTCCATTACCTTGGAAAAAGCAATTCAATGAGATCATTCAGTTACCAGCAACAAAACCAAAGACTGTGGCAGTTATAAAGTCAGCAAAACACTAGTTTGCTATTCTGAACTGCAGATCTGACCTCAGCCATATTGAATGAATAACTTTAATGGTGCATTTTGGATCAACAATAGACTGTAGTGAAAATGTCCCTGCGATAGTGGCTGTCAAAAATATTTTCTGGAATTTAGTGACATCAATGATACTGCAGGAGCTGGCATGATGAATGTGCTTCTTAAGAAACTGAAAGATCCAGGAATTGCAATTGTTGACATAAGAGGTCAGGAATATACTAACACAAAAGTAAAGAACAAAGGAGTATAGACATGCATCCCAGAATTAAACCCACAGACTTTTTTCTCCTCCGGCAATATTACTTATTTAGCTTGATAGACAGCAATATTGCAGCATCTAATGAGGCTCCTAAATTTTTAAATGCAATTCAAAGTATGTGTGTGTGTATTCATCAATGACAAATGTGGAAGCAGCACTTGGGAAGATCATCTCTGTCACTAGAAACCATTGAGTCACACACAATGAGAAAGCTGGGTAGAGATAATAAAGCTTATAAAGTGATGTCATTGCATGAATGGATAATGCCGTAGTTGCCACTGTGAAAGATAAATGTTTGATAGGAACTGCTCATGGGAGACCAATGACAGAGGGAAACTGAATCATCAGAAACTACGCATAGGGTAAAATATCTATGGCCATCACTGCAATGCATATAAACAAAAAGACTCTAAAAGTGGAAAATGGAACAGCTGGACAGAACAAGTTCATAGCTACAAACCTACAAGTCAGATGAGGGATTTATAAATGTTCTAAAGCAGGGGTCAGCAGACAGCAGCTCTGGAGCCACATGTGGCTCTTTCATCCCTCTGCTGCAGCTCCCTGTCACTGGTCAGCTCCACAATTAATAGGGCTTTCAGTTAGGACAGGTAGAGGAAAAAGGACGCCATGCTAGGAGGAGACTCTATGGTGGGGGAAACCAGACTTCCAGTTGGCTCCAGAATTGAACGGGAGGCTTCTGGTTAGGACCTTTGTGGCTTTTTGACTCTTTAAGATTGCTGATCCCTGGTCTAAAGCAATAAACCAACCCACTGGCCACAACCCACTACTGGGCCTTGAGCCTTTTGCAACCAGACCATAGAAGTGATAGGCAAGTGCTCATGAGGGCACACTCCCACTTGTGTGAGCAGCTGCTGAGCACATGTACATTGTACATACTTGCCCGCAACATGTGCGAAACCATCCCCTCTCCCTCCCAAGCTGGGCCACAAAGCTGAAAAAGTTGGGGTACACTGTTTTAAAGCAAGCATAGAAGTTAGCGGAAGAACTTCACAATGAAACTATTTTCATACTATTCATGATTACATGATTTATCACAGAAGACATGTTGATTACGAGGTATAAAATAATTCCATTAGAGATCTCAGGTTGAATTTTCTAGCCAGGTGCTAAATTGTACAATACACTGAATTGAAGAATGTTTCATTCAGTTTTATGAAATGTAATGGTATATTAGGATAATGTACCATTATACAATGACAATAAAGATTATTATTATTATTATTATTATTATTATTATTATTATTATTATTATTATTATTATTATTATTATTATTATTATTATTATTATTATTATGTATATAATATTCCAAAATCTCTTACGGTACCCAAGAAACTATACCAGTAATGAAGGCGAGAGAATGCTGACACATCATATGTGTGTTTTTTATTTTATTGATTGAGTTATGAACTGAAACTTTTTAATGGTACATTTTGACAAGATCAATTCCAAAAACTATTCTGAAATATTTTTGTTGCTCGGTGCATAAATGTAATCCCTGCTATAGATATTGTCAGTGGAGAACCCAGCTTCTCCAAGCTGAGGTATATCCATTCTCCACAATTACTCAGGAGAAGCTGATCAGCCTTGTAATAGTCTCAGTAGGGCATGACTTGAGTATGGACCTTTAGGAAGCAACTCAATTTTTCTTTAACAAAGGAAAGTATAGAAAGAACGAGTTTGATTATTCAGTCAGATAAAAATGTCCATGTCCTCTATGCAAATCAGAAAAATTACATCCGCTGTTCCAAGTATATGGGAATTACTTTTAGAGTTCTTCGTTCTCCTTTACTGAGGTAGGAAGCAGAGCAGTAACATGAAAGTATCAAAAAAAGAAGATAGAACGGAATTATTTCAAAGTTTCTGCTCAAATAAAGGGCCATGGAAGGGATATCTTTTGAGTTTATTGCTTCAGGTAAAAAAAAGTTGTATCCCAGCATCCAGAGAGAACCACAAAAAGATGACTGAAGGATATATAGAACTATAATTCAGGCAATCAAAACAGTGAAACCCCAATTTACCAACAAATAGCTTGGCTCCTGTGATATTTCCTTCACTTATAACTATAGTTAATAACTAATTATTACTTACTAGCTGTTCCCAGCCATGCGTTGCTGTGGCCCAGTCTGGTTAAATGGCCAACAATCTGTGTGTAGATCTACACCTGCACACACTAACACGTACACATAACCACCGTATAAACCCCAACCTACCTACCTACTGTATTTCTCCCTCTCTCTCTCTGTAGCCCTCCACCTACCTACCTACCTACCTACCTACCTACCTACCTACCTACCTACCTACCTACCTACTGCATTTCTCCCTCCATCTCTCTATCCCTATAGCTGCCTACCTACCTACCTACTGTATTTCTCCTTGAATCTTATGGACAGAGTATTTTATGTCATAAAGGATGACATAATACCTGTGGCCCACAGCTCTTTGGAAGCGATCGGTGCAGTACTTTCGGAGATTAGCAGTTTTGAACAAACTCTTGTTACATTTTTATTTATATAGAATATAGTATTAAATCCCTATGTTTCTCCAGAAAAGTGACCCTCTTTTTTTTTTTTTTTTTTGAGGGATGTGCTTGGCTGGCATGCCAGGGCTATGTAGTCTAAAAGGATAAGATAAAAGAGGAGGAGTGTCAGACAAAAGTTAAATTTGATTTAAATGTGATTAATTTAAAGAGTTGATACAATTAATTCTTATATCTTTCTAGGTAATTATTTTTTAGATGCAATCTTTGGGAGACTTTATGCAGCCATCCAAAGTTCACTAAGTGGGGTTCTGTTAAATTGAGTGTTATTCAGGGGTGGGATTCAGCTGGTTCAGAACAGTTTGGGTGAACCAAATGCTAATTTTATATCTGGTTTGCCAAACTGGTAGTTGCAAGGACTGGCTGGCCCCAACCACCCCTCCCAGGAGTCTCCACATGGCCCGTTTTGGATCCAGCTAAGTGCATGGAAACTTTGGGAGGCTGAAAAACAGGCCTCTACGAAGTTCTGGAAGTCTGGAAACAGGCCCATTTCTGGCCTTTGGAGGGTCTTTGGAGCCTGGAGGATGCTGTTTTCGCCCTCCTGGAGGCTCAAGGAAAGCCTCTGGAGCCTGGGGAAGGAAAAAATGAGTCTCCAGGAGGATCAGAAATGAGCCCATTTCTGGTCTTCGGCGGGCCTCCAGAGCCTGAGGGAGACTGTTTTCACCCTCCCAGAGGCTCAAATAAAGCTTTTGGAGCCTAGGGAAGGTGAAAATTTCCCACACACATGGTGCAGGTGGACAAGTAGGCCACCCACAATGGCCACGCCCCATCCAGCAACAAGGCAGAGAACCAGTTGCTAAAAATTTTGAATCCCACCTCTGGAGTTATTGCACTTTTTGTCTTAAGAGTCAAATCCCTGAATATCTAAGGATGTTTACAAAGTCTTAAGATCTGGGTCTCTTAACCCTTTCTGGAAAAAAGGGGGATTCCACTGCCCAGCCTCCTTGATTGGTCTCCAATTGCAAAATGCCTTTCTGACCTTTGTTCTTAATGCTAATCCTTGCTAAATTCATTGTGGACATGAACGGAAGGATGAAACACCAATCAACGCTGTAACCTAATCAAAAGAATATTAACCATGATCGTGACAATTCTCAGCATTTTCTTGATCACAACACAGCAGTTTACGAACATACTAGCTCATGTTCTTTATTCAAATTTATCACAATTTCCCATAACGGCTCTTTTTCTGCCTTAACTTTGTTTTTCTCTTCTGTGGCATCTCGAATCTGGAAACTGTATGGTGTTTACCCATTCTACCAAACAGTAAGAGTGGGTCATTAAATATTTTTTTTTTAAGTTTCAGTTTTCTGGAAGTCTGTCCAACTTCACCATAGTTTCTTGAATTGAAGGCATTTGTAGACCACAGGGGAAAAAAGAACTGGAGACATATGCAGTTTGTTGGTGTATAAAACAGGATAAAGAGTAATAAACAAGTTTCTGAAAACTGTGGGAATTAAAGCAAGTTTCAAAGGCAAAAGATAAAAGTGAAGCTGTGCCAAAGGAAATAAGATTCCCATTGCTCCACTATTGCCCCAAGAAAACATGATGCACAGGTGTATATTTAGAAGAGAATGTGGATGTCAGATGGTGGGATCCCTCAGGCTCCTCAGTAACCTGCATTATTATTAAAGGAGAGGCAACAGCTGTTTTGTGTAAAACTGCAAGATGAGGGTAGATTAAACTCCAAAGAACTGCATGGATCTCAAAGGGACAAATGTAGGAAAAGGCATCCTGTGCCCGAGGAAATGGCTTAGATGTGCTATTGAGTGTGTTCTAATAATATATAAAAATAAAGGAAAATGCTGCAGGGGGAAAAACTGAGTTTCTCTGAAGAAGAATTGATATATTGTCAGGTATTATATATAAGTGAGAACCAGTTTAGTGTAGTAGTAAGCTACAAGGCAATTAATCAGTAGACCAGAGATGATATTCTGCTGGTTTGGACTGGTTCGCCCAAACCTCTAGCAGAAATCGCAGGTGGGCCTGCCCACCTGCCTCAGCTCTATGCCATCCCATTTAGGCACTTTTTTTTAGCCATAGCGCATGTGCACAAACGGTCACGTGCGAGCTCACATTTGCAAACTGGTAGGGAAGGTAAGTGAATACCACCCTGACAACAGGTTCTGACAACTATCTTTAAAGCGCTCCATGGCTCGGGGCCTAGTTATATGCAAGACCGCCTCCTGCCCCATACATCCCTTAGACCGATACGCTCCCACAGAGAGGGCCTTCTCAGGGTGCCGTCGGCCGGACAATGCCGACTGGCGACACCCAGGGGAAGAGCCTTCTCTGTGGCGGGCCCTGCCCTTTGGAACGACCTACCCCCTGAACTCCGGACCATCACCGACCTCCGCCTCTTCCGCCAATGTCTCAAGACATATTTGTTTCAACAAGCCGGCCTAGCCTAACCTCCCATGGGGACTTTTAGGTAGTTTTAAATTGGGTTTTTAAAATTTGGTTTTAGCACAGGATAGGTTTATTTAATAGTCTTTTAAATTATATTTATTGTATTTTGTATGTTTTTAAATTTCCTGTGCGCCGCCCTGGGTCCTCTGTGGAGAAGGGCGGGATATAAATTTAAATAAATAAATAAATAAATAATAAATAACCCTGAGTTCTAGACTCATTTAAGGCATGAAGCAAGCTTGGTCACTTTTTCTCAGCACTAGGAAGAGTGCAATGACAAGACAAAATGGACTTGTCTTAGTATTTTCCAGGAGTCAAGACTGACTCAAAGGCATCAAATATCAATGTTTAAATTACTGTTAAGGTTCACAGGTATAGTGGTTAATGTATTCTCCACCAGTAGCACTTATATCGTAGGATTGTTTGTTGTGACAATAAACTGAAAAAATAAACTGAAGTGCCTTGAGTGCATAGAACTCGAAATGACATTGGCCATTTAGACAGGTCTAGAAGAAATTAGTGTGTTACTTAGACTGTGAATTTCAACAACCATAAATTTAAGCAAGATTATAAGGTTGAGCAACATTTTTCCAGATGCTGGATGAGGTTGAAGCAAACATGTGGTGGGACCAGAACTATTAGTGGATAAGGATGCTCATTCATTTCAGTGCAAATCTGTGTGTCATAGAGAGATAGCTTTTGTTAGTGATGTCAACTGTTCTCTTACACAAGATATTTAAAATTAGGCCAAGGATCACATTGAATTAATTGAAAATCCCTTATAGCAAGTGATTGCAAGGGTTGTAATCCGAACAACTGTAGGGTACCAAATTGCCTTCGTCTGAGTGAGATGATGGTAATTCTCATAATCTGAGATCAGTGTATTACTGACCCCAGAGCTGCCTCCAAAATTCCAAATGCTTAACATACATAAGGAGGTACATAGGAAGCTTTAATATTCCGAGTCAATTCAGTAGTTGTCGAGGCCAATATTTCTACACAGAGTTGCAGTGCAGGAATGTTCTGAGAATAACCTGTTGAGGCTCAAAACCCAATTTATACCAAATATGGATTCTGTCACTGAGCTACCGTCCTTCCCTGCAAACAGAAAAGAGCGTGATGCACTGATAAAGTATTGGATTTCAGTTTTAGAGATCTATATTCAAAGACCCATTAAATTTACTGGGTAAATTTGGACCATCCACAATCCACACTTAGACAAGAAAAATAAAATTACAGAGGGGATGTTTTAAAATGTCCATGTTAATCTTTCAACAAGATAAACATGTAATAACCTTGCTCCCACCTCTAGAATGCACAAATTCCACATTCAGGACACACAATATTACAAAACAAAGTTGCTTTTATTACAAACTTCTAATTACACGACATGATGCTAAGCTGTTTCTCCCACAACATATAATCAAATGTGCCATAAAAAGTCTGTTCCTAGCAGCTTGCCAGCATCAACAAGGGGGGAGAGCAGGGCACGGTGAAAGGTATGTAATACAATATGCAGGTACAAATGTAAGGGCTTCAACTTGAAAAAAAAATACAAAAGAAGTTGGAAAGGCTACATAGATTTCAGATCAAATCTGATTAAAGAAAGTGCAGAACAGCAGAAAACAAAAAGAATAAGGATATTGTATTAATCTGAGTGCTTCCTTTGAACAAATGACGAAGAAAAACTAAAGTTTCTGGCAGCTGCTGTTTAGCATCTATGGATTGATTATTATTATTTTTACAACCGATCTGATGGGTAATGTTAGAGAAATCCAAACAGTCTGGAAAAGGAAACTGTTCAAGTAGAATCTATCACTGATTTTCTGATGAGCTTAATTTCTGCTTCCTTTGCTTGAGTTTCTGGGTGCAAGGTAAGAGTTACAAGGAAAGGAAGATAAGGCATACTTACATTAAGTATATAATCTCATGTGCACGTTATACCAGAATCAAAGATAATCATTTGGATCTTCTGCATAAGGGATTCTGGGAAGATTAGCTTAATTTTACATTTTGTGCTTAGTCCTATCATTATGATCCAGCAGGTCCAGGCTGGACCTGGTAGGAACAAAGGGAGCCAAGACATGCACTCAAATGCAGCAAAACTCAGCTTTAATTCCCACAAACAGGATGGAGCCACAGAACGGGATGAGTAGGAAACGTGTCATTGACATTTTCAAGTCTCTGGACCCCACCCCATGTTCATCTGCCTGCTCATGCCTACAGGCAACCACTGGAAGCGTTGGGGCTGCATATGTCCAGCCACTACGGTAGCTGCCTGGGAATATATATAGAGAGAGCGAGAGAGGGAGAGGGAGAGGGAGTGGGAGAGGGAGAGGGAGAGGGAGAGGGAGAGAAAGAATCCTAATCAGAATGAAAGTCTTATCTAAAAAGTGTTGGTCATCCTCCACACATGTGTGCTAGCTGTTTCCGGATCTAGAGGCGGTGCTCATCTCTGTTTCCAAGCCGAAGAGCCAGCGCTGTGTGAAAATGTCTCCGTGGCCATGTGGCTGGCATGACTAAATGTCAAAGGCACACAGAGCACTGTTACCTTCCCACCAAAGTGGTTCCTATTTTTCTACTTGAATTTTTTACGAACTGCTTTCGAACTGCTATGTTGGCAGAAACTGGGACAAGTAACAGGAGCTCACTCCATTACACAGTGCTAGGGATTTGAACCGCTCAACCACACCCTAATACAATTTTTTAATAATGGCCTTCCCTTAACTAACAATGAAAATCTTTGTTGCTCTTGACCTTTGCTTGTAGTTTAAAGTGAGGGCTTTCTGCAAGCTTCATGCCATGCCTCCTTTCAACTAGCTAGCATGGAAATTTTCTGATCACTCTAGGTCATATCCATGGTAATAAACAAATTGGCATCACTTTCCCCTGGAGACAGTCTGCATCTTCAGTGAGTTGTTCTGAAACATGGCTCATTGTCTCTTGAAGGCTGGTAGATGTCATCTACAAAATGCTCGTGGGCTTTCAATCCAGAGATATGCCTGGCAGGCTACCCATTATCTGTACATGGCTGGCTGCTCAACAGATGAGTTGCCTGCTGTGCATATTTCTGGATTAACTGTACATGCCTAGTTGCTTTAACAGCACCAATCACCCATGCAATAGGATGATTTAGACCTTTTTAAAGTCAAGGACCCAATTTCCTTTCTCTAAAATCCGTGTGATATGCAGTATAAATACAAGCGAATAAATTCTCAATTTTGTCATGAAAAGGTGGATCCTGCAGAGAATTATTACAAAGGCAAGCCAGATTGTAATGACATAAACACTTCCATGCTGCCTTTGGTGGAGACAAGATGTATTTTAAAATTTCTGTTCCATTAATAAAAGATTAGTTTAATATGCCAATTATCTCTATGGTGTAAAATTTCTTCCACCCCCTCCCCACCATTCAGCAATGCTAGAACCTGGGGGACTGTTTTAACAGTTTGCTCCTTTTCAATATTTTATAGGCGAGAGAAAACTTGACACAAAGGCAAGGCTGCCTTTGCTTGAAAATAAGTCATTCTTTTTTCTGTTTAATTTATCTCCCTATTACATTTGGACCAGATGCACATTAAACTTCTCTTTAAAAAAAATAAGACGTAGACTAAGCCATCTTCAAAAAGAGCGTTCATTTGGTCCCATCTTTTTCTATCAAGCATTGCATATTTCATATGGAATGAAAGATCTGTGCTGTAAAGTTCTCCGCTCCCCCTTAGATTAAATACATTATTTTGAATCCAAGAAAGCAAAATTCTCAGCCTTTTCCAAGGGACTGGTTTTTTTTTTTAAGATGTCGCAGTTAACTGCCATACACAATCAATATTTTGTGATTTGTATTGAACTGTGAGTTGTTCAACAGTAACCAAATTCTGGGCATAATCAGGGATGGGCTTCAAAATTTTTAGCAAGGGGTTCTCTGCCTGGTTGCTGGTGGCCATGGCCATGGTGGGCGTGGCCTAGTTGGCCTCCATCCTCATGGGGAGGGAGGCATTTTTGCGCTCCCTGGATTCTGGAGTTTTTCTCCAAGCCTCTGGGAAGCTAAAAACAGCCTCTCCAAGCTCTGTAGGTTTATTTCCAGCCTTCCCAAACTTCTGGTAGGCCTGTTTTTTGCCCTCCCTGAGCCTCTGTGCGTAACCTGCACTTACCTGCACCCAAAATGAGCCGCGGGAGGACTTCTGGGAGGGGCGGGGTGGGAGTGGGATTTGAGGGTTGTCCAAACTGCACAGAATCTTAGCTAGAGGTTCTCCCGAACCCCTGCAAACCCCCAGCAGCCCAGCCCTGGAATATATTTTATGGAAATGCTTATGTGAAGAACATTCCATTGCTAACTCCTTCCCTATAGCGCTGATATTGAAAATATTAGCAAAAGGAAAAGGCATGAAGCAAGGATGACTTGATCATTCATCAGTTTTTAATGTTGTCGGATCCGTGGCATTTCGACAACAACTCTGCAAGATTTCAGATACCTGTGCCTGAAACTTTACATCATCTCAGATCAGTGTTTCTCAGCCTTGGCAATTTGAAGATGTGTGGACTTCAAACTGCCAGGTTTAAGAAACACTGTCTCGGATGTTGTGAAATATTTGCATACTTTTCAGATGTCGAAATAGATGCTGATAGCACAAACTTCACCATATAAGGGGACATCCAAAGAGCAGTTGGCCTAGTGGTTCTTTTAAATCCTGAGCCACTGTGAGACCAGGACAAGGGGAAACAAGTTGAAAAGATTTTGCTAAGATTCTAAAATGCAAAACAAAACAAAGCAAAATCATAGATTTTTCTAAACCTTATAAAGTATCCTAGATTAGTTCTGGCTGACTTCTCCAAATAAATTTCACATGCTTTCAGAGTTAGAATGTCTTGTTATAACTTCCTATCATTCGATAAGGATCTTCCTGAGAACTGGCTCAGGACTCATAGAACCCATAGCAAAAAAAGAAACAGGAAGAGGAAGCAAGGAAGTTATGGTAACCCTTACTTCAAATGGTTTCTAGCATTGTTGCTGTTACCTGCGGGATCGGATCCTGCCTCACACATCCTCACGGCCGATTCGCTCCCACAGAGAGGGACTTCTCCGGGTGCCGTCCACTAGACTTTGTCAGCGGGCGACGCCCAGGGGAAGGGCTCTCTCTGTGGCGGGCCCGGCCCTCTGGAACGACCTTCCCCCCGATATTAGAACGACCACGGACCTCCGCTCCTTCCGCCTGAAACTAAAGACACATCTTTTCCGCCTGGCCGGCCTAGGGTAGTCTCTCCCTCTATGGGTTTTTTAATTGTTTATTTATATTGAGTGGGGATTTTTAGTTAATGGGATTTTAGCACAGGAGTTTGTTTAATCTGTTTTAAATTGTATGTATTTTTGTATATTTATGGTTTTTATTCTCCCTGTGCACCGCCCCGAGTCCCTGTGGGGAGAGGGAGCGGTTAATAAATTCAGTTTTATTATTATTATTATTATTATTATTATTATTATTATTATTATTATTATTATTATTATTATTATTACCTAGTTTGGTAATGAAATATCTGCAACAAAAATGACCAAGCTCAGAGAACACCAAGGACTCCACGGTTGAGAATGTGCAAGATTATCTTTGAAAAATTTATTCTTAGCAGTTGGCTCTAGAAGTAACCAAGCACTTTTTGTTTTAGTAATTGTTGTTGTTGGCCAATTTTTAAAGGCAGCCCTCTAGTACAACTTAATAAAATAGAAGGTAACCATACCAGGGAGAAGGAACTATAGTAAGGACTCTCCTTATAGCATCGGCTTGCAAGTTATTCTTTATCCTTCCTTTACTTCTACTATACAGTAGATATGTAACTCAGAAATACTACCAATGTAACATGTGAAGGGATGTGGAAGCTCAATAGCTAAGACACAGCTTGTTGATCAGAAAGGTTGGTAGTTCAGTGGTTCAAATCCCTAGTGCTGTGTAACGGAGTGAGCTCCAATTATTTATCCCAGCTTCTGCCAACCTAGCAGTTCTAGGTTCTCCTAACCTGCTGCTGTGGTCTAGAGGTAGAGTTCTCGCCTCCCAATCAGGAGGTTGTGAGTTCAATTCTAGGTAGAAGCAGATGTAGGGTCTCCTGCTTGTGCAGGGGGTTGGGCTAGATAACCTGCAAGGTCCCTTCCAACTCAGTTAACCTGAAAGCATGTAAAAAATACAAGTAGAAATATAGGGACCACCTTTGGTGGGAAGGTAACAGCATTTTGTGCGCCTTCAGCATTTAGTCATGCCAGCCACATGAACACCTAGACCTCTTTGGACAGCGCTGGCTCTTCGGCTTTGAAATGAAGATGAGCACTGCCCCCTAGAGTCAGGAACGACTAACACATATGTGTGAGGAGAACCTTTACCTTTACAAAATATAAAGGAGTGTAATTCTGCTGATCCACAGTGATTACTTGGCATTGATTAGCTTATACACAGTCACTCAAGCGCTCGTGACATCTCGGCTGGATTACTGTAACGCTCTCTACATGGGGCTCCCCTTGAGGTGCACTCGAAGGCTTCAGTTAGTGCAGAATGCGGCCGCGCGGATGGTTATGGGTGCCTCAAGGCAAGCCCACGTAACACCTCTCCTGCGCGAGCTGCACTGGCTGCCTGTGGCCTTTCGAGTGCGCTTCAAGGTGTTGACCACCATCTTTAAATGGCTCGGGGCCTAGCTATATACGAGACCGCCTCCTGCCCCATACATCCCTTCGTCCGGTCCGCTCCCACAGAGCGGGCCTACTCCGGGTGCCGTCGGCCGGGCAATGCCAGCTGGCGACACCCAGGGGAAGAGCCTTCTCTGTGGCGGGCCCGGCCCTCTGGAACGACCTACCCCCCGACCTTCGCACTACCTCGGACCTCCGCCTCTTCCGCCAACGTCTTAAGACGTACTTATTCCAACAAGCCGGCCTAGGATAGCCCCCCGCGTCTGACTTTTAAATATAAATTATAATTTGGTTACGGTTTTAATAACGGGTTTTAGCACGGGTGAATTAATTTAATATATTTTTAATTGATGTATATTGTATTTATGGTTTTATATAATGCCTGTGCGCCGCCCTGGGTCCTAACAAGGAGAAGGGCGGGTTATAAATTTAATAAAATAAAATAAATAAATTATGAAATAATTGCTTTAAGATCTTGCAAAACTTCATAATGCCTACTAACATCTGCACAAAAAGTGTAGGTAATATTGTTCTAGATTTGGCATGTGCTGCCATCAGCACTCTATTTCTGTGGCTATTGGCATGCTTCATCAGACTGCCTATTTGGTAAAGCAAGAGTTATGAACAACTCTTTACCTTTAACATGTGAAGGCTAATAGGAGAAAGATGAAGTGAAGATGGAATGACAGAATGCCTTCAAAAATATTTTATTCTTATACACTGGAAGAGCAAGGCTGAACAACTATCTGCACTAATTATTAATAATGTAACTGGCTGGCCTGCCTGTTTTTCTCTTTACCCATCTCGCCCTCTCCTCCCTCTTTCTCTCACCCGCACAAACTATTTTCATATATGCTATTAATATTAATGATAAGGATAGATGTTGAACATTACAAGATATACACTTAATTGTAAAATTGTAAAATTAACACTACTTCTATGTTACTCCAAAAATATAAATTTAATCCAACAAAAAGCAATAAAAACTTATTTTTTATCTCTAGTGCTTCCCACTCCTTCAACTTTAATCAAAAACATTGCCTCGGGATGGAGAAGATGCAGCCTTTTGCTTTACTTACTGAAAGGAGCTTAGTTCTGTTAACCATCTTATCTTGTAAAGGTGATAGCTTTTATCTGGAAATATAAACATCAAAATGGAGCTATAATCCCACCCAAGTCCTTTAGATGATCTCCAGCTGCTTCTGAGATATGAAAGGACTTCCCTGCTTCCAGACAGATATTTTGCTGTTAGTTCTACATGAATTAACCAATGGATTTGATTTTATGTTACACAAGGGTCTGAAATTTATAGAGGGTGAATATAAACAACAATTTACCACAGAACGAGCAATCCTTTTAGCTCCAATATCCACATCTGGTTCTGCATTGTAAGTGGGAGATATTACCCATTATTTTACATATCCACAACCACCAGATTTTGAGAGTGAGTTGGAGTATGCTTCATTTGTCCACCAAATAACGGCTTTACGCTGCCATTACCAAAGGTGACTTCATGTTCACCTACAAGCTTTGGTGGGTTTCTGCAGGCTCGCACCTACTCGCAAGAGCCGGTTGGTGAAATTTAGAGAACCGGTGAGAGGGGGTTCCACCGGCGTACCTGGAAGTAAATCTGGCCCGCCGCTGCCAGTGACTCAACAGGAAGGAAAGGAAAGGAAAGGAAGGAAGGAAGGAAGGAAAGAAAGAAAGAAAGAAAGAAAGAAAGAAAGAAAGAAAGAAAGAAAGAAAGAAAGCAAGCAAGCAAGCAAGCAAGCAAGCAAGCAAGCAAGCAAGCAAGAAAGAAAGAAAGAAAGAAAGAAAGAAAGAAAGAAAGAAAGAAAGAAAGAAAGAAAGAAAGAAAGAAAGAATTTATCATCACAATTGAGTCCAAAATTTTGGTTGCTAAGCAAGAGCGTTGTTAAATGAGTTGCACCACATTTTAAAAGGTGGCCACTCCCACCCTGTCACATGGCTACCTAGCCACGCCCACAAAATAGGCCACACCTACAGAGTAGGTTCTAAAAAATTTGAAACCCACCACTGCCTACAAGGCAGGCCGCACTGAGAACCTGAATGGTAGAAAAGTTAGGATTACTTCCTGGATGCTTCCTAGATTGTGTGTGGACTATAATTACCATCATTTGTTGTAGCAAGCTATGGAACACATTCATTTACTTGTTTGGATGGAAGAATACATGAATAATAGCTAATAATACTGAAATTAATTCATAAAGAAGGCAGCACAAGTCATCTATTTGGGGAAAACAACCCTAGAAACTCTTGGTCATGCATTTCCGTAAACATTATGCATTGGTGCAGAGCCCCTAAGTCTGTAAAACATATGTGTGAGGTAGACAGATTAACTGGGTTGAACTAGGAATAGGCTGATCTAGGTCCAAGTTTGGTTTCAAACAAGAAAGCTTCTGAATGTCCATAGGGTTAAGGTTAGGCTATTTTTCTCATTCCAGGTTGCTGCATAGGATTGCTGTCATCGGAGTATAATTGGAAGAAGGAAAGATAAGTATATCATTCTGAGGATGATATACGAGGAAATAAAGACATAAAACAATAAATCAATCATAAACTTCCAAAAGTCTTGAATAGAGAGAGAAAATGTTTATACTCTGGAAAGCTGGCAGTGCCAGGCCTGCAAACCATCTTTTCTTTTTGGACTTCAGGCCTGCCACACTTTCTACTATTCATTTTCTACTGGGGGAAAATGGGAGGGGGGATTATACAGAGTTGGGTGATATGTAGCCATAATAACATTCTTTCTAGAAAGCCAAGGTCATCCTTTGTCTCTGCATTTGGCCGAAAGTAGATGGATGGAGGCTGCCAGCATGGCAGTGGAAGATTGGACCATGTGGTGGACTTGTGGGTTTGGGGGCAGGAGCTTGAACTTTCAACTGGGTGGGAAAACCTGGAAGCCTTCAGATTCTGGTTTCCCCAGATGCGCCAACATGGCTCTCTTATTAAATTGGAATTTTGAGGAATCCTTTGCCTTGGACTCTGATTTACTTTTGGATGCTATTTGGAACCATGACAGGCAGAGAAGCTGGGAGATGAATGGGAGAGAGGTGTTTATCTCTTTTCTTGCCCATAAAGGTCTGTATTTCAATCATCTTTCAAGCTGTGTTGTCTCCCCCCCACCCCCGCAGGGTAGGAGAGAAAGAGACACCAAACTGCTTAATCTCCTATTACCTATTTTTGCCTAAATTGCCCTCAACCACAATATTTAACATTTTGTGGAGTGAGGGGAAGGGATCCAGGGATTTTTAATGAGGAAATGGTAAAATCCTGATTTCTTATCATTTGTCTCTAGACTAAACTCTTCTCTCCATGTATCCCGCCCCCCCCCCCTCTTAAAATGGCCATGCAGGCGTCTGAGTTTTCAAGTAACATTTAATTATGCCCTGAGAGACTGGTAGCTGCCATGTTCTGTTCCAGCTGAACTTTCTGGACACTCTTCAACAGCATCCCCATGTGGATGGCACAGTGTAGCAGCCAAAGCCTTGCTAGGTAATTTCAGCTGCCACTTACCTAGAGACACGGTATATATTTAAATTAAAACCAAGATTCGGAAGAATATGAACTCTGAACCAAGTATCAGCATCGGCGAGGCATGCTGTGCACAGTGAATTGCTTAAAATGAGAAGTATTTTTCTAATTGCAAAGAGAGAAAGAGAGGAGAGAGAGTTCCATATTTGCTTAATATAAAAGAAATATGCCTGCAATCAAGACCTACCTGTAATGGAAGAGGGCATAAACCAGAAGAATTCTATTAAAACAACTAATAGAAAATAGAATACAGAATAGAATGAGTGAAAAAAAAAATCAGTTGATCCACATAAGAAAGCTTTTGCTTCAATTATTCAGCAACAAGCAGCTGCTTAATAGCTTCAGGCCAGGGTTTTTATGCTGATTTCTGAAGAATAAAATGGGTGTCCCTAATACATTTTTCAAACCAACCCACAAAGTCAGTTGGAGAGAGATAACAGTGGTTAGAAACCAATTTGAAGATAAATTTTACTTTTCAGTAGACTATGGTCATACTGGGCTACTATATAAATTTAAGCCAGACCAGCTTTGAAGATGGTATTGAATTGCCCGAATTCAAATATGGGAAAGACTCCAATGGCATCATTCATTATACAGTATTCACCATGTTTCAGTCAGCAATAGGAGAAGTTCAGCCTAACTTGAAAGATTTACTTGCACAGGAAAGTGAGGATGAAAAGGATGTAAACAAGCACTCATCAATGGACCAGGAAGATTCAAGGT
This sequence comes from Rhabdophis nuchalis, assembly GCA_039707465.1. NCBI lineage: Eukaryota > Metazoa > Chordata > Lepidosauria > Squamata > Natricidae > Rhabdophis > Rhabdophis nuchalis. Next base: position 141,834,497 of record CM077645.1, read on the forward strand.
AAGAGGAAATCCCAGTTTTCAAAGAATATGATGCTGCATAAGAGATGGAAAGATCTGACTGATTCACAATTCTGAATACATGTGCTCTGGAACTGTCAATTGCTAAGCTACTGTTTCCTAGAATTCAATAAAGATATAGTTTATTCAGAGGGACATGGTGGCTTAGTGGCTAAGTGCTGAACTTGTCGATCAGAAAGGTCGGCAGTTTGGCATTTTGAATCCCTAGCACCGCGTAATGGAGTGAGATCCCGTTACTTGTCCCAGCTTCTGCCAACCTAGCAGTTCGAAAGCATGTAAAAGCATGTAAAAATACAAGTAGAAAAATAGGGATCACTTTGGTGGGAAGGTAACAGCTTTCTGTGCACCTTCGGCATTTACTCATGGTGGCCACATGACCACGGAGATGTTTTGGGACAGTGCTGGCTCTTTGGCTTTAAAACGGAGATCAACAGTCAGGAATGACTAGCATATATGTGTGAGGGGAACCTTTATCTTTACCTTATAGTTTTCATTCAATGCAGAAAAAAATGAATTAAAATTATTCCCCAAATAATTGCAATATAGTGCTTTACATGTTATCGTTTACAGGCCATTGATTTCAGTGGGGAAAAAAAAAACCAATGGATTTTAAAGGGTCGTGATTAGGAGTGTAACTTCCAAGACAATGGACAGAAATGAGGGAAAAATCTGGTACAAAGCAGGCATCTAAAGTTAAAAGAAACACCTGTTTTACCAGTAGAAGTTTTCAGCTTTAATGTTTGACATTTTCAGAACATATTAAGTGACTGGAAAAGCCTCTGCCTGAAATGTTATATAGACAATCAAGGTACACAGTATTAGGATGAAAAGGAAAGATTCGCTCAAGCCAAGCTGATGTTTTAAGACTATGTAGACATATCCATAATTTTCCCAGCAGCCACTGCTTTCCTTCAGGATTTTTTGTTTGCTTCATTTCCGGTCCAGTCTACAACCACAGGATATTCTGGAATCCTCCCATCCAAATATCAACAAGGTCTGATAATATTTGTATATAATAATGATAGTACTTTTATTTGTATACTAGCTATACCCGGCCACGCGTTGCTGTGGCCCAGTCTGGTTAAATGGCCAACCAATCTGTGTGTAGATCTATACCTGCACACACACACAACCACCATATAAGCCCCAACCTACCTACCTACCTACCTACTGTATTTCTCCCTCTCTATCTATCTATCCCTCTACCTACCTATCTACTGTATTTCTTTCTTTCTCCCTCTACCTACCTACCTACTGTATTTCTCCCTCTTTCTCTATTTCTCTACCTACCTACCTGCCTACCTGCCTACCTACCTACCTACCTACTGTATTTCTCGCTATCTATCTATACACCTACCTACCTACCTATGGTATTTCTCCCTCTCTGTCTATCCCTCTACTTACCTACCTATTGTATTTCTTGCTTTCTCCCTCTACCTACCTACCTACCTACCTACCTACCTACCTACCTACCTACCTATCTACCTACCTACTGTATTTCTCCCTCTCTATCTATCCCCCTATCTACCTACCTGCCTACCTACTGTATTTCTCCCTCTCTGTCTATCCCTCTACCTACCTACTGTTTTTTGTATTTCTCCCTCTATGTACCTACCTACCTACTGTATTTCCCCCTCTCTATCCCTCTACCTACCTACCTACCATATTTCTCACTATCTATCTATACACCTACCTACCTACGGTATTTCTCCCTGCCTATCCCTCTACTTACCTACCTATTGTATTTCTTGCTTTCTCCCTCTATCTACCTACCTACCTACTGTATTTCTCCCTCTCTATCTATCCCCCTATCCACTTACCTGCCTACCTACTGTATTTCTCCCTCTCTGTCTATCCCTCTACCTACCTACTGTATTTCTTTCTTTCTCCCTCTATCTACCTACCTACCTACTGTATTTCCCCCTCTCTATCCCTCTACCTACCTACCTACCATATTTCTCACTATCTATCTATACACCTACCTACCTACGGTATTTCTCCCTGTCTATCCCTCTACTTACCTACCTATTGTATTTCTTGCTTTCTCCCTCTACCTACCTACCTAACTACCTACTTATTTCTCCCTCTATATCTATCCCCCTATCCACTTACCTGCCTACCTACTGTATTTCTCCCTCTCTGTCTATCCCTCTACCTACCTATCTACTGTATTTCTCCCTATCTATCTATCCATCCCCCTACCTACCTACTTACCTACCTACCCACTATATTTCTTCCTTTCTCCCCCTACCTACCTACCTACCTACCTACCTACCTACCTACCTACCTACCTACTGTCTCTTTCTTTCTTTCTTTCTTTCTTTCTTTCTTTCTTTCTTTCTTTCTTTCTTTCTTTCTTTCTTTCTTTCTTTCTTTCTTTCTTTGTATCTATCTATCTATCTATCTATCCACCTACCTACCTTCCTACCTACCTACCTACCTACCTACCTTATTTATCTCTATCTATCTATCCCTTGGGGGTCATCTAGTCCAACTCCCTGCTAGGCAGGATGCCCTATACCCATGATGGCGAACCTATGGCACGGGTGCCACAGGTGGCACACGGAACCATTTTAAGGGCATGCGAGGCATTGCCCTGTCAGCTTCAGTTTGTATGTGTGCCCTGGACAGCTGATTTAGGCCTTCTTTTGAGGGCATTTTTTGCCCTCTGGAGGTGGGGGAAGGCTGTTTTCACCCTCCCCAGGCTCCTATAAACCCTCTGGAGCCTGGGGATGATGTAAAAAGCATGCCAAATGCAGGGGGTCATGCACATAGCATTATGGATGTGGCACACGTGTGCACATCACCCCTGCACTCCCCCTGCTATTGGCACGTGAGCCAAAAAAGGTTAGCCATCACTGCCCTATACCATTTCAGACTAATGGCTATCCAACATCTTCTTGAAGACTTCCAGTGTTGGGGCATTCACAACTTCTGGAGGCAAGTTGTTCCACTGATTAATTGTTGTAACTGTCAGGAAATTTCTCCTCAGTTCTAAGTTGCTTCTCTCCTTGATTAGTTTCCACCCATTGCTTCTTGTTCTGCCCTCAGGTGCCTTGGAGAATAGTTTGACTCCCTCTTCTTTGTGGCAACCCCTGAGATATTGGAAGGCTGCTATCCTGTCTCCCCTAGTCCCTCTTTTATTAAACTGTATTTCTCCCTGTCTCTCTATTCCCCTACCTACCTACCTACTGTAATACAATAATACAATAGCAGAGTTGGAAGGGACCTTGGAGGTCATCTAGTCCAACCCTGCAGCTCAAGCAGGAGATCCTATGCTGTGTCAGACAAATGGTTTTCCAGTCTCTTCTTAAAAACACATCCAGTGTTGGGGCATCCATAACTTCTGGTGGCAAGCTGTTCCTCTGGTTAATAGTTCTCACTGCCAGGAAATTTCCCCTCAGTTCTAGGTTGTTTCTCTCCTTGATTAGTTTCCACCCATTGCTTCTTGTTCTGCCCTCAGGTGCCTTGGTGAATAGCTTGACTCCCTCTTCTTTGGGGCAACCCCTGAGATATTGGAAGGCTGCTATCATGTCTTCCCTAGTCCCTCTTTTATTAAACTGTATTTGCTGTCAGATGGGTGATTCTTTGTTACAGTTTGGTTCAGTTCGTATTAAACAGTTTAAAGCAACTGCCTGCCTCCGTTTTTTTACCTCAGAGAACAGTCCTGAGCAGAATTTCTCTCCCCCCTCTATGAGCCACCTGGGAGTTTGCTATCCTCTGTGCCTTTTTGGCCCCAAGAGGCCGCCATATGAGGCCTCTTCCAACACTGACAGTTGAAAAGCAGTTTGATGGGCGTGGCTACAGGGAAGTTAAAACACAATTCAGTGGGTACATTTTTTGTGTGTAATTTGCACACAACACACGCGTGCTAGGCACAAAATGAGTAGCTATTCTATTATCGGAAGTCCTTGGCTACATTGTGTGAAAGTTTGGTGTAAATCGGCCCAGTAGTTTTTGAGATTAGTGGATTCGTACAAACTATTTTACATTTTTATTTATATAGATAATAATGATAGTACTTTTCTTGATGAACCAAGTCATCTATGCGTGTCCGTCTTCTGTAGATGGACATATAATTTAATTTGTTATAACAGCATGAGTTTTGATCCTCAGTACAAAACCCAGAAGATGTCCAAGGATAGAAATAAAGCCAGAGTTTTGCTTTTTATTACAAAGTCTAGGAGCATAAGCAAACCTTTCTACTTTGCATAGATGGAAACAAATCTGCTTGCCTGCCTACCTGCCTGCCTGCCTGTAGAAAGTCAGCACCCACCCTCCTAGAAAAATGAAATATTCTGAGAAATATTTAAAAAGGCAGAATATTATGTTTCTCTGGATGAGAAATGGAGAAACATGTTTTTTTTAGAAGTGGAAAGCAGCCCCCATCGTTTCTTAATAGCCCACAGCACATGTCAGCAGTTGAGAGGTAGAGAGATAGATAGCTCTATTCATAGGCAAAGCAAATACTGCAGGCAGAAATCCCTTCAAGGCAGGATATTTTGAAGTTCCCTGCAGCAAAGTCTGAACAAAGGCAGAATGATAAGATTAGCCCTCACTCAACATCCAAACCAGGACAAAGCCATTAAGCCATAATAGGAATTGCCCAACACCCTTCAGAACACAAACCACTTCATTGCATCATCTCAGGAGTCCAAACCAAACCTGGGAGCTCAAACATCCCATAGAGCCAACTATGATCCCTCCATAATCCCTACAACATCCAGTAGAATATATGTTCTTGCACAGGAACAAGAAGCTGAAGTGCAAAGCCCAAGAGAAGGTATAACCCACCCATCTCACTCTCAACTCCATGTGTTCAGGTGCCCAGAATCACATCTGGTTCTGCTTCATCATTAAACCATCTTTCCAATCAGACTTCATATTTCCAGTGTCTTTCTCCCAGCTTGGAACTGATCCAGATGGATACAAATGCCTAACTTCTTGGCCATTTGCCAAGAAAATACAGAAAGATAGAAGGAGGAGGGAGTACATCTATTTTCTCGTTAGACCTTTTTCTCTTGGTGGATGGCAAACTATACCATCATACAATCAGAAGAACCAGACTGTGTGTTCATACATCACTCTGCAGCTTGCCTCAGCTCGCCAATTGAAGCCCAGGGAATGTTTTTACCTATTCATGCTCATGACCCACTTGAGTTGCACTAAATTCAGTGCAGCCTGGATGGCTGAATAACAAATGGACAGGCTGTAAGTTGAGGCCACAGAGGCTTGCAGTTGTCAGCACAGTGATAAGCTAGTGCTTTATCATCAGAAACTAAAGAGCACTTAAATGACATTGGCTATAGTTGCGGTCATAATTTATTGGTCTCTGAGGACTACTTGCATCACACACCCTTGCCTTTCTCTCTTCTCTCTTCCTTATTTCTATTTTGTTGTAGCTGCTGTTTAAAACTTTCTCCGATCGCTTTATGCAATTCTTTCTTTTCTATAGAATAAGTGAAGGAAAGTGAGAAGAGAGAGAGGAAAAATACTGGAGAAAGTATATTTATTTAGACTTGCAATTCAGATTAATTCAGACTTCCTCTGGATTAGGAATATCCACTTTTCCCATTTATTCCTATCAGTGACTACAAAAAAACCCTCCCACAGATTCTGTGTGAAGCAAATTTGGGCACCAGAGGTCATAGTGGAATGGTTTTTAGGATCACTGGCTAAGATTAATACTTTGAAGCAAAAGTTGGGAGGAGAGAAAGTAGCTAAAACTAGAGGGAAATTCAGTGAAGGCACACACAGCTGAAAACATTGAACGATACTTGCTTTTTATTAAAACAACATGCAGCCTATATTGGGGAAATATTTTAAAGAAGTGTGAATTGGAGAAATGTGTCAAAGAATGAAAGCAAGGCAATTTTCTCTAAAACATAAAATTTGGGCAATTTAACAGCTGCGTACTTTTGAGTAGAATGTAAACCAAGGCTCTGTACTGTAAGTATAAACAGTGCTGTAATAGGAATACTGTCTTATTAATGCAGGCTGTCACAGTGACTAGATTTTTTTTTCTGATCAGCACAGCCCTAGTCCAAAGTAATTGGAAAATTCATTAATAGCCCTTTTTTCTAATTATTTGCATCCTCTTCTAGGTTCCTATTCTGATTGAGTCTGCTAAAATTGTCTCGAATCTCCTCTTAAAAAGATTAAAAGGATTAGATTAGATGCTAGATAGCTCATTAAAGAAACTAGGAAAGTTTCATCCCCAGTGCCTTCAGGATCCATTCTTGGTAGACATTTTGTCTCTATGTGAACAGTTCCTAAGGATGTAGGCTTCTTATTTGTAAAATGAATATTTAAAATAGAAAGAGAGCTGCAGCAAATATTTCATCATTGCCAAGTGAGCAGAGTTCCTGTTCACCTTGAACAGCAAATCAGAGAATTTCAGTGAAAAAAGAAAGAAAGAACGAAAGAAAGAAAGAAAGAAAGAAACTTTCTCCCTCATTTCCCAAGCATTATAAATATTTTATGCAGCAGTGGCAAAGAGTCATTCCAAATAATCCATAATAATTATTGGTAGGGAAATTTGGAGAACCATTTAGCTAAATTTCTTTGGGATGAGGGTGGGAGAAAGAAATTATCTAATTCCAGAATACTTTGGAGAACATATACTGTAGTTTTCACAAAAATATTTGAAGGTACTTCAAATGCAAGTCTGAATGTTTTTGATCACATGTTGTTGACAATCCTTCCTTCCTTCCTTCCTTCCTTCCTTCCTTCCTTCCTTCCTTCCTTCCTTCCTTCCTTCCTTCCTTCCCCCCTCCCTCTCTCCCTCTCTGCAGAGCTGGTGGACAGTTCTTATCTTAACTGAAGAAAAATGATTGATTTGCTTGAAACTTGTTCCTGGCTCCTCAACATCAACTTAACAAATCCTGATTTATTTAGTAGAGGTGTTTTTCCTGCTGTTGTCCTAAATAGACATCCAAATTATTTGCCTGCCTGCAACTTTTGTGTTTCCACTTTGACATGAAGTTGATACATTTTGGCTACTTCAGCAGAATAGAAAAAGCATAGAAATGTCCATGCAGTAAGTTCCAGTTCCTGCAGCCTATACCTCATTTTGGCCTACAGCCATTATTAGAGTTATTGGGGAAAATATATCTCTTCATGAAATTGGTGATATTATGTCAAGCCACCTGCAAAATTGTGATTGGAATTTCAATGATGGTTTGGTAACTAGAAGCTTCAGAATGCGGCCGCGCGGGTGATTACGGGAGCTTCCAAATACTCCCACATAACACTGCTCTTGCGCGAGCTGCACTGGCTACCTGTGGCCTTTCGGGTGCGCTTCAAGGTTTTGACGACCATCTTTAAAGCGCTCCATGGCTCCGGACCTAGTTATATGCGAGACCGTCTCCTACCCTATACATCCCTTCATCTGATCCGCTCCCACAGAGAGGGCCTTCTCAGGGTGCCGTCGGCCGGGCAATGCCGGTTGGCGACACCCAGGGGAAGGGCCTTCTCTGTGGCGGACCCTACCCTTTGGAACGACTTACCCCCTGAACTACGTACCATCTCAGACCTCCGCCTCTTCCGCCAGTGTCTTAAGATACACCTTTTCCATCAAACCGGCCTAGAGTAACCTCCCGTTGTGACCGCTCTTAGATAGTTTTAATTTGGGGGGATTTTATGCGATTTTAGCACAGGGTAGCGATTTAATAGTTTTAAATTTTGTATTTTGTTATATTTGTTATGTTTTTAAATTTCCTGTGCGCCACCCTGGGTCCTTTTTGGAGAAGGTGCGGGGTATACATTTGAATAAAAGAAAACAAAAAATCACCACCCCACCAGCAGCTTCACGTCTTCTGATAGATAGACAACAGATCAGAAGCTGGATACTACAGGTTTGCACCCGTTCTGTCGAACCAGTAGTGGAAGTTAGGGCTGAGTCACCAAACCGGTAGGGGTGGCAGGCTGGCCATGCCCCTGAACCAGTTCCCCGGTCGCTGTTGCTGGCTTGTTTTTCATGTTCTGTGCATGCACAGACAATTTACAGGCATGTGTGCACAGTGAAGCATGCACAGCAAAGCGCACGTGAAGCGAACTGGCAGCAATGCGCCAGCAACCCACCCCTGAAACAGATAGGTGATAGACGGAAGATATATAATGATAGAAGCATAGATGGTGGATAGATTGAAAGCCATCATATAAAAGCAAAGACAATATAAGAAAAAAAATGGAGTGAGAAAGATCTTCAAAATTTCAATTATCAGGCTTAATGTTTTTGTCTGAGTATTTTATAACTAGATAACGGAAGCTATTCATAGTTATTCATTACAGTGAGCTAAAATAGAGAATTCTTAATATTATCTAGTCAGAATTGTGGAACTTCCACCAATCAGTTTTAGGATTGGGAGATGGTGGGAAAATCAGATTTCAAATCTCTTCAGTGTAAATAGTGACTGGATAAGGCTGTGATAAGGACAAGGGAAAGGTGGATTAAAACAACTGTATCCTTTACCTTCCTTGCACATATATGTACAGTACATTCCACATCCTTGTGCCTTTCAGAAAACTTCAGCTTCCATAATTTATAGAAATTATGGTCTTTGAAAATTGAAGTCCACCACTTTGAAAAGACATGCACTTATGGAAACGTGCCCACCATGTCTGAAGTCAACTATAGATTACACTTTGATTTACAACTACATTGTCAGGATGCAGTTACTCTGATGTAATTTGCATGATGTCAAAATAATACAACGACCATCCAAAATCTGCACCATTTTGGATTTCAAACATTGACACTTTCTCACTTATTTATTTTTCTTGACAACACTTCTACTAACTTTTCAGTTAAAAAGTTAAAAGCTAATACATACAAAAGCTAAAAAAATAGAAAATACAGAAAAGAAGAAAAACATAGAAAGAAATATAGACAATAAAGTTAAAATATAGTAAATAAAAAGAAAAGAAATATATAAACTATGGACCTTTGGGGCTGTGATGTCATCACAGGGGATCCAACGAAAGATTGAAACAATGTTATGATTTAAATCTTGCATTAAGTCTTGGTGCTCCGTGGCCATGGTCAGTGGCAAAAAAAGGTATTTAAAGGGAATCTGTGGTGAAGAAAATGTTGAGAACCACTGGATTAGCTTGTCAACTCTGCCATAGTTCATATGATGTTCACTTCAAGGATGGCTGCAGTTCAGGCACAGAGATGCTGACTATAAACTTTCTGTAGTGTCCAGGAAACGAAAAAAATACTGGCAAACTAGAAGTGTTGCTTTTATTATATTAATGATACCCAAGTAAAGTAATGATGGAAAAAAGGAACGTCATTTTAGACATGGCATTCATATTGCAGAATAATTTTCATTAATGACAACAGCAGATAGTTACAGAAGCAATGAGCGCAACATTGGAAAACCTGACAGACTAGGTTAGGGACAGATTGTCTTGGAGAAAATCTATCTATATGGTTTCTAAGAATCAACTACCATTTGATGGCATATAATCAATCAATCAATACGACACAGAGGGGATTAATTTGTGGCAAAGTCACAACTCTCATGAGCCCAGATGGTAAAAGATACTATAAATTCTAGGGTAGGGTTGTTTTTTTTAAACTATCTATAGAGTAGTAAATTTTCCCCAACTCAGCACAATGCCTGCTACATCTCATAGTCATATGAATGAATGTAGGAGAGGGAAAAGCTGTGATTTAAGATTAGAAAGGGACTGTTTTCTCAGAGCCATGTAAGAATCCAAATTTGTGTTGTGCCAAACAGTTTCACCCTCTGGCATTTGTGATGAGAAGACAATTAAAACAGAACAAACATACCATAAATGAGAAAAGCAATACCTTTGCTTTGCCTTGGAACATGTGACAAATGTAGTTTCTGGTAGTTCAAACAACATTCTTTTCCTATTCACTTCTAATAGTGATAGAGGGGCTATCCATCCTGCATCATCTTCAGAGAAGTGTTACCTAACTATACAACATTGGCTTGGTGAGCGTAACATGTTGCATTATCTAAAGCAGCAGGAATATGCAATGTGCACCAAATCCTCTAAATGTTGTGGCTCGCCAGCAGCCAACGGAGCTGGTGGCAGACTCAGACAATGAGGAGATTGGGGAGGAACATGGGCCAGTCCTGGAATCTGGGGAAGGCTCTGATGAGTGCTCTGCATCAGAGGCAGAGATGGGGCCAGGGCCATCTGATAGTTATCAGCTGCCCTTGGAGTCGGAGATTAGTGGGACAGAAGAACAGCTGGAGCCTGTTCCCAATGTGCACATGCACAGAGCTTCCAGGAGAAGGGAACAGTTAAGGAACATGAGTCGATTTGGGAGTAATGGGTGAATGACCCATCTCATAGGGAATAAAGAGGAGTGAAAGGGGAATGAAGTTTTCAGGAGACAATTAGTTCGCTTCATTAGTATAACGTTCTGAGAGCAAGTTAGCAAATTTTTTTGGAGAGCAAATGTTAAATTGACTTATTTTTTTTTAACTTTACTTTAATTTTTGTATTAGCTTTTAACTTTTTAACTGAAAAGTTAGTAAAAGTGTTGTCAAGAAAAATAAATAAATGAGAAAGTGTCAATGTTTGAAATCCAAAATGGTGCAGATTTTGGATGGCCCTTGTATTATTTTGACGTCATGCAAACGACATCAGAGTAACTGCATCCTGACAATGTAGTTGTAAATCAAAGTGTAATCTTCATTAGTGTGAAGATTTGTTCGTGACTCTCAGAGACTCCTTGCAAAATATTTTCTTGCACAGCATTGCATTTGGAAGATATCGGCCTGGCAGTTCTCCAAGCCTAATAAGGTCTGTGATTGTAAATTCACCCTTGAAAAGCTGCTTGCCAGGACTTTGCTGCATGTGATTGAAGGAATTCACATTAGCTTAATAAGAAAGAGTTTTTTGTTGGGACAAGGAATGTGCTTCGTGATTTTCTGAAGCCTAGATCAGAACACTATGTACAAGCAAAGGACTGAAGGAGGTACTATTCAACATAGTAGAAATTAACATTATGGATATCCGCTCCCCCCCTCCCCCGCCCCAGTAAAAAATATCTTTGCCTTCCCATCCCAGTACAAATTCATGTTTAAAGAATTAACTATAAATAAGGAAGGAAAAGCCATGTCTTTTTGGAAGGGAGTTAAGACTCGTGCACATGTCGAGGGAAGAAGAGAAAGAGAGAGAGAAGGATATTTAGTCTGGCTTTACTTCTAACAGTTATCTTGCATGAGTCAAGTTTTGGATCAATAGCCTCCACAGGGTTTCTTCTCCCAAGGTCACCTCTTCTCATGGGTGTCCAAAGCAAGCCAGCATGATGGAGAAATGATGACAGGTTTGCAGTGACCTCACAGCGCAAACCTTGACCTTATGTGCTTGAGTCCCACTGTTTAACACAAGTTCAGGAAATGTATCATGATACAATAATACGTTGTGCCATTTGCCTTCCTTTACTTCCCTGCAGTCACCTACGGATTGACTTCTTTTTCACAATCCAAGTTTAAGATAGTTTTAGAATACCAGAAATGCAATTTAGAAAGAACACTTGACTCCCTTATGCTTCAGACTGCTTGTTGTTATTACTTTTTAAGAGCAAATATATTGTCAGTTATTTTTACCAAAGATATTAGAACCTCCTTTATGATATCTTCTAATGAGTGAGTGCCCTGAAACTGTGGTCAAAGACAAACATCTGAAAACATTTTAACATTTGCCCTCCAAGTAAATTTTCTAACTTGCTCTCAGACCTTTATATTATTGCTAGGCACCATACAACTAAAACTTGATATTTGCATAAGCAAAGATTAGTACTTGGTTGGACTGGTCAAGGTCAAGCTGTATATCTAATACAATACAATACAATACAATAGCAGAGTTGGAAGGGACCTTGTAGGTCTTCTAGTCCAACCCCCTGCGTGGGCAGGAACCTTATACCATTTCAGACAAATGGCTATCTAACATCTTTTTAAAGACTTCCAGGGTTGGGGCATTCACAACTTCTGGAGGCAAGCTGTTCCAGAGGTTAATTGTTCTAACTGTCAGGAAATTTCTCCTTAGTTCTAAGTTGCTTCTCTCCTTAATTAGTTTCTTGCCCTGCCCCCCAGGTGCCTTGGAGAATAGTTTGACTCCCTCTTCTTTGTGGCACCCTCTGAGATATCGGAACATGTCTCCCCTGGTCCTTCTCTTCATCAAACTAGACATACCCAGCTCCTGCAACCGTTCTTCATATGTTTTAGTCTCCAGTCCCCTAATCATCTTGGTTGCTCTTCTCTGCACTCTTTCCAGAGTCTCCACGTCTTTTCTACATCGTGGCGACCAAAACTGTATGCAGTATTTCAAGTGTGGCCTTATCAAGGCACTATACAGTGGCATTAACACTTCACGTGATCTAGATTCTATCCCTCTGTTTATGCAGCCTAGAACTGTGTTGGCTTCTTTGGCAGCTGCTGCACACTGCTGGCTCATATTTAAATGGTTGTCCACTAGGATTCCAAGATCCCTCTCACAGTTGCTACTATTGAGCAAGGTACCACCTATAGTGTACCTGTGCATTTTGTTTTTCTTGCCTAAATGTAGAACCTTACTTTTTTCACAATTGAATTTCATTTTATTAGATAGTGCCCAATGTTCAAGTTTGTCAAGATCCTTCTGTATCTTAAGCCTATCTTCTGGAGTGTTGGCTATTCCTGCCAGCTTGGTGTTGTCTGCAAATTTGATGAGTTCCCCATTTATCCCCTCATCCAAATCATTGATGAAGATGTTGAAGAGTGCTGGGCCTAAAACAGAGCCTTGAGGGACTCCACTGCATACTTCCTTCCATGTAGATGCAGTTCCATTGAAGACTACACGTTGAGTGCGGTTGGTCAGCCAGTTGCGAATCCATTTGGTGGTGATGCTGTCTAACCCACATTTTTCTACTTTATCTAATAGTAGGTTATGGTCTACTTTATCAAATGCCTTACTGAAGTCCAAGTAAATTATATCGATAGTAAATTATATCAATATGTGAATGATATTTTTTTTAAACCAAGGAACTAGTGATTACCATTTTAGATATCTTAGTTCTCTATTCTGAAAGACAGGAAAATGTTGCCTTCCCACTAAAAAGAAAGCACAAATCTTCATAAATCTAGTATATTTCTACTATACTTGAAATAATTTCTTGTAAGGACAATTTTCTTTTTTACACTTGGCTAACTCAGTACTTCTGATGGTCCAACATCCAACACAATTCCTAGACAAGAGACAGAACAAGAGGAGAGAAAATTGTTCTCCTCAGATATGGACTTTTATTAAAAACTGAATTTATAGTGAGGGGAAATTTTAACAGGAAGAAAGCATACGATTTCAGAAGTCCTGGATATGGGATAAAATGTTTATGAAGAAGACGTTTGGTAATACTCTTAAACATCCACTCAAGGAGGTGTATCCTCTTTTAGTAATAAGGGATGCAGATTGTCCTTAGTAATAAGGGGAGGCAGAAGGAACTTTCAAGGTACCCTATACTGTAAAGATAGAGGTCCAATGGTCCATATGCTGTCTGTTTCCTGATTTAACAGAATAACAGAGTTGGAAGTCACCTTGGAGGTCTTCTAGTCCAACCCCTGCTCAGGCAGAAGATTCTATATCATTTCAGACAAATGATTGTCAAATGTCTTTGTAAAAACCTCCAGTGTTGGAGCACCCACAACTTCTGGAGACAAGTCATTCCATTGATTAATTATTCTAACTATCAGGAAATTCCTTCTTAGTTCCAGATAGTGTCAGGTCTGCTTCACCGATAACCAAGAAAGAAACCTCTTGACTCCATTATTAGTGGAATTAAAAGTACTTTTACTAGTTAAGGAATGATTAGCATAGATGCTAAGCAAGGTCTGAAGCACTTAGACGCAAAAGCATACATATCAATATATGTCCAACCCCCTTCCCCCGAATAACCCCCTTCCATGGTCCAATGTGTAAAGCCCCTAGGTGTCACGTGGCTTCATCTTCAAAAGGCATCATCAGGTTGGCATGTAAGACCGTTGACCTTGACCATAAGATGACCCAAGCACCGGTACACACAATAGATGGTAACAGTAGATGGCACCAGAGTATTTCCTTCTGCAACTCACCCTCCTGCATCGTACAGTCCCAAATCCCATGCAAAACTCCTCCCCCCCCCCGTTTCATATGGCAGCCAGAGCGAACAGGAAAGCGAAGGCTGACAGATAGCTTCTCTCCTTGATTATTTCCATCCTTTCTGCCTTCAAGTGCTTTGGAGCATAAATTGACCCCATCTTCTTTGTGGCAGCCCCTCAAATATTGGAAGACTGCTATCATGTCACCCTAATCCTTCTTTACGTTAAAATAGACCTACTCAATTCTTGCAACAATTCTTCATATGTTTTAGCCTCCAGTCCCCTAATCATTTTCTGTAATTCCAGCATCTCCACTGCTAAAAATTCTGGTGATTGAAGTCCATGCCCCTGGAAGGCTGCAAAGGTAGCTCAGAGCCACAAAGTTCTCCAAACTTTTTGAAAATAGTGCAGGTTTACAAAGCACTCCATCTTGGTTTTAAGCTTTATCTGTGCTATATTTGGAAAGTCTTCAAAAAGGGATACCAGTTTGCAGGATTGCAGAAACAGCTTGCAAAACAACCTGTGTTATCTTAGTAAATTTGTGCTAGCTTTGGAAAGTCTTCAAAAAGATATCACAGCTTGTTTGAAAAATATGGTCGAGAAGTTGAGGACTACCTCATGCTGAATTTTGATCATTTGTGGACATCTCCTCCAGTATAATGGCTTAGGCTACAATTCTGTACAAACTTTTACTTGTGAGATCCTTCTTTGTAAGAAGTTTATCATACATCCAAGTATCTCACTTGGCCTTTCTTGATGGATTGACAAGGATTCATAAAGTACTGTTGAACGCAAATACTTTTCCTTGGCTACAAAAGTCACAATGATGCTGTATCATATATTCAAAGATACTATTTCTTTTGCTGTTGAACATAAGTAACAAGGAACTGCCTGGACAATTTTGGCTAATCTCTCAAGGAAATTTGAAAGTGCCTAGAATTTAAATGAAAGACCATATGGAAATTCCATGGTTATAAGTTGGACTAGGGCCATGATGATGAACCTATCGCATGCATGTCCAAAGTGGAACACAAAGCCATGTTGCCCGGCACATGTGGCCTTGCCTGTTTGTCTTCTGGGTTTTGGGCACAAATGCACGCACGATGATCAGCTGTCCTTTGCACGCATGGCAGTGTCAAAAAACGGTATGTGCATGTGTGCCAGCCAGCTCACATGTGGCTGGCACATGTGAGCTGGCTTGCACAAGTGCGCATGCACACCAGAACCTGGAAGTTTGGCTTTTCTGGAGCACAATCCCTTCTCACGTGCAGCAGTGTTGAAAACTGGCCTGCACATGTGTGCCGGCTAGCTGATCATCAGGTGCACATACACACTAGAACCCGGAAGTTCAGCTTTTCCGGAGTGCAGACCTGACAAGCACACACACACACACAGCATTTCCAGTTTGCCATCACTGGACTAGGGATTTGGAAAAAAATATCTTAAAAAAAGATAATGACAATACTATTGTACATGAAATCACCATAAATAGAAGGGGACTCAAAGGAAACTTTTCCTCTTTTCTTCCCCTTTCCTCTTATTTTTTTTTTACTTTCCCACTCCTGTCTACATCTGAGCAGCTTCAACTCCTCAGAAATATGTCAAATATTTTGAAATAGATCTTTTATGTGCAGTGTGTGTTCATTTGTCTGCATTACAATGTGAACAGAATGTCAGTGCTCCCTGATAACACAAACCTTGATATGTGACAAAAACCATTCCATTCCACTCATTAAATGAAATAAAATCTTGGAAATCAGAATAGTATTTAATTACTCTTTTGTCAAATCATGAAAAGAAAACAGGTGAATAACGGAAAGTTTTATACTTTTGCAAGCTATTTTCAGTAAATACAACATTTTGAGAAAGGGAGCCTTCTCTGTAACATTACGTTATGATCAGGGCTGGATTCCGGCAGTCACTACTGCCAGTTCGTTTGTGGCTATGCCACGCGCGCGCATGCACAGTACAATAAAAATTGTTCTGCACATGTGCAGAAACAAAAAACAAGATGGCCTATGGTGCCACCTGGAGAACCGGTTCAGAGTGTGGTAGGCCTGGGTTGCTGCCAATTCCAGCAACCCAAGTCCCCAAAACACTACCAGTTCAACCGAACCAGTCCAAACTGGTAGGAACCTACCACTGGTTATGATGTATTAAGACTATTCAGTGATCAGAGAGAACCACTCTATCCAAACATGGTTCACAAAAAAAGCTGAATCTGCTTCTATATATGGAAATCATATAGAGCAGGCAAAAAATGTGTATATCCAAAATTGAGGATTGGTAATAAATCAAAGGCTTAAACAATCCAAAGGAAGACCCTTAAATTGAATGAAAATCTTGTCTAAAGCATCCAAGATACCACTGAGTTGTGGTGGCACAGTGGTTAGAATGTAGTATTGCAGGCTAATTCACAGCTCACTGCCAGCAGTTTGATCCTGACTGGCTCAAGGTTGACTCAGCCTTCCAACCTTTCGAGATCAGTAAAATGAGAACCTGTTGTGGGAAATATGCTGATTCGTTCACCACTTAGAGAGGACTGTAAAGCACTGTGACGCAGTATAAAAGTCTAAGTGTTATTGCTATTGCTAATATTTATTTATTTATTTATTTATTTGGATTTATTGACCGCCCCCTCTCTCCGAAGAGACTCGGGGCGGTGTACAAGAATTTAAGAGCATATACATATATAACAATTATAAATAATAAAACTAAATTAAATGTTTTACCCTGTGTTAATAATAGAGGTCAACTATTCATTCTAATGACTGAGGTTATATATGGCAGGAAGAAAAATAGCCAGTTGTGTGGTACAACAACTGATTCTATTTATGGACATAAATAGGGCTCAAGGGAACATGGAAACTATTTGCAAGATCACACCAGTATTCTTTGCTTACTCCTTCATTCAACCTATATACTCCTATCCAGGCCAACTACCAGAACAAAGGATAAGGAATCTAGCTTAATCATGTCTGCTTTGGGTCAATATTTTTACGCAATTGTAACACCTCTGGAAGAAAATGCAATTTAGGTTGGATTTGGGGTGAGGTTTTTTGTTTGGTTGCTTGTTTCTTGTTTTTTTTTTAAAATAATTACTAGAGTAGTTTCTTTTGCTTTCTTTATCAAAAACTCTAGTCAGTTTAATTGTGCTCCATTGCCCCACTATTTTGTCCAGTTTCTGACACCAAAGAATAGGCATGTGGAAATAAAGAGAAGGATTTCAGACAAGAGGCACAGCCTTGATTATTTGTTCCTGGAATGATCGGCTGTGTGGCACTCTTAAGCCCTACCTTGAAGTATCCTGGAATATATCATTGACATGATTTTAGGTTGCTGCTGTGTAGGGCTGGCTTTTCCAGATGCAGGAGCGGAAAGAGATTTCCCATATGGAGGTTTCTTCGCTGCCATGGTAAAGGTTTTAAGTTCTTGCAAATGAGATGGCGTCTAGTGGGCGAGCAGTCTGTGAGATCGGAGAAAAGGAAAAGTCTGTGTCCAAGTTCAAAATGTGGAAGAAGCAGCTGGAGAGGGCACTTATCAATCATCAATAGAGGCAACTCTCCAAAATATAACGAAAGAAATAAAGGAAATCCGGAAAGACATGATAAGTTCAAGATTAGAACTTTTGGAAACACAGAAAACATTGATGGAAAATAAGCAAAAAATTGATGGTTTGGAGGGTGGGGCAGTTGAGATGAGGGGGGAGATAAAGGATTCTAAAAAAGAAATTATGGAGCTTACTGGTCATATGTCTAGAATAGATTTTGAAAGAATGTCTTACTTTTTAAGGTTTCAAAATGTTCCTGAAGCAGATTCAGAAAATTTAAAAGATTTAATGTGCACAATTCTAGCAGATTATACTAAAAAGAGTAAAGAATATATTTGGGGCAACATAGACCTGATTTACAGAATTAATTCAGCATATGCCAGAATAAATAATGTACCCAGAGAGATACATATTAAATTTGTAAGAAGGTCAACAAGGGATGAGATTCTGAGAGCACAGCGAGACGGCCCTTTGATATATCAGCAGACAGAAATTGCTATTTTGAAACAGATCCCGAAAAAGATTCGAGAGATAAGAAGAAAATATTCCTTCTTATCCAAAAAATTGTATAAAAAAGGGGTGTGGTTCAAGTGGTCAATGCCTGAAGGAATGTTGGTGTTCTGGGAGGGGGGGGGAGAGTAAGAATTAAAACACTTGAAGAGGCGGAAGCCTTTCTTAAAAAACATTCCTCAATCCTGGAGGACGAAAATGGGGGAGCAGGAGGGGCCATGGCTCCGCCCACTGGCAGGAAGGAAGAAGATGACATAATAGCCAAAAGACTCAGATCACAAAAATGATTTTTCTTTTATTTTTATATACTGTAATTCCTAAACGGATGCTAACAGAAACAAATGATTGAATGCATGAAACTTATGATATGATATGTATGTATCTCTTTCCACCTTATATTGAAAAATTCTTTTTTAATGTAACCTCGGAGGCGACCACCACCTCCGACCTGGAAGCCCTAAAATATTTCTTTTATATCCTATATACCCTTTTCCCATTGAAAAATTTGTAAAAACCAATAAAATTGTTGTTAAAAAAAAGAAAGAAGTATCCTGGAATATATCCTTTAATTTCCTGCTTATAAGTTGGTGCACTTGCTCCATTCCCTGTTGCAGAGAGTGAAAAATCTGCTAAACAACCTACTTATTGGATGACATATTTCTCACTGACAGGGATCCTGTGGGATGTACAATACATATATATTAAATGTTTGGAATTTTATATTCACTCCACCAGCCCATGAGAATGGTAGGTATTTTTCTAGTATTCAACCCCAGAAGTTAAATACTGTTATGCTTGTTTTTGCTCCTCTCAGGAATATGCAGCATGAAGAAGTAAATGTACAGCTGGTTATTATTACAGCTGATTGATGAACTGAGTATCATTTCTCTTGCCACCCATTGTTTTGTGTTTGCCTATTGGAAATGATTGCCATGTTAATTGGAAATAATTTGAGAGGTTGTTTTATCAAACAATTTGCTGTTGATAAAAAGTAGAAGACAGATAATAACATTTCATTTATTTGATTTACCGGCCTGTTGTCAAGTTAGCTCATTTATGGTATACAATGTAGCCTGGAAGAAGAGAAATGTGAGCAGAGCTATCAGGACATGTAGATTAGGAAGAAAATCTAAATCTCTTATCATATGGACATTTCCCCTTCCATTTTCTACACAGATTAAAGCCATTCATTGAAAAATGTTTCCTTTACAATTTTTAATAAGCAACATTTAGGGTTCTTCACACTATAGTGGTATCCTATATTTGCTCTGTCTCCTTATGTCAATTGATGGGGTTCCCATTTTCCATCTCTGCTTATTTTTTTTAAAAAAAAGTTCACAAAGGGATGTTTTAGTTACTGTCCATATGGTGTGATAAAGAACCTAAGGTCATCTTGTGTTTCATACAATGGGTCATGTTGCCCAATCTAACTACCATTTACTAATTAGTGAAGCATTTTCTTTGGTTCTAAATCAGGGGTGTCAAACTCAATTTCATTGAGGGCCACATCAGCGTTGTGTTTGACCTTGGGGGGCCAAGGGTGGGCAGGGCCAGCTCAATGTCAACCATCAAGGCTTCTTTTTTGGCCATGACAGCTCTCTGGCATTGAAAACAGAGTTCAGAGAGGCCATGCACGGCTGGCCCAGACTCTGTCTTTGCTCACAGAGGGCTGCGAGTACTGAGTTGGCTGAAGGAGGCTGTCACAGCTGAAAACAGAATCCTAAAGAGCTGTCTGCAGCCTCCCTGAGCTCTATTTTTGTTGGCAGAGGGCTGCAGGAGGCCATCACGAATGAAAAGAGAGCCCAGACAGGCTGTGCACGGCCCTCTCAAGTTCTGTTTTTGCTGGCAGAGGCACCACGAGCAGGTTATTTGCTGTTTCCAGGGCAGGCCCATGGACCAGATCTAAGTACCCCTCAGGCCAGATCTGGTCCCGAGCCCTTGAGTTTGACACCTATGTTCTAAATAATGAAGCACATTGAAGTAAAAGAGGTGCTCAAGTAGAAGTGTGTGTATGTGTGTGTATGCAAATACATGAAAAAAATGATTTTATGAATTGCAATGCACATTTGCTTTTTTTTGCTCGCACATACATACTCATCCACACTAACCCTTCTCAACTAGCTTTCCAGGCACAAGTCAGAGGGATGGAAGCTACCAAATCTGGATCCGAAGACAAGTAAAAGAGTGGGAAGGCTTCAAGATCCCTTTTCTCCCCAAAAGTTCTTACTTTGTTAGTTCACATGACTGGTAGCTACTCTTGCCCTGTTGATTTTCAAACCTGTTAGCTATTGATGGGACTTGAAGGATGGAGGCTTCCATTGCTCAGGCCCAACTTCTTTCATCTGTTCAGTTATGGTATTTTTTTTAACTACTAGGCTCCTCCTTAACTACTTCTCCATGTTTGCTAGCTACCAATCATTCATCTTTATGTCTGCTTCATCTTTAGATATGGTGGTTTCAGCATATCATAAGGAAGCCTGGAAAATAAAACTGGGATCTTACATGAATGTCAGAGAGGTACTATACTCTTTGTGTAAAAGGATGAGATACATTTAAAATGACTTTAAAAAGTGTTTGACTTCTATCTATGTTACTATGTATCTGAGACATTTCCCCATGATGTTCTACAGCACATTGTAAGAAGTAGAGGGACATAAAAGGCTCTACAAGGGACAAAATGTGGACAGAGAGGAACTTGATATCAGTAGGATGTCATTCAGAAATTGAACAGTAAAAGCATCACTGGATGTTTTTTTCAGAAGATATTAGACAGGCAGATATCTGAAATGTTATCAGGTCTCTTGCTTGAGCAGGGGGTTGGACTAGAAGACCTTTAAGGTCCCTTCTGCCCTATGGTTTCTCTCAATAACTCAGGACAAATCTAGCATTTTCCATATATTTTGGAACATTGCACAGGCTAAGAATGTGTGGCCAAAATGCCAGTGGAATTTGGCTGTTTGTTTTAGTAAAAACATTTACAAGATGGGGCATTATCTGCATTTGATCTGGCATTTTTCAGGAACCACTCCTTTCTTTTTGTAACAATTTTATGCCCCATAATATCCAATTGCCTTCTCAAATTCTTTCTAGGCTGAAATCATCTATAGCAGAGCAAAAGAGCTTTGCTTTAAGAAGTTCAACTTTTTGGTTTATCTCATCTCCTCATAGTATACTTGGTAACTACAGCATGAGTAAAGATTATACAGTTTTGACGGCTGTCACAGATGGATGCCAAGAAACTGTTTTTTGCAGCCTAAACAATTCAAGAGGCTGTGAGACAAAACAAAAGCCCACCAGTGCTTCAGGGTATTTTATCACAGATTTTGGCAGAAACAGAAACCAGAGACTAGGCCTGGGACAGATCAGTAATTGGAGAAATACAGCTTGGAAGGAAAGGTAAATTGCAACAGGGGACGAGAGTAGTTGAAATTAAAGATGATCAGATTAAAAAAATCCCTTTCATATGGTTTTTCTAATGCTGTTATGCGAAATGAAATCTTTATTTATGAAGGATAGATCCCTGCCTATAAAATAAATAAAATGAGTTTAATGCAACCTTGTTTTTGTTCTATCATGTTTAGCCACAGTTCTGTCTCTCAATGAAGGACACTCAATAAATGCAGTGAATGCAGGATTGTTATACAATCTGATGATTCAAACCTACTAAATATATTCATCTTGCATCACTTGGGAATCAGTGGTGGGTTCCTACGAGTTTGGACCAGTTTGGTCAAACCGTTAGTGTTGACTGCAAGGAGAGAGCGAATTGGTTTTCTGTTTCCATGAAAGGGGGCCTGCCCATCCACCCACGGCTTATACCGACCTTCATTTCTGCTTCCGAAGCCCAGCTGATTAGTGGTGGCAGATTGAATTGCCACTCCTCACTGGTATCCTTGCTCCTTTCCTTGTTTGCAATGCGGAAGTTCAATTTTTGCTAAACTGCGCACTGTCCTCACATGCATATGTGTAGCGAACTGGTTGTTCAGCTGGTAGGAAACCACCCCTGCTGGGAATTCTAGGAACAGAGTAACTACGGGTAGGAGATTAGACGTTTATCAGAAGTGGCCTTTCTATTCAGTAATACTCAGCTGAAGATGTCACCATTTAAATTAATAAGATGACTTTTTAAATTGATGATGCCAGGGAGAAGAGAGTGTACCTAAATATTGCTTCAAGCAACAACAATGGTCAAATTAGTGCATTAGCAACAGCTTGCATACTTTATACATTGGAAGGGCAGTCATAATAAAGAGCTCTGGCATGAAGCAATTATGTTGTATTATCACTAGCTTTGCAGAAATATGTATTTACTTGTTTATTCTGCTTAGAACACATGATCTAGGTAACTTACAGTTAAAGGCATTACTTGAACCCATACAAATCTAAACATAGACAATAGCAATAGAAACCAGAACAAAAAATACATTTAAAATATGAAACGTAGTACTAGATAAAAGGAATGATGCTAAAAACTTTTGAACTGAAGTTAAGTGACCTAAATAGTGTTCCAACATAAGCATATAGAGTCCAATCTATGTAAGAAAAAGAATTGTGTGGGGAACACTTAGAGTCCATGATCGTTTCATAGTAAGGTAGTTCGAAATCACCAAAAGAACAAAGAGATTCAAACGAAATTCTAAAATGCCCTGAGAACAAAGAAGACCCAAACAATACTTTTTTTACAGGAAAGGAAAGCAATTAGGGAATTGAAGGACAAGTATCAGTAGAACATAATTGTAAGAAGGCATCTCTACACTCATCTGTAACAAAGGAACAATAGTTTTTATAGGTCAGAAAAAATAACTGAAATTAGATGCACTTATTTAGATATAAAATGATTGAAAACAGAAAAAAAATCAAATAATGAAAGAATTCAATGCAGCGAAGACTATTTTCCAGAAGCAAATTTCAAATCCACCCACTAGGTTTCAGTCAGGTATCATTCTCACTTTGTCTCTTCTTTATCTCTTTCTGAGATCAAATATGTCTGGGATCGTATTTATAAACTTAAATTTTATCCTTGAATTTATTTGAAGAGAGAAGTAGCAATCGCAAAATTTTTCTCAGTTTTGTTGCCCAACAGATCAGGATTTAGTAGTCTTTGTAATTTACTTTGTATATGGCTTCCACCTGCTTTCATCTCAAATGATCCATGATTGGATTTATATCACACTACTAGTCACTATAGGGATGCAGTGGCTCAATGGCTAAGACACTGAGTTTGTCGATCAGGAAGGTCGGCAGTTCGAATCCCTAATGCTGCGTAGCGGAGTGAGCTCCTGTTACTTGTCCCAGCTTCTGCCAACCTAGCAGTTCGAAAGCATGTAAAAATGAAAGAAGAAAAAATAGGAACCACCTTTGGTGGAAAGGCAACAGCGTTCTGTGCACCTTCAGGATTTAGTCAGCTACAAGACCACAAAGATGTCTTCAGTCATTGCTGGCTCTTTTGCTTTGAAATGGGGATGAGCACTGCCCCCTAGAGTCAGGAATGACTAGCACATATGTGTGAGGGAATCTTTACCTTTTACGAGTCACTACAAAAGACTTTATATACTTTCAAAGACAATTAGGAGCTTGAAAAGCACACATGCAATATAAAAACAAACCATCCCAGGCAAGAGATTAATTCATATTACAGATCTGCAAAATGTGTGTTTGTGTGTGTGTATGTTTGTGTCAGCAAGTATGTATTTATATATATATATGAGAGAGAGAGATTGTATTAAACCTTTTTTAAATAATAGGAATACTACCATAACCCAGTCATAAAATTTTTAGACTAGTTGATACCTGAAACATTTCCAACTTTATATAAAGAGAAAAGGTTTCTTTGTTTTCCTTCCACAAACCAATGTTGTGAGGGAGTTCTTTAGAACCAAACAGATAGAACATAGGCAAATGACGTTCAGTTAAAAAAGCGAAGTCCCCCTCCTTCCTGCTTCTGATTTCAGAAGACTGTGGGAGTTCAGTGAATTGATTTATGACCTAATTGCATTCTCTTTTGGAGATTAACTATTTCCTTGCCTGTGCAGCCATGCTTCAGCTACTTTATCAGTATTTCTACCTTAAGCTATTGCACTGTAGTTATTAATAAATTCCCCAAAGGGTTAATCAAGGGCTTCAATTAAAATTTTAGCTAGCAACTTCTCACAGCTAACAAAACTTTGATCTTCTGCTTGGGTCTTTGCATCTTCTTCTGCCTCTCTGGGGAACTGCACCAACCCTACTAATCCCATACCTTGTTGCCTTCCTCCCTGCATAGTAACAGCTATGCCAAATCCTCTCCAATCATTTTAAGTCCATGGCCTAATTCCATTTTTGCTTTCTAGACATATTTCCTTACCTTTCTTTCTCTGAATCTAGCATCCACAATAGCTCTTCTTCATTTCGGTTCTTGGCCATCTTTAAGTTATCAGTTGCAATTTGAGACATCCCATGACAGAACAAGCAACCATATTACCCTCTGCATTTTGTTTTCAATAAAAGAGGCATGATAGGTAGTCCTCAATTTATGACCACAATTGAGCCCAACATTTCTTTTGCTAAATGAGAGTTGTTAAGTGAATTTTGCCCCATTTTACAACCATTCTTGCCACATTAGTTGAGTGAATCACTGCAGTTGTTAAATTAACAAGATGATTGTTAAGTGAATCTGGTTTCCCCATTGACATTGCTTGTCAGAAGGTGGGAAAAGGAGATCACATAACTGCAAGATACCACAACTGTTATAAATATAAACCAGTCCCCAAGCATCTAAATTTTGATCATTTGACCATGAGGCTGCTGCAATGGTTGTGAGTGTAAAAAGTGGTCATAAATCACTTTTTTCAGTACCGTTGTAACTTTAAATGGTCACTAAGTGAACTATTATAAGTTGAGAACTGCCTAAATCAGATGTCCACCATGTGTGATAGTATGTTCCATATGCTTTCTCACATTTCCAACATATTGGGGATATCCTTGTAGAACTTTTTGCTAATCTCGTGGGTGGGAGGAGTCATCTGTAAAACAGTTTGTACTGGTTTTCCTTGTATGCCAAAGATATGGTCAATTTCAAATTTGTTCCCCAAAATGTTTCCCATTTTCCCAATTTGATGTTAAAGCCAAAGTTTTGTCTACACCTTACCATGGATTCCTTTACTACTTCTTCCTCCATTTTATATTTCAGTAGAAATTTGTATATTTTCCCAATCATTTTCTTCTCTGTATTTTGGATTATCTTATCTAATTCATATTGTTCTGATTGTATTTCATATGTTTTAATGTCATTGTTGTATCTAGATTTAATTTGCATGTATGTAAGCTGATCTATTTTTATGCCCTGATCAGTCAGTTGTTGTATTGTCTTCAAATTTCTCTGTTCACTAATTAGATCTTTGTATTTTGTCAGTTTGTTTATATCTATAAAATTTGGGTGTGTCATTGTTCCTATCAGGGAAATACTTGTAAAGGATTTCTTGGTATTATTGTTTGGGTCTCTTGTATACAGAAGATAAGGCTGAACTGTTTGCATACTGTAAGTTACTTCTTCTGTAGCACACCACTGTCATGAGTACAATATTAACTTAAACATTGATCTGCAAGAGTTAAATCACCCATGATAATGTTTCTATTACTTCATTTTTATTATCTTCTTTATTAAAACTGGTGGTGTATCTTGAAATTTGATCTTTAAATTTGAAGAACATGCACTTCAACCTTTATGCAAAGTATTCAGGGAGTGAAGGACTCCAAATCTTGTCTATCGGGTACTCTTGTTACCTATAGCCAAATCACAATTTTGGTGGGCACTGCAATGAGAATAAATATTCTGGACAGGAGAGTTTGATGGAAAAAAAATATTACGATGAAATGTTTTGTGGTCTTTTGCTTGATCTTTTGCTTTTCTCACTCAGTATATGGTGTGTATAAAAGAAATCTTTTCATATGCTTCATTAGTTAATGCGATACTCTGTGGATATTTATACTGATAACACTAATCTTAGCAGTATGCCTGATGCTGAATTTAAATGTTTATGCTTTAAAAAATAAACTGAAATGGAAATTAACGGTTATTGAATTTGAACTGTCAGTTTCTTTGAGGTCATCTGTAGGAAACACACTACGCAAATAAATTGATATTGATAAGAAAGAGAAACGCCCTGTATTCACACTTTTTTCTGAAAAAGTCTTGGCAAAGCTCTCTACAAACCTAGCCCCTTAAGAACACGTGCACACATATGCACACCCACACATGCACACACACACACACACACACAATTTGTCAGGCTTCCCATAAAATTTGAATTTATGACTGGTATTACACATGTGAGATTTTGTTAATGACTCTAATTAAATTTGATACGATGAAAGAAGTACAGGTATTTTCGTCTGCTGACTTGCAGAATTAGTAAAGAAATTTATTGAATATTACTGAGTACTAAAAATGATACCCAAAGATTTAGAAATATCTCTCGCTATTTTTTTTCTTTTCTTTTTTTGCTGTTGGGGATATACAAGTTAGAAAAAATGGCAGCTTTTAATAATGATTTGTTTTTGTTTATTGAGCAACTGCTTTCATGGAAAATAAAATATGTGGCTAACAAGAGGATTCAACAAACAAGGTTGCTAATATATTTATTTCATTTATGTCATTCAAAATCTCTTTTGAATTATATGGTTTCTTGCCAACAATAATTGCTTGGAATTATCTCCTATTATTTATTTTAAATCTGCTAGGTTAGTCCACAGCGTGGGGTGTTTGATGATATGATATCCAGGTTGGATAGGAAGAATTAATTAGCCATGTTGGAAAGACAGCAATATCCAGTGTGGTCCACATCTAGAAATGCTTGGAAAATCTTCAAACTTAAACTTCCTGCACAAATGGGCATACTGTGTGTTAAAAATGTGCAATTTGATTAAAAATAAACTGAATCCATTTTAAAACCAGCATTTAAATTCAAACCAAGGAATGGGTTTTTTTTTTTTTTTTAAAACATCACAAATTAATGTATATATAAAAAAAACCATTACTCAGATAAAAACCAGTGCAAATATTTATTAGATTTGGTTAAGTCTAGTTCAAATATAGCATTATATTGTAAGTACATATCCAACGTTTTGCTAGCGTAATTAAAATCAAGTAGAAAGAATCTGATATTTATAAAGTACAAGAAACTGGTATGATGTGTCCAGGAACTTGATAGTTTTGTATTTAAATGTCTGGATTTGAATTTGGGATTTTGTTCTACTTGCCACATCATTTCTGACAAGGGTTTTATTTTTAATTGCTCTCTATGTCATATAGGAGATGGAGACAATGTGATCTTTTCTGTATTAGAAAGATAGATGAAAATTTATTTTGGTTGGAGATATGTAGACATTTATCATAATATTTATCTTATATATTTTATAAATTTGTATAAAATAAATATAACATTTTGGAGACCACCTGTCTTCTTCCCAGAATGACTTGTAATAAATGACTTGCAAGATAGAAGATTAAAATTTCCATGTGCATTTCATCACATGAAATTTAATTAGACATGAGATTTAATTAGAGTCATTAGTAAGTTTTTTAAAATTTTATGTTAACCATGGATTCAAATTTCAGAGAGCAAATAGATTCAACAAATGCAATGGATATTTTTTTTTAAAAAGTGAAGAAAAAAATGAAACAGATTTGTCAATCCCTATTTCTGAACAAAACTGAACAAAAACGAAAATAACCTAATTTTATCTATTCCTGTTCTCAGCATCCATTACAATTATGTTCAAATTTAGAAAAATGGCCCAAATGACTTTGTTTTGAAATTTGTAGGGCCATGTTCTCCATCTCTCTCTCTTTTCCCACCTCCCATAGAATGAATGAATGAATGAATGAATGAATACACACACACACACACACACACACACATTGTATCACAACACCCTGGTAAGCCCAAATATGGGACAAATTATATATATATTATTATTAATCATCCCTTAAAAAGAAATTTAACATATATATATATATGTGTGTGTGTGTGTGTGTGTGTGTGTGTGTGTGTGTTTTCTGAGGTTTTCGCGGGTGTTTGTATGTAGGTCTTTGGTTGTTCGGGTTTTCTCCCGCGTAGAATTGGAAGTATCTTCACGACGTTTCGATGAAATCTCATTCATCATCTTCAGGCTGGTGCTTCCGGCTTGGTGCCGGAAGTTGCTCCTGGAAGCACCAAGCCGGAAGCACCAGCCTGAAGATGATGAATGAGATTTCATCGAAACGTCGTGAAGATACTTCCAATTCTACGCGGGAGAAAACCCGAACAACCAAAGACCTCCATATATATATATATATATATATATATATGTTAAATTTCTTTAAGGGATGATTAATAATAATTAATTAAGAGACCAGGATGGATCCATATATATATGTTTTCGCGGGTGTTTGTATGTAGGTCTTTGGTGGTTCGGGTTTTCTCCCACGTAGAATTGGAAGTATCTTCACGACGTTTCAATGAAGTCTCATTCATCATCTCTAGGCTGGTGCTTCCGGCTTGGTGCTTCCAGGAGCAATGTGAAATCTCAGCCGGTTCCTCTTTTTAACTGCCAGTGGGGGTGTGAACTGATTGGGTGGGAGCTTGGCTGCATTCTGATTGGGTGGATATTTATATATTTGAAATATATATAAATTCTATTCAAATTTATATATATTTCAAAATCTTGCTCATGTAACCAAGCAGCTCGAAGTGAGAGAGACAGAGAAAACCTTCCATGATAATTGCTATGCATAAAAGAGGGAAATTATTCAACTATATTTTTTTTAATTCTTTAGTATAATAGAGACTGTGAAAATTGTACTTTACGTGATCTCTTTAAAATGTCTACAGTAAATGCTTCAAATTGTCTCCAGGAACACTATGTGGTTTTAACTGCTTTTTAAATGTAT
Organism: Rhabdophis nuchalis; assembly: GCA_039707465.1. Lineage (NCBI taxonomy): Eukaryota > Metazoa > Chordata > Lepidosauria > Squamata > Natricidae > Rhabdophis > Rhabdophis nuchalis. The sequence continues at coordinate 141,863,583 of CM077645.1, forward strand.
GAAAGTCTAAGCAATTAAAGAGCAATTACAAAGAAATGAAAGTGCCAGTGCAATTAAAATGCATATAAATGCATAAGTCTGTCAACAACCCCCAGTTTCACTGTCCCTTGCACTTTCCTGTGTGGGTTCTGTAATTTCTATTTGTGGGATGCTGAGTGGAAGGAAAATGTTCATAACTATTGTGAGAATTTGATCTCTTTTGAAAGGCAATTACATTAACATTATTTGCAAGACTAAATTATATTTAACAAGGAAAACAATTACATTTAATAGGAAACAAAAAAATATCCTTCAAACTAGTAATCATGGTATCCAGTATTCAATTATAAAATGATCAGCCTCAATTTCTGTTGAATTCTGTGGGCAAAAAAGTTAATGTGGATTCTGATTTAAATCTTATGAGATGGAATTTATTTAATGTACCTGGGAAATAATAAGGGATAATAAAGGTTTACAAATGGTGTATCAATGCTTTTTGTATATAATAGTGCTTCACTATATAACTTTAAGATGACTAGATGAATAGGTGGCATAAAAGAGCATTTTTTCTGGATTTTCTTTTTTTTTCTTTTTTCTTTTTTTTAACCATTCCTTATGCTTGTGAGTGTACCAGCAACTTGATATATTGGTGCTGGTGTCAAAATACTCATGACAGGAATAAACAAGGAATCCAGAATTACACAAATTTCCAAGTGCAATTTTTAGAGCAGTACAAAGATGGCCTTGAAGAAAGTATGCGGCAACTATTAGTAAAATGGTTTAACTCAGGAAAGAAACTGAAGGATGTCTCATCTTGGTTCTATTCAATATAAAAGAGAAAAAGGAGAAACACTGTCAGAGTTCCAAGATTCTGTTATACAATCTGCATCAACAGAGTTGTAGTGTTTGTCATATCTGTTTCCTGTCCTAGTCTACCTCAACTATGCAGACAGTATTTTAATGCAAATACTGCAGGTAAAATGCAGAATCTTGGAAAATCCAATAGGAACTTTCAGCCTTCATGTATTTCCGAGTTCCTCAAAGTGATGCCTCTGCTTTTTTTATTTGGTATATATTTATTGATAAATATAACATCAGAAGATCTGAATGTTTTTTGTTTTTTTTATTGCAAAAGTTTTATTGGTTTTTACAAATTTTTTAAGGTAGGGTAGGGTAAGGTGAAGTACAAAAATATTTTGAGAACTTTCACGTCGAGATCGTTGGCCCCTCCAGGGCTACTTAATAAGACATTGGTAATACATTTTTCAATAATACTACAAGGTGAAAATAAATGCATACATCATAAATTCTAAATTCTATGCTGGCACTCGTGTACAAACATCCAGATAAAAGTTATACTGTATTAATAATAGAGAAAAGTCATTTTTTAGATCTAAGTCTCTTGGCAATTGTGTCTTCTTGTTCTCCTCCCTGGCCCCCAGTGGGCGGGGCCGTGGACCCCTCTGCCCCTCCTGGATCATCCCCCAGGGTAGAGGAATGTTTTTTAAGAAAGGCTTCCGCCTCAGCAACTGTTTTAATCCTTACTCTTCCTCCAGAGAACACCAACATCCCTTCTGGCATCACCCACTTAAACCAAATCCCGTGTTTAAACAATTTTTTAGATAAGAAGGAATACTTCCTCCTCACCTCTCTAATCTTTTTTTGGGATCTGCTTCAAGATAGTGATTTCCTTTTGTTGATAAATTAACGGACCCTCCCTCTGCGCCTTCAAGATTCCCTCCCTAGTCGACCTTCTAACAAATTTAATATGTATCTCTCTGGGTACTTCATTTATTCTGGCATATGCTGAATTTATTCTGTAGACTAGGTCAATGTCCCCCCTGATCTCATCTTTAGGTTTGTGTAAATAGTCTGCTAAAATTGTACTCATGAGATCAGGAAGGCATTCACCAGATTCTTCAGAAATATTCTGAAATCTTAAAAAATATGACATCCTCTCAAAATCCATCCTAGACATATGACCAGACAAATCTCCAATTTCAATATTAATATTTTTAAGTTCCCCCTTTGCCCCAGCCAGCCCCACTTCCAACTCCTCAGTCTTCTGTGTATTCTGCATCATTTTTTTCTGTGTCTCCAAAAGTTCAAGTTTAGAGCTGCAATGATCTTTTCTAAGTTCTTTAATTTCCAACACCAAGGAGTGTAACACTGCTTCCATAGCCGTCATTCTTTCTTCCAATCCTGGATTTTCTGGTTGTTTTTTTGAAGCCACGGTGAGCTGTTTAAATCAGTGCCACTAAGATGGCGTTTTTTGGATGCGGCCACTGGAGCAAGTCCAGAGAACAAAGTTCAGATCACAATTGTAAAAAGTTATAAGATCCAGAGAGAAAAGCAATTTCCACTATCAATTATGAAGACAAAGAAGGCACTCCAGGGAAGGAATCAATTAATCCAAAAAATCCTCCGTTGGTGGAGAGAGGCAGTCCAGGTCACAAAGAGATGTTGGTAATTTTCCATAAAGAATAGTCATTTAGGAACAAAGGGCAGCCATCTTCCACCGCCCAATCTGGCAGCCAGCAGGAGAAAGTAACAAAGAAAATTGTTCCAGTAAAGCCGGGCTTAGATACATTGTATAGAAACAAGCCGTGAAGGACTTTCACTTGTTCTGCAAAAGTCCGGATGAGAAATATCCGCTCCCTCACATTCGAGCAGCCATTTCTGCACGCCGCTGTTATAAATCCGAGGGGGGGGTTAACAAACACCCCCCTCCACGTTTCTCTCGCTCAAAGCCGCCAGCAAAAAAGTTAAAGTCACTTACTCTCCACCTCGCCGCAAAAGCCCCGGCAAAGCCATCCGGCCCGAACACTCCCGTTCTCTCCAAATCAATTATTTGTTGCCGTCCTCCGTTGGCGAAGGGAACCAAGCCCCCCGCAGCATGTCTTCTTCCACCTAGACCGAAGACAAGGACATCTCCCTGGCCGCCGCCAGGCTGAACAGGTCCAGGCAAGCCGGTCCTACGGAGGGTCCCCCCAAAAAAGGGGCACCCCGCCCCATTTGGGGCAGAAAAAAGAACAAAACGGCGGACGAGTCCCAGGACTTGTCCGTCGCCGCCAGAAGCCGGAACAGGAAGCCAGAAGATCTGAATGTTTTGAATCTCTTCTTCCCAATCTTTGGAAGATTAAATTGAGCTGTGATTTAGGAAATAATCTTGTCATTTAATAAGTAGTATTCTTACTCTAATTAACAGAATATTTCTTTGCATTCACACCACATGCACAGAACAAGCCAGATTAGGCTTTTGGTCAGATTTTTCTCATGAGTTCATGACACAGTTTGGTCTCCATTTCCTCCATCTGTGTTCTGAGAGTGGAACCATCTCTTCTGCCTCATTTTTCCTTACTGGTACTACAGATAGTCCCCACATAACGTCTTCAGTGACCATTCAAAATTATGATGGTATTGAATGAGGGAGACTTGTGATGGGTCTGCCAAAGTCAGGCTGTCATAGCCTCCCCATTGTCGCATGATGGTGATCATGGTGCTTGGCAATTGGCTTGCAATTCTGTCACCGTATCCTATGGTCAGATGATCACCATTTGCAATCTTTGTTGTCAATTTCTAACAAGCAAAGTCGATAGGAAAGCTGGCAGGATAATTACAAATGTGATCACATGACCATAAGACACTGTGACCATGAGGAATGCAGATAACAATAGCAACTAGGACTGCCATAACAGCCATCATAAGTTAACATGCTCATATGATGTCATTTATTACAAACACATTGCTTAAATAGTAATTTCCTGGTTCAAATTACTATTGGTAAGCAATGACTACCTGTAATTCCATCACTATCAAGGTTTCTCTAATGTGCTATAGTAAACAGTAAGGCTTTGAAGCATGGTGAAAATGGAGTAGCTTTTATATATTTTTTCATTTGGGAACATTAAATTGAAATATGAATTATTATAAGTATCTTTAGACTAAAATCAATACCCCTAATAATTAACAAAGACAGAAACATGGAGTGATATACTATATCAGGGATGGCCAATCTTGGCAACTTTGGTTGCCAAGTATAGTCTTTAGTTAAGTTTGGTCTAGTGGTTAAAGCACTAGGCTAAAAAGTGGGAGACTGTGAATTCAAATCCCACCCTAGCCATGAAAGCCCACTGAGTGACTTTGGGCCAGTCATTCTCTCTCTTAGCTCAATTCACCCAAAGGGTTGTTGTTATGGAGAAAATAAGGAGGAAGGTGTGTTGGCTATGTTCACTGCCTTATTTAATTTAATTTTATTTATTTAATTTAATTTGTAAAACCGCTCCCTCTCCCCACAGGGACTCGGGGCGGTGCACAGGGAAAATAAGACAATAAATATACAGCATTACATAAAAACGAATTAAATCAATTCCTGTGCTAAAATCCCAATTATAACTAAAATACCCAATAATAAATAAAACCCTATAGCAGAGAGACTATCCAAGGCCGGCCAGGCGGAAAAGATGTGTCTTTAGTTTCAGGCGGAAGGAGCGGAGGTCCGTAATAATAATAATAATAATAATTTAATTTTATATCCCGCTCTCTCTCCCCAAGGGGACTCGAGGCGGGGCACAGGCAATTAAAAATACAAATAAGACCACAGACAAAATACAAAATACAAAATTAAAAATGGATTAAATTGATCCTGCGCTAAAACCCATAAACTAAACTAAAAATACCCCTAAAACCCCTAACCTAAAAAGAGACTACCCAAGGCCGGCCAAGCGAAAAAAGTGTGTCTTTAATTTTAAGCGGAAGGAGCGGAGGTCCGTGGTTGTCCTGATATCGGGGGGAAGGTCGTTCCAGAGGGCTGGGCCCGCCACAGAGAAGGCCCTTCCCCTGGGCGTCGCCCGCTGACAAAGTCTAGTGGACGGCACCCGGAGAAGTCCCTCTCTGTGGGAGCGAATCGGCCGTGAGGATGTATGGGGCAGGATCCGATCCCGCAGGTAGCTAGGTCCCGAGCCATGGAGCGCTTTGAAGATGGTAATTAACACCTTGAAGCGCACCCGGAAGACGACAGGTAGCCAGTGCAGCTCGCGCAAGAGCGGTGTTACGTGGGCAAACCTAGAGGTGCCCATAATTGCTCGCGCGGCTGCGTTCTGGACCAACTGAAGCCTCCGGGTACACCTCAAGGGGAGCCCCATGTAGAGAGAGTTGCAATAATCCAGTCGGGATGTCACGAGAGCATGAGTGACTGTGCGAAGGGCGTCCCGATCCAATAGGGGGCGCAACTGGTGTACCAGGCGAACCTGGTAAAACGCCCTCCTGGCCACGGCTGTCACTTGATCTTCCATGGACAGCCGGGTATCCAGGAGGACACCCAAGTTGCGCGCCCCATCCACAGGGGCAAGATGTTCGCCCCCTATGGCCAGCGATGGAGTCAGCTGGTTGAATCGGGCAGCCGGAAACCACAGCCACTCGGTCTTGGTCGGGTTGAGCCTGAGTCCGTTACTTCCCATCCAGATCCGCACGGCTTCCAGGCACTGGCACATCACCGCTACGGCATCGTTGGGGTGGTTTGGGGTAGATATATACAGCTGAGTATCATCAGCGTAGAGATGATACTCTACCCCAAAACCACGGATGATCTCGCCCAGCGGCTTCATGTATGTGTTGAACAGGAGAGGCGAGAGGACCGACCCCTGAGGCACCCCACATGTGAGGGGTCTCGGGGTCGACCTCTGCTCTCCTGCCAACACAAATTGCGATCGGCCAGAGAGGTAGGAGGAGAACCACCACAGAACGGTGCCTCCCACCCCCAACCCCCCCAGCCGATGCAATAGGATACCATGGTCGATGGTATCGAAAGCCGCCGAGAGGTCTAACAGAACCAGGATGGAGGAGCAACCCCCATCTCTGGCCCTCCAGAGATCATCCACCAACGCGACCAATGCCGTCTCGGTGCTATGCCCGGGTCGAAAGCCGGACTGGCGCGGGTCTAGATAATCAATTTCCTCCAGATGACAGGGAAACTGTTGTGCCACCACACTCTCAACAACCTTCGCCAGGAAGGGCAGGTTGGAGACTGGACGATAGTTGGTTAATAAAGCTGGATCCAAAGAGGGCTTCTTGAGGAGGGGCCTCACCATGGCCTCTTTTAGGGAGGCAGGCAAGGAACCCTCACTCAAGGATGCGTTGATAACCTCTTGGAGCCAGCCTCGTGTCACCTCCCAGGATGCCAGTACAAGCCAGGAGGGACACGGGTCCAATAAACATGTGGTGGCTCGCAGTCGCCCACGTAACCTGTCCATATCCTCGGAAGTAACGGAGTCAAACTCCTCCCAAACAAGATCCCCCTCGTGGCAATCCACTGGACCAGCAATGGGGGCTAACTCATTCTGTATCTGAGCGATTTTCTCCTGCAGATAAGACACAAATTCCTCTGCTCTACCCTGTAAGGGGGCTTCCCGCACCCTCTGTTGAAGGAGGGTACGGGTCACCCTAAACAGGGCGGCAGGGCGGTTATCTGCGGATGCTATGAGAGTGGCGCAATGATGGCGTTTGGCCACTCTCAGCGCCACAATGTAAGTCCGTAAATGGGCTCTTACCTGTGTCCGGTCAGATTCAGAGCGGGTATACCTCCATCTTCTCTCTAGGCATCTCTTGTGGCGTTTCATCACCCTCAGCTCCTCGGTAAACCAAGGAGCCAGGGTGGCTCGCCGCCGCAAGAGAGGCCGCAAGGGCGCGACCCGATCCAAGGCTCCCGTGGTCGCAGTATTCCATGCGGCCACGAGGTCCTCCATCGGGGCGCGGGTCAGGGGTACAGGAGTAGTTGTTCTAATGTCAGGGGAAGGTCATTCCAGAGGGCTGGGCCCGCCACAGAGAGCGCCCTTCCCCTGGGCGTCGCCCGCTGACAAAGTCTAGTGAACGGCACCCGGAGAAGCCCCTCTCTGTGGGAGCGAATCGGCCGTGAGGATGTATGAGGCAGGATCCGATCCCGCAGATAGCTAGGTCCCGAGCCATGGAGCACTTTAAAGATGATGACTAACACCTTGAAGCGCACCCGGAAGACGACAGGTAGCCAGTGCAGCTCGCGCAAGAGCGGTGTTACGTGGGTAGACCTAGTGGTTCCCATAATTGCTCGTGCGGCTGCATTCTGAACTAACTGAAGCCTCCGGATGCACCTCAAGGGGAGCCCCATGTAGAGAGAGTTACAATAGTCCAGTCGGGATGTCACGAGAGCATGAGTGACTGTGCGAAGGGCGTCCCGATCCAATAGGGGGCGCAATTGGCGAACCAGGCGAACCTGGTAAAACGCCCTCCTGGCCACGGCTGTCACTTGATCTTCCATGGACAGCCGGGTATCCAGGAGGACACCCAAATTGCGCGCCCCATCCACAGGGGCAAGATGTTCGCCCCCTGTGGCCAGCGATGGAGTTAGCTGGTTGAATCGGGCAGCCGGAAACCACAGCCACTCAGTCTTGGTCGGGTTGAGCCTGAGTCCGTTACTTCCCATCCAGATCCGCACGGCTTCCAGGCACTGGCACATCACCGCTACGGCATCGTTGGGGTGGTTTGGGGTAGATATATACAGCTGAGTATCATCAGCGTAGAGATGATCTCACCCAGCGGCTTCATATATGTGTTGAACAGGAGAGGCGAGAGGACCGACCCCTGAGGCACCCCACAGGTAAGGGGTCTCGAGGTCGACCTCTGCTCTTCTGTCAACACAAATTGCGAGCGGCCAGAGTGGTAGGAGGAGAACCACCGTAAAACGGTGCCTCCCACCCCCAACCCCCCCAGCCGATGCAATAGGATACCATGGTTGATGGTATCGAAAGCCGCCAAGAGGTCTAATAGGACCAGGATGGAGGAACAACCCCCATCTCTGGCCCTCCAGAGATCATCTACCAACGCGACCAATGCCGTCTCGGTGCTATGCCCGGGCCGAAAGCCGGACTGGCGCGGGTCTAGATAATCAACTTCCTCCAGGTGACGGGGAAACTGTTGTGCCACCACACTCTCAACAACCTTCGCCAAAAAGGGAAGGTTGGAGACTGGACGATAGTTAGTTAGGGGTACCATGGATCCAAAGAGGGCTTCTTAAGGAGGGGCCTCACCATGGCTTCTTTTAGGGAAGCAGGCAAGGAACCCTCACTTAAGGATGCATTGACAACCTCTAGGAGCCAGCCTCGTGTCACCTCCCAGGATGCCAGTACAAGCCAGGAGGGACACGGGTCCAATAAACATGTGGTGGCTCGCAGTCGCCCACATAACCTATCCATATCTTCGGAAGTGACGGAGTCAAACTCCTCCCACACAAGATCTGCCTCGTAGCATCCCAATGGACCATCAATGGGGGCTAACTCGTTCTGTATCTGAGCGATTTTCTCCTGCAGAAAATCGAATTATTTATTAATCGAAAATTGAATTATTTGTAAAAATCATAAAGGTAAAATACAAATAAACAAACACTTTAAGACTTTTAGATTATTACTCCCAGAATCCGCAGCCAGCATGGGGGTAGTTGGATGAATTTTTGATTTTTTTCCACTACCACAGAACATACACTATAGGAGGCAAATCTGTTGCTGTTATGCCTACAGCATTTTACAAGATATTTTCTTTTCACACTTTATTTCCATTGGTTATCTGCTTTTCTTTCTTTCAGTAGGTTCTTCTCTGCCTTGTTGACCAAATCTGTTGTTTGTGGGGCTTTAATTATCTCTTTTTCTCTTTACTTGAAAAAATTATTATCATTTTAAAATTTGCTCCAGCTGGCTTTTCCACACTTGTGTCCTGTCCTGTGGTAAAGTTTGGCAAGAAATGATTCTGTCCTCAACCAATCTCATTTGTTTCTCTTTCCTGACTCTCCTTTGACCCCAGTGACCATGACTGTATTTCTTAATAAGCTGCACTTTTAAACTTCTTAAATTGCTCCTTAAATTATATTCTTAATCTCCCTAAAATGGGGGTTGACCTTAATTGAAACTGAAACTAGTCGAGGTTTTCACCTCTGCCTTTTTGACCTTAACCGGCAATTTAGAGTATTCAATAAAATCCCCAAAATGAAGGAAGATTTGAAAAACCTTCAGCTTCTTAATAAGCAATCCTTCTTTAGGGGTGTTGAAATCAAGTAATAATCACATATATTGAGATACATTCCAAATGAACTCCCTTTAAGAATTAATCGAGTCCCTCGGTTACTTGTGCCTTCTAATTTCTCCTTTCTTATACTTCAATACATTCCTAGCCATGACCTTTGCTCCTCCCATTTTGCTATTTTTCATTGTCTGAAGTTCTTCTCCTCTTTCAAAAGGATCTGTCAATTATCTTCTTTACAATCTTTATTATAGCAGAGCTTTATGGAAACTGAAAAACTGATTCTAAAGAAACACTTTTTTTTTGCGTTACTTAAAAATAAAAGCAGCATAAGATGAGATTTCCATTATTTGCCAGCCTGAAGGATAAAACTCAAACCTTTGGATTTTTATTTTGTGGCCAATATTTTTTTTTTTTTAAAAACCATTTTGATCACTTTCAATAGCATTGTGTCTAATATGAACAACAGAATAAAATATCAAAAGGAAACAAACATGACCTTTATTTCTCCCTTTTTTTAAAAAAAGAAAAGTGTTCTGTGTCAACATAACTTTTATTCTTTGCTAAATTACAATAAATAATGTGGGAAGAGTGGAAAGGGAATCAAATAAGTCAGCAAGGTCCTGCCCTCTTCCAGACCACATGCACAAACTCAAAGCATTTAAAGGTTTTATTTAAACCCACCAGCCCCTAATGCCATTCTCTCAAGTCTTTGGCACTCAAAGTGCCTGCAAACAGCCTCAAAATTCCAATAAAGCAAAATCCGCCATGAAGTCAACCAACCAAAATACCAAATCCAAAGTCTAGGCACAAATCCAAAGACAAAATATCCAAATCCAAGGTACAGAGTCCACTCATGACTCCAAAGACTGAGCCCAGTCAAAAAACAAGGCAGGAATCTAAGAAGCCAAAACATAGACACAGAAGGAAATTGAACTGTTGTTTCCAGCATCAGGCTGTTTAATTGGTCAAGCTAAGTAGGCCTGGGCGAGCGTATCTCTAAATAAATAAACAGTAACAGAGTTGGAAGGGACCTTGGAGGTCATCTAGCCCAACCCCTTGCTCACACAGGAGACCAGTACTAGGGATTTGCTGACCTTTCTGATTGACAAGCCACTGAGCCACCTAGTCAGGCTCCACTGAACCATCTAGTCAGCTGCAACTCATAACTAGTAGCAATGCTGCCTCCTAGTCAGTAGCCTCACTGACCTGACCAATGGTTATTTTTATTAATAATAATGATATTAGCTAAGTCAAGAATAGAAAAATGCTTAGAAGATTTTGTGGAGCTATCAGCATAGCCAAGAGATTGCCCAGAATCTGCAGACATACTTAAACAAGGTGCTAACAAAATAAGTAAAAGTCTTAACCCAAAAGAATGCTGCTGCAAGGACTTTAATACAGGAGAAAGAATAAAATAGCTAGCACTGGAAATCAAGGTCTTCTAGATAAACAATAAAATAAAATATCAGAATGGAAATAAATATGAAACATGAAAGTTCTTTGCATTGGAAAAAAAAAACCAATTCTTTAAGATATGGTTTCATTTAATGTGTAGCTTATAAACTGTTTATAGAATCTAATCAATAATCAAATATGCTAGTTGGTAGAGGAATTGTTGACTCCTTATAATTGTAATGTATTCAATCAGATAGATAGATAGATAGATAGATAGATAGATAGATAGATAGATAGATAGATAGATAGATAGATAGATAGATGATAGATAGATAGATAGATAGATAGATAGATAGATAGATAGATAGATAGATAGATAGATAGATAGATAGATAGATGATGGACAGATGGATGGATGGACAGACGGACACGGACACACACACTCGATTGGATACATTACAATTACAGGGAGTCAACAAAAATGGGCTAATTGGCTAATATATGCCTGTAAACCACCATTGCCATCACATACCCCCATTTAGGTGGTCCTTAATGCTCCCAGTAACTGAAATAGTCAATAAATCAATTTATGCTTCAACAGAAATTTGCTTTGGTTTCTGCTACAAGTGAACTTCTCTGGGGTATTATTTTTTCAACCAAATAAGTAGAAAATAGATGAGTCTATTTCTGATCTTATAATTTTTGCAGTTATTTATTCATAAATCTGTTCCATTCTCTTTATTAATGAGCACTGAAAATACATATATATTAATATTCATATATAAATAAAATTGTTCAAGTGCATACTTTCCAAGATTAACAGCCAAAATTGCCCATTTAGGAAAATAAACACATTAATAAGATAAATTGTATGATCCTCATTCTTGCCATGTTTCTCTATTCAGCAATTTATTTATAGATTAAGGACACAGAGTGCTAACTGACATGAGATGCCAAATTCAGGGCAGAATTTTAGTTCCTATAAAGCTCTAGTGCTTAATATTATCCATATTAATGTGCTAGGCTAAAGTGGCCAGAGAAATATATTCAGAAAATGACATTTAATAACTGGATTAAAATGACCTTTAATAATTAGATTATGCATAATTTGCTTTATATTTTAGGTACAGCCATAAATACCTGTATTAATATTTTTCCTTTCCCAGAGTTATCAAGCTTCTGAATTACAATAGTCACCATGGGGAACTGTCTTTTTTGACTTATGATTGGCAGTTTTCTACTTCCCTGTGTTCATGCTGATATGACTAGGAAATGAGGTGAGTAATTCCCCCCCCCCCCCCCCCCAAATCAGAAATAACTCGGCTTGATTTCCAAATCATTCAGTCTGGAAGTTGCCCAAGTCCCTACTTTTTTGCCAGCCCACTTGTTTCTCTTGATAGCCCACCAGAGGTTCTGACAGGTTCTGGAGAACCAGTAGCAGAAATTTTGAGCAGTTCAGAGAACTGGCAAATAGGCTGGTCCCACCCCCACTGCCTCCCAACTTCCCAGCTGATCTTCTTTTTATTGCTCTGAACAGGACAATGGAGCTGGAAAGCAGGTTAGTGGAGTGGAGAGGGAATGGGAATTTTGCAGTATCCTACCCCTGCCACACCCAAAAAGCCACGCCCACAGAACTGGTAGTAAAAAAACTTGAATCCCACCACTGTAGCCCACCCCAACCCCATTGGATATAAAACTTTCAAATCTACCCAATCCTCTAAGTTACCGAAACTTCTGTCAGGCCCAATGAACCCAAAAATGACATGAACAGTTACTTCAGAATAGTTTACTGTTGCAGAATAATTTATTGTTGTGAAATACCCTGTGAACCTTTTGGGGGGTGGGGGCTAAAGATTCCAAGCTCTGGCAAAGAGAGACAGAGAGAGACAGAACAGAGAGAGGGAGGGAGGGAGGGAGGGAGGGAGGGAGGGAGGGAGGGAGGGAAGGAGGAAGAGAGAGAGACTTATTTTGCTTTTGTCTTATAAGAAAGATAGTTTGGTGTAGTGGTTGAAAATGGGGGACAAGAACATTTTGAGTTCTACAAAATAAATATGGAATATAACTCTAATAATAAATATAAAAGTATCTTTGAGATAATGGAAATATGCAAAAATGGGAAAACTGAAGCAGATCACCTTCCCAGGTCTTCCATATTTACCAGTGGGATTTGCTCTTTGAGCTCTACAGAGACATGAGTTATTTCCAGTATTTGAGATTATATGAAAATAATATGATGAGAGAAAAAGTTAATTTTTTTAAAGTTTCTATATTTAAAAGTCCCTTTGAGTTTATGACCAACCTTCCTGCCTAACCTCTCCTTTCCTTGTGACAAAATATTGTGTGGATTGTGCTTGCTGAGAAGTTCAGCCTTGTCCTCTGAGGATGCTCTATTTATGTTGTCTTTTCTTTCTGCCTCCAATTTGTAATTGAATAGATACAGGATCACCTCGCGTTCTTCTACCCTTGCCTCTAAATTTTGTTACTGCTTCTGAAAACTCTGATATTCTGCCATGTTACAACTATCTTCCACTCATTTGTCATTTGGTTACAAGAGGGAGTCAAACTCTTCAATGCTATTTTCTTCATTAGAGCATAAGATTTGTAATATTAATTTTGAATTCAGTCTGACATCAATACCAGCATAATTTTATGGTTTTAATATATCCTCAGGGTAGGTATTGGAAGGAATCCAAATTCTTGCAACCTGCAGCCCACCTAGTTACAGGTTTAAAACATCTTCTCAAAACAAGAAGAAAAAATAGGATACTTACAAGCTCTTTTGAAATTACTCATCTTGAAATACTTATCCAATTAAATTGGCAAGTATTCTTCTCTTCACTCTGTATTCAGCCAGTTCCAACCTTCATTAGGAATCATGACAGGCTGGAATTTACCAGTCTGTCAAGACTGAAATGATTTGCAGCTCAGAAAGAATCTGCTTTATACTTACTACAGCAATGTGTGTTTGAAGGAATAGATGTGCATTGTTCATGTTAGGAAACTGCATTATACTGAGTCAGACTCACTGGTTCATCCCAATAAGCCCAGGAGAATCTGCTGCTTGAGGCATATACACCTAGTTGATGTACTTGGTTACTTAAAGCCAGTCATGCTTTTTGGCACCATCGTGATAAAAACTGTTCCTTGGCACAAAAAAAAGGAAGGAAGATTAAATGCAGATTTAGTCAAACTGAGTAGGACCACTAATATGGATTTATTCCATTACATCTGTTCTAAGTAATAAGTAAACCAGGAACCAAGACAATATAGTTATTTCACTGATACCAAAACCTGGTACATGAAATAGTTATCTTACTCTGAAAAACATAAGCCATATATCCTCAAAAAATCAAAAGAGGAAGGGAAGAAGGAAGGAAGGAAGGAAGGAAGGAAGGAAGGAAGGAAGGAAGGAAGGAAGGAAGGAAGGTTGCTGACTCCTACATTCCAACTTGCTCTCCCTACTTTCTCCAAGGCACACGATTCAACACAGCTATCATTAAGACATTGATAAGAAAGCTAAAATCCATTCTTTACATCCTTCCCCCCACCTTGCTAGAAATGCCCCTTGGGTTAACAGCAGCATGAGAATCTTTGTTTAAATGCTGTTGCATCCATGTTGCTTATTGAAGGATCATAGAATGCCGTGACATAAAAAGTACATATGCAGAAATATACAAGATCTCCATCCATCTTGCACATCCAAGAAAGAAAGCCATTGTTTTTAACGAAAATTAACACTTGCCATATTTAATTGCAACTAAAGTCCATCTATTATTATTAAAACAATGGAGTGATCACTGAAATGATCACTTCCATCCTACAGAAACCCTATGAACTTATATTAGCTTGCATTCTTTCCTTCACTTCATCTTAATAGAGTTATGAATCAGGGTGAATTATTTACATTAATGGATTTTATGGCAAATCACCATCCTTTTTCTTTCTTCTTTTTTTCGATTGCAACTTTGGCAAATATCACCATGCTCTGGCTTCAGAGAAGCAGTATGTATTTCTGAAAAAGGAGAGATTCTAGATTGCCAAGTCATTTAAGATGTAAAATAATGAGAATGATTGTAAATATCAGGCAACTTAACCAAGACAGACTACTTTTTTGACATACGCACTGTTGTAATAATATTTAAATATTTTTAAAATATTTTTTAATACTGCCTTTATTTGTCAGAGTAAATTTAGATCAAATTTTAGACAGACTGAAGTTTTCAAATAGTTACTCATTCTGATGATGCAAATGGATGGCAACTAGTGACATAAAATGCAATTTAAGCCAGCATGCCAAAAAGTAATTGGTGACAGCATTCCAGAAATAATTAAATTGGATGAATAACTGTTAATAAGGTTTTTACTCAGTGATTCAGTTTCCTCACTTCTTCTCCCCTCTTGGTTAGCAACAGAATTTTCTCCAATGAATTAGTGAAATGGACAAGATAAAACAATATAAATGGAACACAGAAAAATTTCTATTAAGTGACATGAATCCAAAAACTTTGTCCAGGAATCTCATTCCTTTTGCCAATGCATTTTAAACAGAGCAACCCTCACCATGGTCTTTAACCCACTTAAGACAAAATAATTGTATATCAAGTCTAAGTATCATGCATACATGAGACTATAACTTTACTGCAATATAGGATATGTGTGTGTGATCACATTACCACATATCTGGAAAAAATGTGAGAGTGATTGTACAATCTTGAGTTGTGCCATCTATATATGCAATAGACACTTTCCATACTTATGAAGAGATACATATTGACTTTCATACACTATTTGTGAGGTTCGAAGATCATATCTGTCCAATGTGGTGAATGCATAGAAGTACTTTTTAATTGCACTTCTTGGTTTGTGTATAAAAATATTGTCAAAAATTATGAACTAGTAGAACACCTGAGTCTTATACAGATACCAGGGTAAAAGATACCTGCCATAGCTCTCAGGAAGAATGATATTGTCTGCCTTTCAAAATAAATTGTGCCATGCGTATAATGGAAACAACATGAAAGACATATGACAACAGAATCAAATAACATGGTTGAGGCATGAACCAGAACTTTGCATCTCTCTCAACACACAAAGAAGTAGAGGAAGAGGAGGAGGAGGAGGAGGAGGAGGAGGAGGAGGAGGAGGAGGAGGAGGAGGAGGAGGAGGAGGAGGAGGAGGAGGAGATGGAAAGCCATTGGCTTGAGAGTTTACTTTTTTATGCTTCTTTTTAGAGTCTGGGTCAGTATATAAATATTGTGAAATAAATGAACAAACATCTCCCTTGATTAAAAGATGTATATTTGGAAACAAGTATAAAAAAGAAATGCTAAAAAGTTAATACTAGGGGCAAATATTTGCAATTAAAATGGTAAAGAATTACATATAAAACCATCTATCCACATCCATCTTTATCAGAGGAGCTGCACTGAAGACAATAGTAGTGGAATTTCTAATAATTTGTTTAAAAGGGGAAATAAAATAGGTGATACAGAATAATATATAAAAGTATGAAAGATGAACCAAACCAGATTCACACTGATCTCCACATCTCTATTTCTGAGATTAAACCAGATGAGAAGTATCAAGGGTCTAGATCATAACCTTGTTTTTAACCTCATTAAATCACGTTTACATGCCCCACTTCATATGATAAGTGAGTTCTTACCATTCAGTTCTTCATAATTATTCTAAATTTTGTATCCATATCCATAGCATAGAAAACATTCTAAAGTTATTTTTAAATATGCATTGCAATTCATTTTGCAAACCTCTTTCTTGTCTGACAGCACCCAAAGATCAACTAATCTTTCTGAATGTCTTTGAAGAAATCCCATAGACATTGTGTTCAGATATTATTTTTACAGATATTATCTTAGCTAAATAGTTATTTGTCTAAGAGCGAACCATTTCTATAATCAAAGGGCATAGGTAATTACTACTGAAAATAGCAGAAATCTGATTGGAACATTTAATAATAAAAAATGAAGTAATGCATAAGTTTATTGTCAGAAGAAACATTGTTCAAAGATGGAATTATATCACTGTATCCTAATTATATTGTAACATGTCATTCTTTAATGTACCCTTGTTTATCTAACTGGCATTTTCTATAATAATCGGAGTTCAAAACTTTTACTATAAGGAAGGTATATCTTAGTTATCTCTTAAATTTATCTGCTGCATTTCCTCTAAGAGCAAATGGTGGTATAAACATGCATAACTTTTTCTGACTTCTCTCTTCCCTTAGAATTACCTCATGGGCCAAAGACTCAAAGTCACTTAGTGAGCTTCAATGGTGAGGATGCACTATAACCTGGGTCTTTTCTGTCCTTCCTGACCACATCTAAGTAAGTCTCTTAGGGGACCTCTATTGAGTTCTTTACTGGGCTATTATATTATAGTACAATTGATCTTCTTTAGGGAAAGGGGGAGTGGAATACAGTGGTACTTCGGATCACGAACTTAATTCGTGAAATGACTCTGGTCGCGATCCGATTTGGTTGTGATGCGAGGCACAATTTCCCATAGGGTTCAATGTAAATCCGATTAATCCGTTCCGACCTTGTTTTTTGGTTGTGATGCGAGGCACAGTTTCCCATAGGGTTCAATGTAAATCCAGTTAATCCGTTCTGACCTTGTTTTTAAAAGGTCCGCGGCTCCGGTTCGTGAAGCGAAACGGAGGTCATGAATCCGGGCATTTTTACGAACTTTTCCGTTCGTGATGCGAGGGCGGAGTTCGTGATGCAAGGCGGAGTTCGTGAAGTGAGGCGGAGTTCGTGCAGCGGAGCATTTGTTACGAACTTTTCCGTTCGTGCAGCGAAACAGTGTTCGTGAACCGGGGCACATTTTTTGGGAAATTTTTGGTCGTGAAGCGAATTGGACGTGATGAGAGGCGTTCGTGGTCCGAGGTACCACTGTAATAGAAAAAAGCAAATTTGGATTCATTTAAAATGTTTGTGACTTTGCCTCTTCCCAAAGCTCAGTTGTTCATTTGTACAGTTGTCATTTTCTTCAATTGTTGTTATCATGAGACTATCAAAACGATTGTAAATTATGAACTGTGATGTGAATCGTTCATTATACGAAAGTCTCATCAATAAGGAAGAAAAACAGCAATAACAATGCCAAAGATGTCACAAAGTAAGTTATGGCCAATTTAAACAAAGTATTTATATCTGAATTTCATTTTGACAATGCAATAGACCAGTGACAGAATGAATGCATTTTGGCTGGACAAGATTCTAATATAATTTCATAATTAAATCAAATAAAATGGCGAAAAATTCTATAATAAGCAAATAGAGAATAGCTAACAAGTATCTGTTCAAACTAAGGACATTATGTATCCTATATGGCACAATATGAATTCCCACAGTTAAAACGTTAAATGATTCCAACAAGGTAACTGATTCTGATTAATGCAAATCAGTAGATCAATTAAGTTTTATTAACAAAAACTAGCAGGTAACTCAAGTACAGTCTCATTCTCCTCTAGCAGTTTTTTCCACTATCATCTTCTGCTTTTTAAATTTACAGCCAACCCTTATATTAATGTTAATTATTTTTTGTCTTAACTATAGGTTCTACCTTGTAGTTTTGTTATCTCTTTAACTTTACCTTAAACTAGCCAGTAATACTGTGCTGAAAACCAATGAGAATCTCAATATAAAGTTAACAGCTATTTTGTTTGCAGTAAAGTACTTTTTAGTAAATCAAACAAACACATACTTAATCTGTCTTAATCCTTAGCATCATGCAGAGATGAAATCGTGCAACTATTGGTGTTCTGCTTCTACATCTTCTCCTCATCTTATTTTCCTTCTTAAAATATATTGACTATCTTCTATGATGTAGGAGAATCAAGCATTTTTCAGGCAAGATTTTCAGCTATAAAGCTATTTTAGTGAAGTAAAAGATTGAAGAAAACAAATAAGCTAATGGGTGACATTTCATGCCAGCTGAGCGAGCAGGATCTCCATGTTCAAATTCCTAGGTGGGCTTCTATCCTCAGGCTAAACTACCTGAGGTTTGTTTTCTTTTGCAGATAAAAGAGAAGCAAACAACAGTCTATCCACCCTATTTGAATGAAATGCGTCATTTCTGTTTTGATGCACTGGGATTCAAAAACAGCTGTTTCCAAGAACTTCTCACCAAGGTGAGAAATAGAATGTTTTTTCCTTTTGCTTTGAAAGGGTTCAATAAAGAGAAATAATAGGCCAAAACTCAATCGACTTCTTTGTATAGTAAGGAAAGAACATTTGTAGTGTTCAATCAATCATATTTGTCTATTTCAAGATTTTGAGGTACTGCCCATCTTATAATGGGACTTGCGAAGTTCCTCTGGAGACCAAATACAATATATTTGGCATGGCAAAGCCAAAGAAAAGTATCAAGTAAAACAATTTTAAAATTAGAAAGGAAGATTCTGCTATAATATACGCTGAGGGAACAGTTATCTCATTACTAAATTATCTCATTGCCACATGGAAAAGATATTCATTTTTCTTATCAATGCAATCTGCAGAATAAAGAAAGAAGCTTGTTTTTTTGGATGAGTCACACAGATTTTAGTTGTTATCTGGCTGTTCATCTGTGAAAACTTCAACCTTTCTTCAATAACAAAGTACTAAAAAGTACTTGGTCTTCCAGACCATTGTTTCTTGGCAATTTCTTTTCCAGAAAGTAGGGAACTATTAAACAGCAAGGAACAGAACTGCTGGGAATCTGTGTAGAGAAGTACTACTTTGCCATAATAAAAATATCAACCCAAGGCAGACTACTACAAATATGTCTTGACCTTGAAATATAACCAATTTCAAGGGAAAACAACATTGAGCAAAAGTTCTGCTATGGATGGAGAGATCATACTTGCTTTAGTACAAAATTACTTTCATATGTTCTTATACCTAAATCCATAATATGTGTTTTATTAATATGTACATGTGTAGGTACATTTTAAAGCCAAACATTGCATTACAGAATTCACAAACAGGAAACATATTCCGATTCTTAGTGGGTTCAAGATATGTAAGTCAATTTACTATTACACACATAATTCTCACAACATGATACCTATCTTTTCATTAATGTATACACAAAGAAAATATACACAAGATAAACAGCTCAGATTAAAGCTGGGTTGCTAGGCTTTTGAAAGGTTTGAGACCCAGTTTCTGTAGGTTAGAACAAAATGATGAGACAGAGACTATCCACATAAGTGATTTGCAATATTTTCAAATATCATCCAACTGTCTAATCTCTTCATTTTACAGGTAGTACTCAACTTACAACTACAATTGAATCTGAAATTTCTGTAGCTAAGTGAAACATTTGCTAAGTGAATTTTGCCTGATTTTACAACCTTTCTTGCCAGAGTTGTTACATGAATCACTGCAGTTGTTAAGCTAGCAACATGACTATTAAATGAATCTGGTTTCCCCATTGTTTTTATTTGTCAGAAGGTCGCTAAAGTGATCACATGACCCCAGGACCCTGCAACTGTCATAAATATGAGTCAGTTGCCAAAATTCTGATTTTTTTTTTTTTAATTGAAAAAGTTTTATTGGTTTTACATTTTTTAACAGGATAGGGTAATGGTTACAAAGAAATTTTGAGAGCATTCACGTTAGAGTCGTCGGACCTTCCGAGACCTCAAAATACACAATAAAAAAGTTATCATAGAAAGCATTTTCCATACCACTACAAGATGAAAGCAAGTATATTTGCCTAAATTCTCCGTTCCATGCTGTCAGACATTTACAAAAAGTCCAGATAGAAATATTATGCAAAATTGTTCAAGAAAAATCAAGGCAAAGTTATTTTTTTGATCTAAGTCTTTTGGCTATTGTATCTTCTTTCTCTCCTCCCTGGCCCCCCGTGGGCGGGGCCGTGGCCCCCTCCGTCCCCCCTGGATCTTCCCCCAGGACAGAGGAATGTTTTTTAAAAAAGGCTTCCGCCTCAGCAACTGTTTTAATCCTCACTCTTCCTCCTTCCCAGAACACCAGCATCCCTTCAGGCGTCATCCACTTGAACCAAATCCCGTGATCAAACAAGGTTTTAGACAAGAAGGAAAATTTCCTTCTTAAATCTCTAATTTTTCTAGGGATCTGCTTCAAGATAGTGACCGTTTCTCGTTGATAAGTTAAAGGTTTCTCTCTCTGCGCTTTCAGGATTTCCTCTCTGGTTGACCTTCTAACAAATTTCACATGTATCTCTCTAGGCACTTCATTTATCCTGGCATATGCTGAGTTAATTCTGTAGGCTAGGTCAATGTCCCCCCTGATCTCATCCTTAGGTTTTTGTAAATAGTCTGCTAAAATTGTGCTCATAAGATCAGAGAGGCATTCACCAGATTCCTCAGAAACATTTTGAAATCTCAAAAAGTATGTCATTCTTTCCATATCCATCCTAGACACATGCCCATTTATTTCCACAACCTCATTAGTAACATTTTTAATTTCCCCCTTGGCCCCCTCCAACCCCCCTTCCAGTTCTTTATTCTTCTGTGTGTTATCCAGCACTTGTCTTCTTGTATCCAACAACTCCTTCTTGAAGATAATATTTTCAGCCCTCTGGGCCTTTATTTCTGATATCAAAGTTAGCATAGAGGTTTCAAGAGAAGCCATCCTTTGTTCCAAATTTACAAGTGCTGCTTCTTGTGCCATGGTTAAAAGTTAGAGTCACTGCCACCAAGATGGCGTTTTCCGGGTGGGGCTGGTGGGGCAAACCAGGAGCTCAGTTCAGTTCAGGGCTGTGAAGTTGCAAACAATTCAGAAACCAAAAGAGACACAATTTCCCAGGTCAGCAATAGTAATAACGAAGGTATTCCAGAGAAGAAGTCACAAATCCATCAAAAGAAAAAAAATTTCAAAAATCCAGAGAGAGTCCTGCTTTCAAAGAGACGCTGGAAATTTTTCTTAGTTAAAATAGTCAGGCAGGGACAAAGAGAAGCCACTTCCACCGCCCATCTCAGAGCCAGAGGGAGAGAGTAGCAAAATAAGAATTTTTTTTAAAACCAACCAGACCTAGAAACAATGTTGCAAAGAATCGCATTCCACTTTCCCTTGTTAAAGACAGTCCGGAGTGAAAGTTTCCACTTTCTCTTTGCAGAGAAGCCATTTTAACGTGCCGCTTAAATCCGAGGGTTTTTTTTTTAGAAATAAACACCCCCCTCCCAGTCCGTTCAGCCTGGCTGGCAGCAAGGAAAAAAAAAAGGTGTTCTTTTAAACTCACTCTCCCTCGCAGCTGAAGCCTCGGCGATCCGCCCGATCTCTCCGTTCAGCCCTCTCCATTAAAGCGAATGGCACCGACAGCCGTTGGAGAAGGAAAAAACCCCCGCAGCATGTTCCTCTCCACCTAGGTCGCAGAGAGGAGCGCCCTCCCCACCGCCGTGACGAGGGACGCTCCCTCTGAGCCGACCCTACGGGAAACCTCCGGTAACCGGAGAGTTTCGCCCCCGTGGGGGGGCAGAAAAGGCAACAAAGCGGCGAGCGAGCCCTAGGCTCACCCGTCTCCGCTGGAGCCGGATACCGGAAGTCAAAATTCTGAATTTTGATCTAATCACCATGGGGATATGCAGCCGTCATAAGTGTGAAAAATGTCATAAGTCACTTTTTTTCAGTGCCATTGTCACCAAATGATCTCTAAACAAACCTTTGTAAATTAACGGCTACCTGTAATCTAGAACTATATATAATTAAACTGGTGAAACCAAGTCCTCATAGAAGGAGTTTTATAATAATAATAATAATTTAATTTGTAAACCGCTCTCTCTCCCCGAAGGGACTCAAGGCGGTGCACAGGGAATTAAAAATACATATATAAAATCAACAGACATTATAATACAATTTAAAATGAATTAAACCTAGACCCTGCGCTAAAATCCCAGACTGTCTAAAACTAATACCCCTAAAAATCCCTAATAAAACAGTTTGAATATTCAGCTTGAGGTAGATGGGTCAATTAACCCAAGCCGGCCAGGCAGAAGAAGTGAGCGGAAGAGGAGCGGAGGTCCATAGTTGTTCTAATTTCGGGGGGAAGTTCGTTCCAGAGGGTCGGGCCCGCCGCAGAGAAGGCCCTTTCCCTGGGCGTCGCCCGCTGGCATAGCCTAGTGGACGGCACCCGGAGAAGTCCCTCTCTGTGGGAGCGAATCGGCCGAAGGGATGTATGGGACAGGATGCGATCCCGCAGATAGCTAGGTCCCGAGCCATGGAGCGCTTTAAAGATGATAATCAACACTTTTTCTCTATGTATCATTCCATTTTTGTCCTTATAAAACAGTTTCTCCATGGAAGGCAGATCTTGAATGATCTTGATCTTCCTTTTAAAAATGAATTATTTACAGGTAGATTCACTTCCTGTGCACATAAGATGCATGGCTACTGGGAGATATGGCTGACATGCACATCAGCATACTCTACTAAAATTCAATAATTAATCCATCTGAATGTTCTTCATTTCAAACTTAACAGCCATTTAAACATCTTCATCCTAATATACGTAGCAAAGTTTTCAGATATGAACAAAAAGGATTCTTTCCAATCATTCATTTGAAATGGGAATGATTTAATTTAAATTGAATTATCACATTTCAACTGAAATAAGCAAAAAAATCTGATTCCATCTATCCGTATTTTTCTTCCCAAGAAATTTTACTTTTGAAACCACAGTAAATGCAAAATGCTGCAAAAGAAGACACATACATTTAAATATTCCAAGAGTTGGATTTTAGCATATTCTCACTCAGAAAGGAAGAGTCAAAACCTCAAATGAACTGGCACAGGTTTTTAATCCCATCCAATGGAACTATGCCATTGTATTTGCTATAGGTGAATATCATTCAGCAAACATTTTTTAACAGTTGTGTGCTGTTCTATTAAGAAATGTGTTTTCTAACCATGTGCTGTTCTGCTCTAATCCCTCCATGGGTCTAAATGAGATATACTATGTACCTGTGGATGTCATTTAAAAACAATGGAGACAATGCAGTTACACACATGAGCACATGCACACAAACGTGCATGTCTTTTTGACTTAACATCAAGCGAAAAGCATATATTGACTCAGGGATTCAAGCATTTTATAGGGTGCCAAGTACATTTACAACTGGGATTAGGCAATCACTTACAATATCTGTGCAGTCATGGATGGAAATGTCAAGATAAATAACAAATGAATGAGATCCTGTAGTTTATAATATCCCCAAGAAATGCTGTGCATGGCAACTAAGTGAGCCTCTACTGTTTGGCCTCTACTGGCTTGTTTTCAGTAGAAAATTGCCACCTGCTGTTCTCAGTGAGAGTGAAGGGAGGGGGTCAAGGGGAAACTTCCAGAGAGAAAGCAGGAAAGAAGCAGCCAACATTACTTTTTTTTGCTCTGCATGTTTTCAGCTGGGCAGCGGATGGTAAAAATTTACAGAAACACCTCTTAAGCAGAAAGCTCATATATTTAGTAAATGTGCTCCTTTATCAAAGAATGGTGTAATAGAGGTTTTGCAACACTTAACTGTGCTTTCCAAAATTGCTCCACTACTGATAACAGAGGTTAGATAACTTTTTCAGTCATATACAATGGCAAAAGGTAAGGGACTGATTATATATATATAGATTGGTCCTATTTGTATGTTTCTCCTTATTTTGTATTTCAACGGCCTGGGTGGTGGGTGGGGCTCGTCTGTTGGCCAGTGCTGGTTTCCAGATGTCTGGTAGGCGGGAGGTGTCATTACGTTTGTTCATATTGTTAGGTTGCTTCTCTATTTCGATAGCTTCTCTGATTATTCTCCTGTTCAGCTGTTCAGCCTTGGAGATCATTTTAGTTCCTTGAAAGTCAATGTCATGTCCTGTAGTTTTGAAATGTTGATAAAGAGGTATTAAGATGATTTTTAATGCATTTTTATGTTCTGTGATACGTGCACTTATCCTTCTGTTGGTTTGTCCTATGTAAGTGGCAGGGCAGATTTTACATGGAATTTTGTAGACTCCTTGGCTTTCTAGCTGGATCTTGATATGCCCAATGCATGCATATATACATATGCATGCATTGGACATATACAATGTACGTGTGTGTGTGTGTGTGTGTGTGTGTGTGTGTATGTATGTATGTATGTATGTATGTATGTATGTATGTATGTATGTATACTGCATATTGCATTTGTATTTGCAATGATAGGTTTTAGCAAATTCATATAAAATTCAGGTACAATATTGTGCAATGGGAAACATCCCCCTCCTCGTTTTAAAGACTCACACCCTTAGAAAAATAAGGGTGTGAGTCTTTGTTCCTTTTTTACAGTATAGCTAAAAATCACTACAATCCAGCTAAGTCCAGAATAGAAATAACAATCGTGCAGCTTTAACATCAATGTTTACGATATATATTCAATATAATGATATTTCTGAAGATAAGAATTTAAAACTTTTTTGACGTCACTAGCATTTGTTTTAAGCAACTTAGGATTCCATCCAAAATGGCAGATTTGACTCTAGGTAGGACTTCGTTGAAGATTTTCAGTTCAAAGATATGACTGAGCTGATGTAATATGTAACACAGATGGATAAACCCATTCAGGATATCTCCAGGTTTCCAGAAATATTTTTTAAAAGGAGGAAATAAAGCTGTAGAGAACAGCCTGATAGGATAGAGCATGCCAAGTGTCTCACTGAGTGTTGAGATGAAAAGAAATGAAAATTGATAGCACTTCAATTTCCAGTGTTGCTTCCACTCCCCAGTCCTTTACAAAACAATTTGAAATCAATTTACAATCCATTTCATTTCTGCCAAACTCAGTACACAGAGAACAGGAAACCCCATGACCCAATCAACGCTCATCCTCCAACTGATTAATAGAAAAATAAAAAAAATGACATCCAATTAGTGTCCTCCCAGTAAAGCAATTGTAAGTGCTAGAACAGCAAACATCTCCGCCACTCGTCCACCCAGATCTTCCTACATTGAGCAGAACATCTGTCTGCTGGTATGCAAAAAATCTGTGTGGTTGCTATAAGGACCAGCTTCCTGGCTGCCAAATCGGCATGTTTCCGCGGCATTTAAAAGTCCATGTGAATTACAATACAATTTGAATGATACAATATTAACACTCTTCCCAATAGTTTTAGCCGCAATTTTATGTTACTAAGATGGATCATGGGGTGTGTGGTACACAAATTCTAAACAATGCACACTGATATGTTTTAGTATTTTATAGCTCTATGTGGATAAGAGACTGAAATGGTTGACTTAGAGGAGCCAAAAGATGTAATAAGTAATGGAAGGTATAGTAAAACAAATCATGCACAAATTCTGCAGAGCTACACCAACTCCAAATAAAAGACCATTTTTAGTGCAAACTCATATATTATCAAAATATAGCCAAGAATAAATTGACTCAGCTGCCAAATGAATCCAAAATTGTGAGATCGTATGGTTACCTATTATTACATTGAATATATAGTATGTTAATATCTTAATGTATAATTTTATGCTACATAAAGTGTTAGGATCTGAAGGTGTGACTCAAAGTAGGCAATTAAGAATAAGGATTTGTTCTGGCAGATGTTACATTATGTGGAACAGTACCATAAGAAAGATTTATAAGTTACAAGAAAACCATTCATTTAGTGACTGTTTGAAGTTACAGCAGCACTGAAATTTACGACCGTTTTTCACACCACTGTTGCAGCATCCCCATGGTCACATAATCAAAATTTGGACACTTGGAGACTCATATTTATGGTGGTTGCAGTGTTCTGGGGTTATGTGATCACCTTTTCTGACTTTCTGACTAGCAAAGTCAATCGGGAAGCCAGACTTAACAACCAAGTTACTAACTCAACCACTGCAGTGATTCACTTAACTATTGTGGCAAGAAAGATCATAAAATGGGGTAAAACTCACTTAGCAACTGTCATGGTTAGCAATAGAAATTTTGGGCCCAGTTATGGCCTGTAAGACATGGACTACCTGTACAGTAATAAATGGGTTCCAAAGCAGGAAATTATTCCCATGCAAACTGAGTTGGATGAGGACATGCCTATAAAAGTAAAGGTAAAGGTTATCCTTGCACATATGTGCTAGACGTTCCTGACTCTAGGGGGTGGTGCTCAACTCCATTTCAAAGCCAATGAGCCAGTGCTGTCCGAAGACATCTCCATGGTCATGGGGCCAGCATGACTAAACACCAAAGGCACACGGAAAGCTGTTACTTTCCCACCAAAGTGGTCCCTATTTTTCGACTTGCATTTTTACATGTTTTCAAACTGCTCGGTTGGCAGAAGCTGGGACAAGTAATGGGAGCTCACTTCATTATGTGGCACTAGGGATTTGAACTGCCGAACTGCCAACCTTTCTGATCGACAAGCTCGGCATCTTAGCCACTGAGCCACCGCATCTCATGACATGCCTATAAAAAATGGAAAAATTCCAAGGGGGTTAAGAATGTCTTACTGGAACAAATCAGGTTTAGTGAGAAATTACATCAATGAATTGGAATTGTAGTCCTCCAAATCATCACATAAGGTGAAATATCACATGGCGTATCTTACTTCTAGAACTTGAACTTAAGTGGCCCAGATTGACTTTTGCCTGGGTTGGTCAGTAAATATGTCGGCAAATCGTGCTTTTAATTCAGAAAGTGAATAGATTCAGTTGTAAACTAGCGTGCATTTCTATATCTCCAGAGTCAGAATAAATAAGTAGCACTAGAGATATTTTTCTAAAAGATCACCATGTGAAATGACAAGCTCCGAGCATGTTACAAAGTGTAGCAAAATCTTGGTAAAAAGGGGAGATGATATTCCTAAGGACTGCAGTGGGCTCCTTTGGAAAAGACTTTGGAATTGTAAGTTGCCCTCAGATTTATTGACTATAGAAAAGTTGGTCCATCCGATTTTCCACAACTCCTGTATTATTTTATCTCCCAATTTTTCATTCAGTACAACTGTGTTGTGCACAATTGGAAACGTAATTGGTGCCTCTGGAAAATTAAGGTTAGATTTCTCTCTGGGAGTTATTTGCTAACAGCAAGGTGTCTGCTATTCATACAACATGCCTTGTGATGGCTTGACATTTATCCCTGTCATTTGTGTGGAAGTGTGGCATAACAGCGTGGACAGAGGCCCATACTCTCTGTGTATGTGCAGCACTTTAATTTGTCTTCCACGGTGCTGAGTGACATAAAATGACTCTGACCTGAGAAACTTTCTAGCTGATTAAGAAAAATTGTCTTTTCCAGAAGCTTTACCCCTGAGGTTTGTTTGCATCTGTATACTTTAGAATCCAGCAGATATTGTAAAACAATGTCTCTGCTTTATTTGGTGTTTTTTTTTTAAGGAATTCTATATTGAGGAAATAAACACTAGGATATATTTGATTAATATACTATCCTTAATATCAAATGATTTTGAAAACTGGTTCTTCTGAAATCAGGTTGGAAACATCAAAGGGTGCCCTATATCTTCCCCAAAATATTAGTTGGCAGCACATCAAGGCTTGCCAAGATCACACATAATCTTGGGTCCAAAGAGGTGATGCTTTTCCTAGGTGCGTTAAATGGTCATTAAGGATACACACACCCTATTAGATGTTCTACCTGCACAATGTTAGAAGTAAAAAACAGATCTATTGATAAGTCATGGCAAGCTGCAAAGGAATGCCTGATGGCCAATCAGCTGTTGATTGGCTAGTAGAGTAGCAGCAGAAGCAGCAAAGCTTGGAGGCACTCAGCACTGCATTTTTCAGTAATGATAGTTACGAAATTATTTGTTTTTAAAATAACGCCGCATGTCACACAAGGCAATTTGATGGGCAATTTGCAACCTGTGGGTCATATGTTGTACATACCTGTTCTGTATGCATGATGCCTAAGCTGCACTGGTTACCTGTGGTCTTTCGGGTGTGCTTCAAGGTGTTGATCACCATCTTTAAAGCGCTCCATGGCACGGGACCAAGCTACCTGCGAGACCGCATCCTACCTCATACATCCCTGCGGCCGATCCGCTCCCACAGAGAGGGACTTCTCCGGGTGCCGTCCACCAGGCAATGCCAGCAGGCGATGCCCAGGGGAAGGGCCTTCTCTGTGGTGGGCCCAACCCTCTGGAACGACCTACCCCCCGACCTCAGAACAACCACGGACCTCCACACCTTCCTCCAGAAATTAAAGACACTCCTGTTCCATCAGGCCGGTTTGGCCTAAGTTATTTACCTAGCCTACAGTCTGTACCATAAATTGTTTTAATTGGGTTTTAAATGGATTATGTTTTAACTTTTTAAATTTTAGCACAGAGGATAATTTATTTAATTTGATATTAATTATTTATATTTTGATACTGTGTGTTTTAACTTCCTTCGCACCGCCCCGGGTCCCTTCGGGGAGAGGGTGCGGTTATATAAATTCGACAAATAAATAAATAATAATTGGATAAAACAAAAGAATAGCAATAGCAATAGCACTTAGACTTCTTTAAAGCTTCATAGTGCTTTACACCCTCTCTAAGCGGTTTACAAAGTCAGCATATTGCCCCTAACAATTTGGGTAATTTTATCCACCTTGGAAGGATGTAAGGCTGAGTCAACCTTGAGACGGTCAGGAAGATGATTGTTTTTTGACTTGCCCTTTACATTTTACATTGCACATGGTCATGCAGTCCATATATTTTCTGTGTTGTTCATTCATTCTGTTCAGAACAACTAAGGTGGCCAATTAAAAACTGTTTCTATCCCAATAATAATAAATTAGGCGTGAGCTCTTAGATTCTTGCTGTTCTACAAGCTTTTCCGGAAGTTGAGTCATGGCAACTGGAATTCTTTTCTTTTTCTGGTTTAAAACATTTTGCTGCTTATCGAAACGTGGTTCTTTTCTTACAGATATTCCATTACCCAGCTAGGCAACAACATCAGTGGCACTCTGACTCAGAGAACAATGTTTCTATTGTTTTGTACCTTGTTGGTCTGTTTTATTTCTTACATTTTTGTCCATTTTTATTCACTAAGGTCACTTTGGATATTCTGCTCTCCCTATCTTTGTTTGGCAAATCATTTGAAGAATGCACACCCCACAAACACGTGCTTAGACAAAGAATTGAAACAAAACGAAACCCCAGGATATCTGGAGAATAGGGATAGCAGCAAAGGATTTTTGATGAATGAAAGACAATGTAAAGCTTGTCATGTTTCAGTGTCATTTTAAACTAATGCCAAAGTCAAATGATACTGGGCAGGAATAGATAATAGATGAGATGCAAATGCTGTCAGCGAGGAAAAAAAAACTTGAATGCCTAACGTTTGCCAAGCAAATTAGATAATATCTGATCAAATTAAAATTAAAGGTATTTGGGTCCAATTGAGTTGAGTCCCTTTTTAGTTGCAGCCATGATTGTGTTGGATGCACAGCTGTCCTTGGAAGATCATATGATGGCTGTCACCAGAAGTGCTTTTTATCAGGTTCGCCTGATCTACCAGTTGCGTCCCTTTCTGAATCGGGATGCCCTATGCACAGTCACTCATGCCCTCTTCTCTTCGCGTCTGGACTACTGTAATGCTCTCTACATGGGGCTCCCCTTGAAGAGCACCTGGAGGCTCCAACTAGTCCAGAATGCAGCCGCATGGGTAATTATGGGAGCAACGCGACGCTCCCATGTAACCCCCTTCCTGCGCGAGTTACACTGACTTCCAGTGGTCTTCTGGGTGCGATTCAACGTGTTGGTTACCATCTTTAAAGCGCTCCATGGCTTAGGACCTGGGTACCTATGAGATTGCCTTCTGCCACCGAGAGCCTCCCAACAGCCAGTACACTCCCATAGAGAGGGTCTCCTCATGGTGCCATCAGCTAAACAATGTCGACTGGTGACACCTAGCCTTCTCTGTGGGAGCACCTGTCCTCTGGAACGAATTGCCCCTGGAGTTACGAATTATCCCTGACCTACGCACCTTCCACCATGCTCTTAAAAGTTTTCTTTTTCAACAAGCCGGACTGGAATAAATACAAATGTTATTAATTTTAATTGGGTTTGTTTGGTTTTTAACTTTGTTATGGGCCAAATTATTTAATATGTTTTTAAATTATTTTAACTTTTGTATATCTGTGTTTTATTTTGGCTGTACACTGCCCTGAGTCCTTTGGGAGTAGGGCGGTATAAAAATATAACTAAAGTAAAGTAAAGTAAAGTAAAGTAAAGTAAAGTAAAGTAAAGTAAAGTAAAGTAAAGTAAAGTAAAGTAAAGTAAACTAAACTAAACTAAACTAAACTAAACTAAACTAAACTGATCACCATTTTATATTCTGTATTTCATATTTATATATTGTGTAATGTTATGAAGGTTTGATTTGGTATTTTTCTCCCTGGTCATATGCTACCTAGAGTCGAACTGTTTGAGTTTGTCATAAAGCAATTTTTACAATTGGTATAGTTTGCCTCCACCATCCATTAAAAAGTTTAATTAATCTCACTTTGTATTTTAAATGTGTATCATTAAACTTGCTGCTGATGGGTATTTAGAGAATTGATTTTTTGCTTTTTGTTTCCTTTCTAATTGACTTATTAGACAGACGTGGAAATGACAATTATAGAAATTCTTTCAAAAGTATAAAAGAGAAAGAGCTCTTTTTATTTTCTGACAACAAAGCTTATCATTGAGAGGGGAGACATTTATGATGCAAAACCTATCTGGGACTAGAGAGAAAATCAGAGGGATTGGTTAAAACTGAATTATCTATATTTTAAACACACAGTACTACTAAACTGAACTTCTAGAGAAATATCTATAAATATCTAAATATTTTTACAATAGAGATATTTTGCCTCTTTCAGAGACGGGTTGCTGTTACTTCGACCCAGTTCGGCCAAATCAGTAGTGGAAGTCAGGCCTGGGTCACAGAACTGGCAGCGACCCAGACCTGCCATGCCCCCAAAATGGTTCTCTCGCTGCCGCTGGGCACCACCATTTTGGATTTCAGTGACTGCATGTGTGTAGTTCACTGTAAATTGTTCTGCGCATGTGCACAGAAGAATTTACATTGAACAGTGCACGTGTGCAAGTTGCAAACCAGTAGTAAAACCAGCAGCAACGTACCCCTGGTCTCTTTATTATAACACCATCTTTAGCAATAAAGTTTTAAATTATGGCTGTGCAAAATTCAGTATAAAGACTACTTCCATGTGAAGCCATCTTTCACTTTCTGAATTGAAACAATAACTTGAATTGATTTGTTAAATCCAAGTGGACGGATTTGAATTCAGTTTGGAAAAGCCTTGGCATGTGTTCAGAAGCCTTTTTTTAAAAATCAATTCAGAAAATCAAATTGAAATTGAATCAAAATTGTATACCAATAACATGATTTACTAAATCAAACTAAAAAGTTGAACTGGACTTAATTGACTATTTAAATAGAACTGATGATTCAAATCCAACCACACTTGTTCCATGTGCACCAAATGTTTATCCCTGATTTATAAATAAATCAGTAAATCAATAAATTACAAGAATTCATGAGCATCCACAAGGTGGGCAGAGCAAATAACAAAACAAGCAACACAGTGTTGGAATCCATTGTACAGGTATTATGACCATGCAAGCATGTACCGTATGTACAGTATGTAAATTACAGAGTTAGCATCTTAATGTTGTATACTCCTTCTGAAACCTATTTGTTAGATTATACAAATAGCTCTGCAGAAGTGGCTGAGCTTCTGAAGAACCTACCCTTGTCAGCAGAGTTAGTGATGGCAGATTAGAATCTAACTATTAAATCATAAAACTAACCATACCACCAAGTACTCCATTACTAAAAATAACAAACCAACACTATTTTGATAAGCACAACCACACTACAGGAACCTTGAACATCAGAAAAAGGAAGCAAATCTATATAACATCTTCTAACAAAAGATACCTGTGCAACTTTAAAAAAAAAGTGCCTGACTGCTCAACCTACTACAGTACAACCAACAGAAGCTGTGAAAAGGATAACACTGCCATACCTCAAAAACAATTCAGAAACTACCAACAGTCTATTACAAACATATTGTATTGTTCATAGTACACAAACCAACCAAAATATTGTAAGTCAACCAAAAGGCCCAGCAGCTCCAGCAGAAAAAAATAGAAGTCATCTACAACATACAGTGTGAGGATTCTTACAGCCATTATGTGGGGGCAAAAAGTCAGAAGGTTAGCTGAGCACATCCATGAACACCAACTAGCAAACAGAAGACATGACAAATTTCACATGGATAGACCATAATTTCAACTGGGAAACTGTGAGCATCCTACACCAAGCAATATCCAAAAATGCTAGAGAATTACTGGAGGCCTGGCAGTCAGAAATTGTTAATTGGCCATCAACAGGCAGATAAATAACATCAACATACTTCTCAAAGGAGAACTACTACAATAAGTTGTATCAACAAGAGAGGGTTCTAGAAGGGAAAATAAGACACTTCTTAAAGAAAACTAGAATAACTATTTATTTATTTATTTATTTATTTTATTAAATTTATACCCCGCCCTTCTCCTTGCAAGGACCCAGGTCGGGGCAGAGGCAATATTAAAAACCATACAAAATACAAAAATATATCATTAAAAAACTATTAAATTATATCCCGTGCTAAAACCCATTATAAAACCCTAAGAATTTAAAATTTATCCACATTTAAAAGTCAGAAAACGGGGGTTATGCTAGGCCGGCTTGTTGGAATAAATAAGTCTTGAAACGTTGGCGAAAGAGGCGGAGGTCTGAGGTGGTGCGTAGTTCGGGGGGTAGGTCGTTCCAGAGGGCTGGGCCCGCCACAGAGAAGGCCCTTCCTCTAGGCGTCACCAACCAGCATTGTCTGGTCGACGGTACCCGGAGAAGGCCCTCTCTGTGGGAGCGGATCGGTCGAAGGGATGTATGGGGCAGGAGGCAGTCTGGTATGTAACTAAAATTCCAGGAAAATTTAAGAAGGCACTAGAAGAAAGAATAACAATGATGGAGGGAACAGAAAGCATCAAAAGTTAAAAGAAGGGGAAAGCACCAGGACCAGATGGATTACGAGCAACACTGTACCAAACATTACAAAAAGTATTAAGTAATGTAATGTTGGAACTATTTAATGAGTTATTAAGGGAGGCAAAGATGTCAGAAACATGGACAGAGGCATATATAACTCTTATACTAAAAGAAAAGTCGGATCTACGACAAGTATAGAACTATAGACCTATTTCACTATTAAATGCAGACTACAATTTTTTTTGCATCAATAATGGCAGAAAGAATGAATTTATACACATAGACCAAAATGGATTTCTTCCTAAGACACAGATCAGAGACAATATGTGTATTGTATTGAATGTGCTACAGTACTATGAAGCCCACCCAGAGAAGCAAATGGCATTGTTATTCCTGGATCCACAAAAGGACTTTGACAATGTTAACTGGCAATGTATGATAATGCAACTACAAGTGATGGATTTGGTGAGGGATTTATAAATATGATCAAAATGATATATAATATGTCAACATCCTGATGTTGCCATGGACATTATCTGTTTGCCTTAACGAACTGAAAATTCTTGACATTCCTGTGGTCGGGGAAGGAATCTCAAGATGGCCTGTGACTGCGCATGCATGCAATTATTTTCAATGCTAATTGGGGAACGTGATTTATGACGAGCAGAGGGGAGGGGGCATAAGGGGGTAAAGTGCAGAAGCCATCCAATAATTGCCAGTCCTGGCTATAAACGACGCTCTGCCAAGATGTTATATTCAATAAACGGACATTTCTTTGAACATTTACGTGAGGCCATGAATTATTTGAAGTTTCTCTTGGGAGCTTGACATAATAATCATTACTACCATTTACAATGGTAAAAGTAAATGGTGATATGATAGGAAAGGTAGAGATTATGAAGGGAACTAGACAAGGATGTCCACTATTGCCATTATTATTTATATTGACATTAGAGATTTTGAATAGAGAAATACAACAAAACAATGAGGTAAAAGGTCAAGAAAGAAGAATATAAATTGCAAGCATTCACAGATGATTTGGTGTTTATTATGGAGGATCCAATAGAAACAGGACCAAAACTGGTTTCAAATAATGGAAGAATATGGGGAAGTAGTGGGTTTAAAGATCAATAAAGATAAAACAAAAAATTTGGTGAGAAATATGACAGATAAACAGAAAAGAGAGTTGATGGGGAAATTGGACATATAGGTGATGAAAAAGGTGAAATATTTGTGTATCAAATTGACATCAAGGTGTGTAACATTAAAGAAGGATAACTATTATAAGGTGAGAAAACAAGTAGAAATAGATTTGGAAAGTTGGAAAAAACCTACAATTATCATTAATGGGAAGAATAGCCATAGTAAAGATGAATATATTACCAATATTTCTATACCTATTCTGAACAATACCAATAAAACTAGAGAAAAAATACTTTGAAAGTATGAATAAAATAGTGGGGAAATACATATGGCAAGTGTCAACAAGCAACAGGTTCTTATTATCATAAGTGGTGAACATGTGAAGAAGCAAGGAAGTATTGGACTAAAATAAGAGTATGGCTAGAGAAAATGTTACAAGAAGAAATAGAATTTAGACCAGAGATATTTTACTAGGTATTATCCCAGAGAAACTTAAGAAAGAGGATACTTATTTGATTATACATATAACTACAGCAGCGAGAATTGCATTTACCCAAAATTGGAAATTAAATAAGTTACCAACAGATGAAGAGATAATAAAAAAGATACTAGATTGTGCAGAGATGAATAGGTTGACACTGAAAATAAACGATAAAGAGGAATCCACGTACTTCAAGACATGGGGAAGATTTTATGATTGGCTGGAGAAAGAAAGCTAGAAAGTAAGTAAGGAGAAGATACAGAACCCGGACAATGGACTATTAAATGAAAAAGGGGGGGGGGAGGGAAGTGGGGGGAAACAGAAAAAATATTAAATATACAAGTATATATTTAAGAGCGAGATATGAAGGGGGAAAACATAGATTAGAGAAGGTAAGGGAATAAGAAATGATACCAAATTATATTTGGGTTTGTGGAAATACCATCCCAAAAAACATGAAATGAGATTTGAAAGAGACACCTATAACAACAGAAAAAGAAAGGGAGAGAGGAGAGAATTAGAGGAAGAGGGAGGAAAGAAGAAAGAGGTAAGGAGAAAAGGGTGGAAGGGAAAGAGAAGGAGAGAGGGTAGGAAGGGGAAGAGGAAGAGTAGGTAAGAGAAGAAGGAAGGGGAATGAGAGAAGGAAGGAAGGAAATAGAGAAGGGAGAAAAGAAAGGGAAAATAAGGTGGTGTTACAACAGGCGAAAGGGATGGTAAATTAACCAACCCAAATTGTATATTATAATCTATTAAATGGAATAACAAATGTATAAGAATGACAAATATAAAGAAGAATAACCATTATGTGAATGTATACTTAAAATGGTAAGTGAATTAAAATAAAAAAACTTTTTAAAAGGAAAACATACTACTCAAAGGAAACAATCAAAAGTCCAAAAAAGAAACAAATAGATCAAAACACCTCACCAGAAACCAATACCAACAGCTAAGAAGTAAACAATATCCTAATTAATGACCCACCAACTCAGACCAACAAACTAACAGTAAGTAGCTTCCTAATCAAAGAACTGCCAAGACTATTTCCACCAACGATATGGCCAGTCAGTAATATGTAAAATGAGAGCAAATCCCACTCTCTTTTAGCAAACTAGGTAACATAATTTACTTAGTTTGATAATGAAACATTTGCAAGAAAACAACCAAGTTCTAAGACTACCAAGGACACACACACACACAGAGAAACCCAGACACACACACACTGGCAAAGGAAAACCTAATTATGGAAAACACCAACACCAGTACCTGAAACTTATAGCAAAAGCCATGAATTTGCCACCCACACTCATGAAATTCAAAATGCCACAGTCCCTCATATATCTCACAGCATGTGTTGTGCTACTGACAAAAACCGATGGATAAAATATCTGTTGAATATTTCTCTATACTACGCCCATCACAAATTTGGGAGGAAGATGCCCCTTCGATAGGAAAAGGACATCTGGTTTCTTGAAGACACAATAAATCTTTAGTATAATGAATGCACTTAAAGATCAGATACTACCACATTTGTGATATCCTGTTGTCCCTGGATGCCCCAGAGTGGGCTTTCTGGAGATCATTTGTTCTATGCTGCAGAGAAGATGGAATGAAAGCAAATTACCAAGGAATGCTACGGTGACAATGAATATTTTGGCAGGAATTAAGATAGTGAAACAGTTCCTTCAGCTGCCCCAGTTTAATAGGATCAGAAATTTTTTATGTTGGTGATTTAAAGAAAAGATATATTTAAGCAATTTGGTGTGGAGATATGCATTAATAAACATAAACATGACCTCATTAAAAAGATGCTAGGACCCAAGTTAAATCTTTAATCAAAGTGGTATCTAGCTGCAATAGCTTAACTTAATTCATAGCAAATAATTCACTAGGAATTCTTCCTTTCCTAGCGATGGCTCAGCTGCAGTGAATGAGTCATCTGGATTTGTTGCTATCAACGTAGCTCTTGCAATATACATATATTCTGTTCTGTTAGTATATTGGAGTTGTGATCAATTTAGGAATTACATCTCACTTTGGCAGGAGGGGAGTCAGACTAGTCTTTCATTGTAGATTTATTGGAGCTGCATGCAGTAATGTTCATGCCCTGCCATTTTATAGGCTTATTATTTTTTAGGGGGGAAATGTATGAGACAATGAATGCAATCAGTAATTTGAAGATATGGTACCATAAACTTTGATCTTTTTTCCTGTGACTGTGGACCTTTCTTTCATTGCTTGCTTGCTTGCTTGCTTGCTTGCTTGCTTGCTTGCTTGCTTGCTTGCTTGCTTGCTTGCTTGCTTGCTTGCTTGCTTCCTTCCTTCCTTCCTTCCTTCCTTCCTTCCTTCCTTCCTCTCACTCACATACATACATACACACACGCACACAGGGGGATTTAATTTGCAGAAGAAAACTGGCTCAAAAAAACTTATTTGGACCTTAAAGGTCTATGAAGTCTCAGGAGTTTTCATAATTTTAGATACGTTTATGCAGTAATGACAGTGTCTATGAGAAAATTTTAATTAAATTAGTGGGATCACACTGTGCTCTGGCACCTCAGTACAATATTTGAAGCCAAATGTTTTTCTCCTTACTTGAAGCATGAACGCCTTCCACAAGCTGCATGTAAATAAAAGTGAAAAATATCAGAACTGAAGTCACACAAATGAGTTGCTCTAAGATGTTGACAGGGGTGGTAATATCTTACTGAAAATATTGGATAATATATTACATAGCATGCATAAAATAGTACATTTCTAATATACAGCTTCAGATGCTTTATATATCGTCATGTTCCTGCATCTATTACAAACCAACATATATAAAAGCTAACAGTAGTGCTGCTGACAAAGCTCACAATATTGGCTCATAATACTTTTAATTTTTTTTAGTACAAATTGACCATTTATTCTGAAAGACTTATTATGTTAATAATTATTAATTAGACACAGTTCAAATGGCCATTCCATTTCTGTGCCTGGGTATTCAGCATTTATCAGCCTAGCAACAATAAACTATTAACATTTATTACAACTTGGTTTCTATAATTTAGGACATAGGAGCCTGTAATGTCAAAGTGGCAGCTACAACCATCCAATCAACCCTCTCCTTTTATTGCATGTCACCAAGCAACTACAAAGGATGGAGTTTTAATCTTAATATTTTTACACTTCTGCAGCCACCCCTAACATGGGAACCCTATTAAGTAATGAACTGTAATTTAGTATAAAACACGGAGGCTAGTTCACCTCTGGCTCTGACTTGCATTTGGCATTCACTTTTTGCAAGAATAAAGTTACAGGTCTTATAGTGATATTTTAACCATATAGGTGCTGGTTAATACAAGTAAGTTTTGTTTTATTTACTTGGGGATTAAACCACATAAACAAGGATGCTATTTAAATTAAGAGCTATAATTAGATTTTTGTTCCATATGCTTCATATGGCTTTATTTTTGTTTTGTTGCCCTTCTTTTATCTGAGAAGGCAAGCATTTTGTTGTTTTTATTTTACCTGAAGGCATAAACAGATTGAAGAAACTTTTTTGTGTCTTGCAGCGAGATAAAAAGTCATGCTCTTCTTTCTTCTGGACTAAATAAAAAGGAAATAAGAAAAAAAACATGATTTTTTTAAAATCTTGCCCTGTTCCTTCCACTGTATTGTATACTGAAGACTGGTCTCAAAAATATGGCCATAAATAATTATCGTTGCATTCATAAAGAAGGGTAAAAACTGCACGTGCTACTATGACTTTGTCTCTTACATATACTGGGTGCATGCAAATACCTATCACTAAACCATTCACTAAGACTGCATTACTAGTCTTCATCATTCCTGTCATCCATCTGTTCCCACTTATTACTGTATGACTGTAACTTTGTTGCTTGTATCCTTACGATTTATATTGATATTGTTTTCAGATTGCTTATTTGCACCCTGTGACTATTATAAAGTACAGTACCTTATGATTCTTGATGAATGTATCTTGTCTTATGTGCACTGAGAGCATATGCACCAAAGAAAAATTCCTTGTGTGTCCAATCACACTTGGCCAATAAAGAATTCCGTTCCATTCCATTCCATTCTATCTTGTGGCTTCATATTTATTTGCATTCAAATGCCTTTATATTTTTATTTTTCCTCAAAGAGCCAGAGTAATGTATAAAAAGAGTAATATTTTTAATGAAATTTGAAATTGAAATTTATTAACCGCACCCTCTCCCCACAGGGACCCGGGGCGGTGCACAGGCAAAGCTAAA
This sequence comes from Rhabdophis nuchalis, assembly GCA_039707465.1. Taxonomy (NCBI): domain Eukaryota; kingdom Metazoa; phylum Chordata; class Lepidosauria; order Squamata; family Natricidae; genus Rhabdophis; species Rhabdophis nuchalis. The sequence goes on from CM077645.1 coordinate 141,902,859, forward strand.
AACAATATACAATAAATACAACATACATACGTTAAAATAGGATTAAATAATATTTACCCGTGCTAAAAATATAAGATTAAGAACCCACTAAAATTTGGAGTCAATAGACAGAGAGAACTATTCAAGGCCGGCCAGTCGAAAGAGATAGGTCTTCAATTTTACACGGAAGGAGCGGAGGTCAGTGGTCGTCCTAATATCAGGGGGAAGGTCGTTCCAGAGGGCCGGGCCCGCCACAGAGAGCGCCCTTCCCCTGGGCGTCGCCCGCTGACAAAGTCTAGTGGACGGCACCCGGAGAAGCCCCTCTCTGTGGGAGCGAATCGGCCGTGAGGATGTGTGGGGCAGGATCCGATCTCGCAGATAGCTAGGTCCCGAGCCATGGAGCGCTTTGAAGATGATAATTAACACCTTGAAGCGCACCCGGAAGACGACAGGTAGCCAGTGCAGCTCGCGCAAGAGCGGTGTTACGTGGGCAAACCTAGAGGTGCCCATAATTGCTCGCGCGGCTGCATTCTGAACTAACTGAAGCCTCCGGGTGCACCTCAAGGGGAGCCCCATGTAGAGAGAGTTACAATAGTCCAGTCGGGATGTCACGAGGGCATGAGTGACTGTGCGAAGGGCGTCCCGATCCAATAGGGGGCGCAATTGGCGAACCAGGTGAACCTGGTAAAACGCCCTCCTGGCCACGGCTGTCACTTGCTCTTCCATAGACAGCCGGGTATCCAGGAGGACACCCAAAATGTTATGGGATAGTATCCCCCCCTTCCTTCCTCCCCCTTTCTGGGAGGGAGGGAGGGAGGGAGGGAGGGAGGGGAGAGAGAGAGAGAGAGAGAGAGAGAGAGAGAGAGAGAGAGAGAGAGAGAGAGAGAGAGAGAGAGAGAGAGAGAGAGAGATCCAAAGTCACTCATTCTCCTAGTTTTTAGTCTGGTGCCTTAACCATTACACCATACTGGATGTCAATCTTATGAATTTGATGGAATAAAAAATAAGTCTTCTATACTAAAAAAAAAAAAAGACAATTATTCCATGTAAAGTGGCCCACAGCCTATTGAACAAGAGCAAGCTGGGTAATTATCCTGCAGTCCACTATGACTTGATTGTTAGATAATTTGCAAAGAAAATTATCAGTCTATATTAAATATCACATGAGCAGAATCTGGTGAGATGATGGGGTGAAGGCAGGTGGGATTCATTTCAACCTGTGGAATCAAAGAAAAGTAGATATCTCAGAAGAATATGCTCTGCCACATGGGTTTAGGACAACTCACCTTGGCTGACTCACCCTGGCCAATTTGTCCAGTTATCTCTCCCTGGCTGTTTTGCTTTGGCCAAGTCAAGCTGCTGCAGCCAACTTGCCATAGACAATTGCAACAAGACAATTCAATGTAGGATAACACAAAAGAGGGACACAATGAATCGCAATGGGCCTTGTCTTGCTTTAGGTTTGAATATTCTCAAGTTAGAGGTGCTTGAGGCTAGGGTGAGCCAGAGTGTGGAGTCCCAGTGGCCAAGCTGTTGAGCAAGAGTGACATCTCTTTTGTTGGAAGCGTGGTAGTTCATGATGGGATCTAGGCCGAGGGTGCTGTGTGTCTGCAAGAGGAAGTCTGTCACCACCTCTGCTTCATCTTGGTGCACCAGCTGCAAGGCCCAGCCTCTCTGCTGACATCCAGGTACCAGTCCTTTGTCTCCAATCTCACCAAATGCACAGGGTTGGAAGGAGAAGCTGTGAGAGGTCAGGGTTCTTTGGTGAGATTATTAGAGGAAGAATGATATAATCTTAGATATTTGGTCAAGGTAAGATTATGGCTCGCACACTAGTCAAAGTTGAACATAGTTCCTTCTAGACCATGAAGACACTTATACATCTAGTGATATTTTGGAATCATGAACTTCACCCTATTCAACACAAGATATGGATCTACTGTTACTTCAATGGTAATAAATCTCTTCCACATGAAGTCCATTTCTAATTTGCAGGCCTCCCCAACATTTTCTTTTTATCTTGATTCATCTTTATTTCTCCTTTTCTAGATTGGTGCTACCTCCAGACAACTGAACTGACTGAGATGGAAAAGAAAGAAGGAAAACAAGCATGATCCAATACAGATCACATGGCATCTCAGACCCCCAGATGATTTCATCCATGTTGATATGAAACAGCAGTGAAGACAGTGATTTGCAACTGCCATGCCATGGAAGAGCTTCTGTAGATAAGTGTGTACCTCCTGAAATCCCAGGGTGCCTAATTCCATGCTCACTGACCCAAGTAATGTCTCATGATCAACAGTTAGAAAATCCCCAGAGAGATTTAAGAAGATCAGTGTGGTAGCATTGCTCTCCCATAATTCAGAGCAAAAATCTAATGTTCCATAAATGGAGAGGAAAAAAATAATCTTTTTTGTTTCTTTGGGTTTTTTTTCCCTAGTGATAATCTCTTTTCAATAGCTGAAAGTAATGCTGAAATAGGAAGAAATATCTGACCCAGCTCTGGGTTCTTCCTGATAATTTGCATTAATTTTCCTTCTTTGCCTTATGTTAACAATCATTAATGCAACATCTGTCCTGAGGTGCTTATATCTGAGTACATCCAGATGTTTTACGCAGTGTTTTGTGCATTCCTGCATTCCATCAGAATATTACACCATGCCAACTCCTCTCAAAGTAATGAATATAATTTATAAAACAAAACCCTCCTCTTTAAATAATTATTCTAGAGTTATGCCTACAGTAAGACATTTTACTGTATACTTTACCACAGTATTTTATCAAGGGTTGTAAATGCTTTTCTTTAATCAAATGTCAAAAATCAGCAGGTAGCTTTGAGATGAGGCATTATTGAGGAATACACAACATCTCTCCTTTCCTCTGATAGATGCCCCAAAGCAGTTAAGTGTTTTCCTGGAAATTAAGCTAAAAGCCTGTTCTGGATTGGAATTCTTATTTCTTAAGAAGCAAGTTCATATGACTTGCTGTATTCCTTCTTTTGCGTTACTAGGGATCTAGATCAGTGGTGGGCTTCAAAAATTTTCACTACCTGTTCTGTGAGCGTGGCTTATTTTATAGGCGTGGCTTGGTGCCCATGTGACCAGGTGGGAGTGGCTTGGTGGTCATGTGGTTAGGTGGGCGTGGCCAATTTAGCCATCCATTTTGCCAATTTAGCAGTCCATTACACAATATACAGCAACCACCTTTTCCATTCTTTTTAATACTGCATGAAGTTTTTGTTCTAGGCTTTTTTTTACTAATGGGGTGAGGTTAGAAATGCCTGGGGATTTCTGGGGATTTCTTCTTTTTGTTAGAGGCACCAAAATAACCAAGATGATATAAGGTCTCCTGCTGGAGCAAGGGTTGGACTAGATGACCTCCAAGGTCCCTTCCAGCCCTGGATTGTTGTGCTGTTTCAAAGCATCCTCTGAAGCTGTGTCTAGTGTCAGGTTTGTGGCCCTTCCTTCATGTCCTTTCTCTCTTTCTCTCTCTCTCTCCCTCCCTCTTTCCTTCTCTTTCTTTCTTTCTTTCTTTCTTTCTTTCTTTCTTTCTTTCTTTCTTTCTCCCTTCTCTCTTTCTTCCTTCCCTCCCTCCCTCCCTTTCTTCCTTCCCTCCCTCCCTCCCTCCCTCCCTCCCTTTCTCCCTTCCTGTGAAGAACCCCAGAAGGTATTTTGTAGGAGGAAGAAAATCCAGATGTTCGGAAACTGAGAATATGTCCATTGATCATCTGGCATTCTTAGAGCTCCACTATTGATTAGCTTAGCCTGAGCAAGAATATCTAGCCGCACTTTCAATAAGCTCTCAACTCAAGCTCCATGCCAGAGGTCTTCAAACTTGGCAATATTAAGACTTCAATTCCCAGAATTCTCCAGCCAGCAGAGCTGAGTTCTGGGGCTTGATGTCAACAAGTCTTAAAGTTTCTCAGTTTGAAGACCTCTGCTCCATGCACTTGGGGATCCCCAAATGGTGAGGATTTCTTTCTTTCTTTCTCCCTTGAAGGCCTCCCCCTGGAGCCTGTTTTTGCTCCCAGGGGGATGCAGGGAGGCTTGCTAGGCACCCCCACACCCTATTTTGGACCTAGCAGGCCTCCCTAAGTCCCCTAGGAGCCATAATGGGGTTCATGGGGACTCCTGGAAGGGGCGGGGAAGGTAAAGTGGGGACAATGGAGTGGCGCAGCAAGCTCTGGAGAAGGGGGGTAGTGAGACATGGCAGCTTAGGCAGGCAAGATACCTGGGAGGTCAGGAATGACTGGGTTGGGTGAGTGGACAGGGTGAGTGACCAGGGAACCTGTTTGGGGGTATTGCAGGCCTGGGTCTCTGCTGGTTCCAGTAGTAACCAAGTTAATACCTATTCGGCTGAATCGCTCTGAACCAGTAGGAACCCACCACTGGATAGCCTAAGGAACACTGGCTATCTTTATTTAGCTTCATCCTGTGTGACACATATTTGTGATACATCTAACTTGATAAAGATAAATTTTTATATAGATTGGTTTTGAAGACAATCTATAAGCTGGTGCAAAATGTAGTTACCAATATGCTGATAATTAATTTAACAGGGTAATATAATATGGTAACAATTCTGTAAATGTGTTAATTGTTTTTAGTTTTGGCCTAAATTATAAGATATAGCACCATTTATAGTTTGTAACATAAACCTCCAGGTTTAAAGCTTCTTTGAGACACATTAACCATTAGTTAATCTGAGTGCATAGCAATTAATAATTAGAGAGGGGGAAATCATATAATGATTAATGAGATCAATCCAATAATTTATAAGGAATGAGGTTTGGAAAAAGTTCAGGTATAAATTTCAACAAGAGATGAGTATTTCTAGAAGTCTAACCACTCTTTATTTGCAGGCTAATGAATATTTGACGTGGTATAACATTTTACAAGCTTTAAATTAATACAAAAAAAGTTAGCAATTAGATTACTTTTTATCTACTTTGGAGAATGCTCAAGACAGTAGAACTCTACTGAGAAATCATCTTTTGTGATTTCCTGAATACCACAGTTCACATATTCCTTTGTTCAAATATGTAGTCTCTAGATACCATGTGGCAGAAGGTGCTATTTGAAAATGGCATTTAGGTTTAATTTGATTGTAGACAATTAGAAATTTACCTCCACCATCTTCTGCCATCAGCTAAACTGGCATGGCTAAAATTGACCCAATTCCAATATTCTGCAAAAGTGATTGGCCAGTGAATATACATTTGTCTACATTTGAAACAGATAGTCTTTCTTCCCAAGAAATCAATTGGTAGACAGATAGAGAAGGTGTTACAGAAAAATTGTACATGTAGTCACATTATGTTATGAAATGAAACTTCATTATGTTATGAAATGAAACTTCATTATGTTATGAAATGAAATTGAATGTCAATTCTGACCATTGCTACATACACACAAAATAGACTATAATTCTATTTCAACTCTCTTCCCCCTTGTACATCCTAACTTAGTATGCCTGGTTGATTTAAAAACAACAACAACCAACAGTACCTCTGAGGAGTAGCTGAAAAGTTGTCAAGCCACCATTCCTCTTGAAAGATTTGAAGCCCATTCAATGAGGCAGACATTTCTGCAGGGACATGGCCAACACACAGGGTCCCCTGAACTGCACCATAAAACAAAGATGTAAATATGACCAATTTCAGTTGGATTTCAAATACCAGCCAGAAATAAATCAGTTAAGCTTTCTGCAGCTGATGTCATAAGATAATAGAGATTTGAAGCTATTGTCCCAATGGAACAGAACACTTCTATGCCTTCATTTTCAACTAATCATTGTATCTAATTCCATTTAAAAAAAACTACAGTATTTGCTGTTATGAAACCTTCCTCTTATATTCTCTTCTATTATCTCATTTAAGAAATAGAGAACACAACACCACAGTAAAGATAAAATCCTCTATCCCTAGCTAATGTACTATACTTGTGCTCTTGCTGAATAACTTAACAATAAATCAAACAAAAATAGATATTCAATCTATACTAAACACAAAAGGATCCCTTCACTGTTTTGTTCTAATACTCTTCTGTCTTTAAACAAAGTAAGCCATGTGACAGATAAATATTAATCTCAGAAGTCACAACCTTGTAACTGTGATTGTGTGGTCTGTCAAATATTTCTTATTGAATATCTGGAGTTATTCTTCTACCCTTAATGATTAAGAGAAGAGATAAACTGGATTGGTTTATATTACTTTATATTACTGATATTACTGCTATCCATACCATATTGTCTATCCTTAATTTTGCATTTCCAAAGCACTTTTTATGGTGCATTCTTCCAAGTGGTTCTAACATTGTGCTACTACTTCTTCTGTATCTTCTGCCTGGAGCTATGGAGAGCAATCTCTTTGGCACTCAAATATATACTGAAAAACCTTGCTTTCTAATTGCTTTAAAATATACTACAGGACCCACGATATGTTCCACTCCGCTCTCAATGTTTTAAATTCAGGGGGAAAGACAGCTGGTTGATTGTCTTTTTCTTCTCAGAGGAAACTAACATGTGATCTGGTGAACATAAACCAAAATATTTTTCCTTTTTGATTGCAACCTCATTTTCTGGGGGCTTTTTTGCACTCTTTAAAAGCTGTATGGCAGGTGAAACCTAATTTATTAAGAAAAGAAATTAATATGAGCTCAAGCTCAATCTAAGATCTATTCTATACATCCATGGCTTCATTTTTTTTCTGAAGAAATTGTTACTACTGAACCTTAAGAATAGTTGCTAAAAACACTACCAAGTGCAAAAGGCCAAACTTATAGCTCGCCATTGATTTTCATGAATTTTTCAAAATGTTCTGTAATTGCTGAGGTTTTTCTTCTTCTTCTACCTGCTTTCCTTAGAACTATATGTGGCAGGTAACAATGAGCTTAATGGCATATCATCTGAAATCCAATGTCAGAATGAATGCCATTTGAGAGTTAATTTTGAATATTTTTTGTGTGTATTTCCTCATATACCTCCATTGACTGTCGTTTGTACAATTCTCCCTTGTCTAGTAGACCCTTAGGGGAGTGAAAGAATGTTAGCTTTCTTGAATGCAAAGGTTTCCCTCCAATCAATCTCTTCTTCACCATCTGCATTCCAAGTATTTAGATTGTATTTGATGCCTTGGTTACAGTTATGTCACGCAGAGAGGCCACCTGAGAATGTACATTCTGCTGTATTCCGATCAGGTTAAAACACATTATCAAATCTCTCCTTTCCTTCAGGCCTGTCTATAGGACAATGTGACGATGATAGTCACTGTCCTTGGTAACAATCTGATATCTACCACTTCTTGATGAAACGTTGTTGACCACAACTTTGTGGTGTGACCCACATTACTGCATACTCTCAGTGAAAATCACCCAACTCTGTTGTTATTCAACCAACATAAGAATGACATCCCTGAGAAAGAAAGAACGGAAGATCTTTTGTTTCAGTGGCTTAGTGCTAGTTAAAAGAGAATGGCCTGGTTACCCTCAAGAAGAATTTCCTCAGGCTTTCTAAACTAATATTATAAGGATTTCTTTGCTTGTCGAGATTTGAGGAACCTTCTGCTCATTTCTCATTTGGGAAAGTCCTTATACAAGTCTTATTTCCCTGACAAAGCTGTCCTCTTTTACAAACACACCCCACACATTTTGTAGGATTTAGCATATAAATTGTACTATGAAATATTTCATACAAATCAAAATGTATATGTTTAAAGATGTATGTGGCATTGTAGATAAATGTGTTTATTTAAGGAGGATGAAACAATGCCTTATAGGGCAAGAAAGAAGAGCAAACTAAAAAGGTTAGTGGGATTTCTACTATGGAAACTTTCAAAGAAAAGCATAACACAGTATGACATTATGACATGATAAGAAACATGAAATGGCATGAGTGTGTTGTTTTAAATAATCGAGTTAATGTTTAAAAGCTCAGACCAAGGTATAAAGAAGACTCACCCACCTTTTAAAATAAAAATTGTAGTATAATTAAGATTTGGGGATTTGAGAGGACTTTTTGATACTATAGCTTTGGCTGTTCAACTCCCATTGACTGGAAATAAAGATGGCTTAAGAAATTCATTTTCACATTTCAACCCCTTCCTCCAATTGGGTAATTGTGATAGCCTTATGTTCTGTCCAAACCACATTTACCATGGCTATGATTAGTAGATCCCATTGCTTCTTTACTACTCTTGAATCTTTAAAAAGTGGGGGAGGGAAAACATTGCAGTTTTATCATTTTTTCCTGTCTCACTGGCTAAAAGAGGGAAATGGGAGAGCTTTTGTCAATGGGCTTTTTTTTTTAAAAGGCCCATATTTCCCTCTTCTATCAATATACGTATTTCACCTTATATATTTTTTAGAAAAAATACATGTTTTTTTTTCACTATTTCCTCAGCCAATCTGTTTTTTAAAAAAGGAGAAAAAAAGGCATTACTGAAACTGCTATAAGTTGGACATGAGATGTTGGCCTACAGCAGGGCTGTTACCATATGCAGTCCACCAAGCTGCTTTGTCACTTTTAAAAATAACCAATCCACTGCCACTAAATGTCACTGGTGCCATAAAGCAGGGGTCTCCAACCTCGGCAACTTTAAGACTTGTGGACTTCAACTGCCAGAATTTCTCAGTCAGCCGGCTGAAGAATTCTGGGAGTTGAGGTCCACAAGTCTTAAAGTTGCCGAGGTTGGAGACCCCTGCCATAAAGCAGGGGTCCCCAACCTTTTTGGCACCAGGGACCAGTTTCATGTTAAAAAAATTCCGCAGACCGGTGGCCATGGCTCGGCCGGCGTAGAGGGGGAGTGGTGTGGAGGGGGAACAGGTGGCGCATGCGCGCGGAGGGGTGAGTCGGCTCACTCACCCCTCTCGGGCCCCCAACGGTGCAAGCGGCTGCACCTGCACCTGCGCTCTCCCACCCCCGGCCCAGGGGGCTTCCCCATCCTCCCTCCTCCTCCTCTCCGGCCCTTTCTAAGAGTTGTGCCACTCACTGTGGCCCGGTTCCTATCAAGCCACGGACCGGCACCAGTCCGCGGCCCGGGGGTTGGGGACCCCTGCCATAAAGGATCTGCCATCTAGGTTTTGTAGCCACTCCTGTTTTAAAACAGCTCACATTCACTGCTGGCTCCCTCGCTGATGCCATACTGCTAGTCACAAAACAGTTGATGGGCACTTCCTTTGTGACCACTGATACTTTTTAAGGTATAAATGGAGCTCTTTCCTTCCTATGAGTTTTGCAGGCCTGGCCTACAGTGAGATAAAGTGCAGCAGCTAGACCAAACAATTTTGCTTCAGTTTGCAGAAGAAATTGTTTTTGTTTTGTTTTGTTTTATTGCAGAACTGGAATAGATTACAGAGTTTGTCTTTCTAATGGACTGGGTGAAGATTGATGTCATCTATTCCTTTCCTGAAGAAAAGGTCAGTGGTTCCTATTTGCACAGAGGCAAGTTGGCTAAAAGATGTAAGAATGGGTAGTGAAACAGTAGTGAGGGAAAAGTATCAGATTGTCGGGCTTGCAAATTGACTAAAACCCTTAAATTAAAGCTTTGCAGGAATATACATACAACGAACAGTGATGTGTCCTCCCAAACACTTTTAGCATTCTTGATCTCCCAAATTTAGTTAGAATGTGCTACTAGCCCAACAAATCAGAAGCATAATAACTATCAATATAATAACTTCTATCAAAGTTAAACAGTGTTGGAATGTAGAATTTTTTAGTAGTGCATCCTTATTACAGTACCTCTGAATTATATGTGAGACCGTCTTCTGCCCCATACATCCCTTCGTCCGATCCGGTCCCACAGAGAAGGCCTTCTCAGGGTGCCGTCGGCCGGGCAATGCCGGTTGGCGACACCCAGGGGAAGGGCCTTCTCTGTGGCGGGCCCTACCCTCTGGAACGACTTGCCCCCCGAATTGCGCACCATCTCAGACATCCGCCTCTTCCACCAGCATCTTAAAACGCACCTTTTCCAACAAGCCGGCCTAGCATAACCTACCGTTTTGACTGTTTTAGATAGATTTTAATCTGGGGGGATTTTATACGATTTTAGCACAGGGCATGGATATAATAGCTTTTTAAAATTTTATATTTTGTTATATTTGTATTTTGTTTAAAAATTTCCTGTGCGCCGCCCTGGGTCCTTTTTTGGAGAATGCGGGGTATAAATTTGAATAAAATAAAATAAAATGAATCAGATTAGCCTTAGGAAGCTGTTAGCAAATCATCAAAAAATACCCTATTGAGTATTGAACAGATAAAGAATGTGACTGTGGAATTTATTTATTTAAATCATTTATATATCTGCCCATTTTATATCGAACACTGGGCAGATCCCAACCTACAAAACTGAAACCATGTTTCTCTGATGCCATGGTCCTAGCTTACTGATTTTTTTTCACCTGCAGCAAACATAATTAAGTCCCTGCATACTTTAAAAGAGGTATAGATGCATCTCATGTTATCAAGAACATTGCAGGAAGAATATAAGAGTGTCCCACTGGTGCTGGCAGGCTTCTTTCATTGCTTATGCCATCTACAAAATACTAGTATATTGCTCTAAGAGATATTGGGGAAACAAATTGGGATATATATATTTTTGGTAACTGCTCTGTTCTGGACATTTCAAAACATAGAAACCTGGTAAAAACATCATATATTTAAACACCAGGTTCTGCCAATATTCTGGCTATAGCTAGTCCTTGACTTACAAACATAATTGTGCCTAAAATTTCTGTTGCTGAGCAAGACACATGTTAAGTAAGTTTTGCTCCACTTTAACAACTATGGTAAGAAAGGTGTGACCTCTCTTGCCATAGATGTTAAGTTAGTAACATGGTTGTTAAGTGAAGTTGACCTTCCAATTGACTTTGTTTATTAGAAAGCTGAACAAATTGATCACATGACCCCAGGATACTACAATCATAGGAAATACATGCCAGGTGCCAAGTGTCCAAATTTTGATCATATAATCACTAGGATGTTGCAATGGTATAAGTGTAAAACATTTATTTATTTTTATTTATTTATTTATTATTAAATTTATATAACCGCACCCTCTCCCCGAAGGGACCCGGGGCGGTGCACAGGAAGTTAAAACAAACAGTACAAAATATAAATAATTAAAATCGAATTAAATAGGTTATCCCTGTGCTAAAATTTAGAAAGTTAAAACATAATCCATTTAAAAACCCAATTAAAACAATTTATAATACAGACTGAAGGCTAGGTAAATAACTTAGGCCAAACCGGCCTGATGGAACAAAAGTGTCTTTAATTTCTGGCGGAAGGTGCGGAGGTCCGTGGTTGTTCTGAGGTTGGGGGGTAGGTCGTCCCAGAGGGTTGGGCCCACCACAGAGAAGGCCCTTCCCCTGGGCGTCGCCCACTGGCATTGCCTGGTGGACGGCACCCGGAGAAGTCCCTCTCTGTGGGAGCGAATCGGCCGCAGGGATGTATGTGGTAGGATGCGGTCTCGCAGGTAGCTTGGTCCCGTGCCATGGAGCACTTTAAAGATGGTAATCAACACCTTGAAGCGCACCCGAAAGACCACAGGTAACCAGTGCAGCTCGCGCAGGAGCGGTGTTACATGCGAATATCTAGACGTTCCCAAGATCGCCCGCACGGCCGCATTCTGGACCAGCTGCAGTCTTCGGGTGCACGCCAAGGGGAGCCCCATGTAGAGAGCATTACAGTAGTCTAGCCGGGATGTCACAAGCACATGAGTGACTGTGCGAAGGGCGTCCCGGTCCAATAAGGGACGCAACTGCCGCACCAGGCGTACCTGGTGGAAAGCCCCCCTGGCCACGGCTGTCACGTGATCTTGCATAGACAGCCGGGTATCCAGGAGGACACCTAGGTTGCATGCCCGATCCACGGGGGCTAGATGTTCGCCCCCTATGGCCAGTCATGGAATCAACTGGTTAAACCGGGACACCGGAAACCACAGCCACTCGGTCTTGGACGGGTTGAGTTTGAGTCTGTTGCTTCCCATCCAGATCTGTACGGCTTCCAGACATCGGGACATCACTTCAACAGCATCGTTGGGGTGGTTTGGGGTAGAAAAGTACAGCTGTGTGTCATCAGCGTAGATGTGATACTCTACCCCAAAACCACGGATGATCTCACCCAGCGGCTTCATGTATGCGTTGAACAGGAGCGGCGAGAGGACCGACCCCTGAGGCACACCACAAGTGAGGGGTCTAGAGGTCGACCTCTGCCCTCCTGCCAACACAAATTGCGATCGGCCGGAGAGGTAGGAGAAGAACCACCGTAAAACAGTGCCCCTCACCCCCAACCCCTCCAGCCGATGCAATAGGATACCATGGTCGATGGTATCAAAAGCCGCCGAGAGATCTAACAGGACCAGGATGGAGGAACAACCCCCATCTCTGGCCCTCCAGAGATCATCCACCAACGCGACCAATGCCGTCTCAGTGCTGTGCCCGGGCCGGAAGCCAGACTGGCGCGGGTCCAGATAATCAACTTCCTCCAGGTGACGGGGAAACTGTTGTGCCATCATACTCTCAACAACCTTCAATAGAAAATGAAGATTGGAGACTGGACGATAGTTTTCCAACAAAGCTGGGTCCAGGGAAGGCTTCTTGAGGAGGGGTCTCACCATCGCCTCTTTAAGGCAGGCCGGCAAGAACCCCTCACTCAGAGAAGCGTTGACTAACTCCTGGAGCCAGCCTCGTGTCACCTCCCAGGATGCCAGTACAAGCCAGGAGGGACACGGGTCCAATAAACATGTGGTGGCTCTCAGTCACCCACGTAACCTGTCCATATCTTCGGAAGCAACAGAGTCAAACTCCTCCCAGAATGGTATCTCAAGACCTGCTTCCGACAATCCCTCTAGGCCATTCTCGGTGGAGATCAGCTCGCTCCGAATCTGAGCGATTTTATCCTGCAGATAAACACCAAATTCCTCTGCTCGACCCTGCAGAGGGGCTTCCCGCGGCCTCTGTTGAAGGAGGGAGCGGGTCACCCAAAACAGGGCGGCAGGGCGGTTCTCTGCGGATGCGATAAGAGTGGCACAGTATTGACGCTTGGCCACTCTCATCGCCACAATGTAAGTCCGTAAATGGGCTCTCACCTGTGTTCGGTCAGATTCAGAGCGTGTAGATCTCCATCTGCTCTCTAAGCGTCTCTTGTGGCATTTCATCTCCCTCAGCTCCTCGGTAAACCAGGTGACTCTTCGCCGCAAGAGAGGCCGCAAGGGCGCGACCCGATCCAAGGCTACATGTTCATAAGACACTTTTTTCATGGTTGTAAGTCAAGAACTACCTATATTTGAACACCAGAATTCTAAATCAGTTCAAAATATCCCTCCCTCCCTCCCTTCTGATGAATCAGTGAACAAAAATGGTTCTGGTATGGAAATGTCCTTTTCTAGTAATAGCAAATTTTCCAGCGGGCACAGCGCTATCGGGCTGAATCTTTCCACTTGTCAGAATCATATCCATGTGTACATTACTAGATTATATTCTATGACTGTCTTGTCAACCAAGAATATTGCAATGTTTATTATTATAATACAGCTCCTGCCAACTTCAGTATATTACAACTGTTACAGCCTTAGTTATTTCTCATTGGTTGAAAGAGTAACATATTGTTTGGAACATGAATGAGATAATATAATGAAACGTGAATCTGGATTTTGTTGCTGTGCTTATTTTAGAAATGGCATGGTTGTGGCTACTTAACTGAAAATATTAATGGAGAGTTCATTTTTCATGAAGTGAAATATGGTACTTAATATGGAATGTGGAAATATAAACTCCGCAGGGACAGAGGTACTTCTAAAGTTTGATTTGAAAACCTGAATGCAATTTTCATGGGAGAAGAATATTTGTTCTCACTTTTCAATAACAACTTTAGACGTTCAGAGTCTGGAAAAATACATGGTTTTAATGAGAAAATAGAACAAGAAAATCAGCTGGCTTCCTTGCAAATTCTTTAACTTGAATATACTATAAAACTTTAAGTAGGGTGCCTCTGTGGGTGTTTGTGTATGTACACACACACACACACACACACAGAATTGTCCTAAAAATCAAGTTCCAGGTGTAGTTATACAAGAAACATTGTGATCTCTAAAACTTTAAAATATATTTCTCACTTAGCTTTCATTAGCCACTGCTAACATCATCAGAGTGTAAAAGTCATTAGAGAGATAACTGCCTTTATACAATTTTTTTTTTTTATATATATTGAAAAAGTTTTATTGGTTTTACATTTTTTCTATAGGATAGGGTAAGGGATACAAAGAAATTTTGAGAGCATTCACGTCAGAGTCGTCGGCCCTTCCGAGACCTCAAAATACACAATAAAACAAAAAACCAAAAAAAAAGCATTTTTCATAACACTACAAGGTAAAAGCAAGTACATATACCTAAATTCTCAGTTCCATGCTGTCAGACATTTACAATAAATCCAGAAAATATTATGCAAAATTGTTCAGGGAAATCAAGGCAAAGTTATTTTTTCGATCTAAGTCTCTTGGCTATTGTATCTTCTTTTTCTCCTCCCTGGCCCCCAGCGGGCGGGGCCGTAGCTCCCTCCGTCCCCCCTGGATCTTCCCCCAGGGCAGAGGAATGTTTTTTTAAGAAAGGCTTCCGCCTCAGCAACTGTTTTAATCCTCACTCTTCCTCCTTCCCAGAACACCAGCATCCCTTCGGGTGTCACCCACTTGAACCAAATCCCATGATCAAACAATGTTTTAGACAAGAAGGAAAATTTCCGTCTTGCATCTCGAATCTTTCTAGGAATCTGCTTCAAGATAGTGACCGTTTTTTGTTGGTAAATTAATGGACTTTCTCTCTGCAGTTTCAGGATTTCCTCTCTGGTTGACCTTCTAACAAATTTCACATGTATCTCTCTAGGCACTTCATTTATCCTGGCATATGCTGAGTTAATTCTATAGGCTAGGTCAATGTCCCCCCTGATCTCATCCTTAGGTTTTTGTAAATAGTTTGCTAAAATTATGCTCATAAGATCAGGGAGGCATTCACCAGATTCCTCAAGAACATTCTGAAATCTCAAAAAATATGTCATTCTTTCCATATCAATCCTAGACACATGCCCATCTGTTTCCCCAACCTCTTTAGTAACATTTTTAATCTCTCCCTTAACCCCCACCAACCCCCCTTCCAATTCTTCCGTCTTCTGTGTGTTTTCCAGCACTTGCTTCCGAGTATCCAATAGCTCCTTCTTGAAATTGATGTTTTCAGCCCTCTGGGCCTGAATCTCTTTTACCAAAGTTTGTATAACAGTTTCAAGAGAAGCCATCCGTTGTCCTAAACTTGCCAGTGCTGCTTCTTGAGCCATCTTAACTGTTAGAGTCAATGCCACCAAAATGGCGTTTTTAGGGTGGGGTTGGTGAGACTAACCGGGAGCCAAAAGTTCAGATCAAGGTTCCTTTATACAATATTAATCAATTTCATCGTGTGTATGTATGTATGTATGTATGTATGTATGTATGTTAGTTTTATGAGCTGATCAATAAATAAATCAGAGAGACTAGGATAGATCTATTTCGAGCTTTTTAGCTCTCATCAACTAGCCATACTCTTACTGGGATTTGAAGAGTATGACTAGCTGATGAGAGCTAAAAAGCTCAAAATAGATCTATCCTAGTCTCTCTGATTTATTTATTGATCAGCTCATAAAATTAACACACATATTAATACAATCACACAATGGAATTCATGGCTTTCTGTCTAGATGGTCTCTGGTGATGAGCCGAAAGGCAGAAAAGGAAACAATATGTCTCCTCCCTTAATTGGGTTTTTGGATAGTTTCTTCAAAACTATCGCCATGAATCTCCATAACCTTGTTCCTATTGTTTTAGTGCAGTGTGTAAATCCAGTCTATAATGGCTTGATGAACAAACTACAGTAAAAGTCCATTGATATGTATTAATTTAGCCACTGATTAAATTAGACATTCCCAAAGGATTGTTTTCTTTTATAAAATCTTGATTAGGCCTCCATCATGATGTTATGTAGAAGATACATACTAGCAAAATTATGAGAGAATATATGAGTGGCTTACAAAAGCTTTTCCCTAGATCCATGATGGCGAACCTATGGCACGTGTGCCACAGGTGGCATGCGGAGGCATTTGTTAGGGCACACGAGGCGTTGCCCTGTCAGCTGCAGCGTGCATGAACGCACTGGCCAGCAGACTTTCAGCCATTTTTTGCCCTCCAGAGCCTTCAGGAGACTTCCCTTCAGAAGCTTGCTGCTGACTCTGGAGGGTGAAAAACAACCCTACAGGCAACCCAAAGGTTTGGGAATGGTAACTTCCGGTTTGCCCATAGAGGTGTTTTTCGTGCTCCTGAGGCTTCAGGGAAGCCTCCTGAAGGCTCCAGAGGGCCTCCAGGGGAGGGGGAGGCTGTTTTTGCCATCCTTTGTCTCCTAGTAAGCCTCTGGAGGGCGAAAAACAGGTCCATCGCGTACCAAAAGGGGGGGGGAGGGCAGGGATCATGTGCATAGCATAATGGGTATGGGCACACAACAAACCCTGCGCTCCCCCCATTTTTGGCACGCGAGCTGAAAACAGTTAGCCATCCCTGCCCTAGATAATATAAAACCTTATCCTGAAAGTAATAAAAATGGTACAGGAAGTGGTCTTTCTTGAGGTAATAGGTTGCATGCAATGTTGGCCTTGAATAATAAGCTGCATCACCTTTTGGCAAATAATTCCGCATCAAATAAACCACAAAGAGTTAGAGTCAGTAATAATATGATCCCATGTGACTGTACTCACTGACATTCCGGCAGCCTCATTCTGCATTAATTGAAACCTATAGATTATCTTTGAGAGCAGCCCTATGTTCAATCCTCCAGCTAGGGAGTTATAAAAGTATGGCAGGAAGATTTGTAGCCAAGTAGTAACTATAGTTAGTTACAGTTCTTCTGTCTTTTGCATTTTCCTTCAGCTTTTCACAATTAACCAACACAATATATCCAATCCCCTCTCCCCCTATGTTATCCATACTAATATTAAAATTAAGTATTAAAATAAAGTCCTAAAGTCAGGACCAACTTCTCTATTAGGTAAAGTATGGGCCTAAGGCCCATAAAAATGATATTTTTTTAAAATTAGAAAGAGTAAAAAATGAAGTTAAATTATTTATCTTCCATGGTTTTTAATTAAAAAAAGGCAAGAAACACAGAGGGTCTCATGTATAACCTATAGCATACTGTGTTAATGTCAGATTTCTCCAGCAGATGTTTATTTCACTTATATCAATGTTTCTGACCTCTGAAATAAATCCATGCAATTTATAGCATTCTTATATTTGAAAAACTTTCAGCAGTCAAACAATATAAAGTGTAGGTAGGCGCTGCATGATCAGAAACTGTAATGCACATTTATTTAGGATTAGTACAATACTAAATATCCTGAAAAATTGAACTAATGAATACGCTGTGCAGTATTATTTTGCCATTAGCATGTGTTGTTAATTCTTCATTTTTCTATCAGTGTGATCAAAGATGAAGCAATGTTAAAAAAATAAATCTTCTTTTGGTCTCTCTAGATAGATAGACATTATTAAGGAAGTGTTGCCTCTGACTAAATATTAAATAAACATGCATATTGCTTATTGCAGTGTGTATATATTGAATATAGAGTTTTATGAAGGCAGAAAAGCAATTTGATGGAAAGTCTGCCTGTATGTCTTATCTACCTACCTACCTACCCACCCACCCATGTCATCATCCATCAGATTATCACATTTTCACTTGCCTGATTAGGGATTTTTATCTGATCAATAAAAATGCTGCTTCTTATTTATATTTATAAGAGATAACAAAAATATTTCAAAAATCTAACTTGCACTTATTTTACATAAATATTAATAAACTTTGCCTAACAATCAGAATTTATTTAGACTCTCGAACAGGTTTACTTTGTGAGGCTCCATTAACCAAGTGCTTAAACATCATTTTTCAGATATTTTTTTAACCCTCATAAAACAGCCATATTCTTTGAATCTATCTGGTTGTCTCTTGAGCAATTTAAAATAATGTACAGTAATAATTGAGGTAGTAAAGCATTATAATTCTCTTGTTACTTGTTCAGATTATATTTTGTTAGAATACCTGTAAAAAAAATGAGTCTTAAGTTGATGAGTCTTACCTGTGCATAGTAGACAGAAGTTTTCAATATTAATGGATGAACATAGTTTCATCTTAAGTAAGGCGAGGTTTGTTTGTTTGTTTGTTTATCCATCCAATGTTATGGATTTACTATTCATATTAAGTGTCCATAGCTACAGAGCTTGCAAAATGCAGTAATGCAAAATGTCACAAAAATAGAAGACTTTTAAAAAATGTTCAGGATGTAATTTTCACCCAGTTGCAGCTCTAATTTAACTACTTAAAAATTAACTAATCTCAGTTTCATGTAGCATCTGAGTTTTATATTGCCAGAAATTGGTCAGCTGCAACTGGATAGAAAGTAAAAAATTAAAAAATTAAGCTTTCTTTTGCTTCTGAATGAAGACAAGACTGTAATTCAGTCTTCTACAGGCTCACAAAATGATCTAGTTACCTCTGGGAGATATCCTTACAGAGGCAGAGAACGTTGCTTCAAGCTATTTTATACTATGTGGCTTCTGAAAAAAATTAACCGTGAAGGATGTTGTTGTCAGATCCACCACCTTCAGCTTGGCACCTCACTGGCGTTCTGCCATCAACAGGGGAAGTGATGGCAATAAATGGGCAATAAAGTTGTATACCTTTATGATGGGAAATTTGAAGGAGAGGTTGACAGTTGAGGAAGTGTGTTTTGGAATCTAGTTCATGCTGGCATTTTCAAGGCCATTTACCCTGAGAATGAAATTTCACCAGCCCAAATACCTCAGCATTTCCTAAAACATATCAGTGGTGCCAGATTGGTTACACATGGGCTGATCATTGTAGGGGGAGGGCTGGGGAAAACCAAGAAGTTAGATTTGTATCGATGCATGGGAATTTAGATTTCACCAGATTCTACTGCAATTAGCATCTCTTAGTAAAATTACCTTTTCAGTTCAACCGAATGGAGTCAAGAGTTTTATTTTCTAAGGAGATCAGATTGGAGCAGTTGTCCTATTACTCAACCTTTGACCCAAGCTGTAAATCTTTATATGCCATAAAGAAGGAGGTTAGCAGTTTAGTCCTTTGGAGTCCTTAGCTTCAAACAATTTCGTAAAATTTTTTGGGACAGATTGTCTGTCTATATTTGTTTTTCTTCTTGATTAAATGAATATACTAAAAAATGCTGCAAGGCAATGATATTCTTAATTCAAATAATTATTTTCAATTTACTTGGTGAACTGCATCAAATGATTCTTTTAGCCTCACTTCCCATCTGCAGCAAGGTATAATCAGTATTGATGTACTTTACTTGTTAAACTGATGTGTGTGTGTGTGTGTGTGTGTGTGTGTGTGTGTAATATTTGAACACTCCAAAACAACTTCAAAAATGGGAAACATGTGGTCCGATGTTACTTGACTAGTGCAGTTTCTTGCTCTCCTAGCTATCATGGCCAAATTTCAGGAAGGCTGAAAATTATAATTCAGGAACATCTGAACCAGGAACACTAATTCCTCATCTCCTGATATATAAATACCACTAACTGTTTTCCTAAATCAAATAATCTGTGACTACAATTTTAAGTTTTAAATGTTATAGACTTTGCGAAGGGCAAGCCCATGTTGAACTAGAAGTAACCAAAAGCTTTCTGTAATCAATTATAGCCAGACCATATTTGTTGGGTTTATTTTTCTAAATAATAAAATAGAATAGTGTCTGCTTGGATAAACAATCATACAAACTGGAACTTGGCTTATCTTAATAGCCTTGGGATTTATAAGTAAAGCAAAATATCCATATATCTTAGATTTCAGGTAATTTTTCTTTTTCTTTTAAAAAAAATAAATGCCCTTTTGGAAGAAACGTGACAATGGTGTCCTTTCTGGAATTTCCACTTCTAAAGCAATTGCTTCAGAGTAGGACAATTTCTGGGGTAATAATATTAATTTCACACAGACATAAGCACTGTTGACTTTTCCTCCAGTCAACTCTTCTTTCATCATTTACCTATTTTAAAGGATTCACACTGACCAATCCATTTTCCCCTGCATTATTTAAGTAAGAAATCTAATGAGCTAAAACATATGGAAAGAAAGTTAAGGAACTGGAGGCAAATTTTATTGGCTTTAGTTCAGAGTTTTGTATTTTCAAATATATGCTTCTGTTGAAAATTCTTCATAAAATTGGGAGGATGAATGATTTCCCCACAGAGATATTTGTATACCCCTCTTTGCTTACATTCCAAAAATTAGTTTAATCAGTTTATTGATTGTGAGTATCTATCCTGGAGGCTTTACTGGATTTTATCCCTATGTTTCCTTCTTTTGATTATTTTTTCTATCTCACTTTGAATGTTGCCCAAAATCCTTTAGAAGCAAGGTAGATTATAAATATTAAAAAATAAATAAAATAAAAATAACAACTATTAAAAACACAATGAAGTAGCACGCATGTTTTCCTCAGTTTATAATGTACATTAAGAAAAAAATAAAATGATGCCAGAATGGGATACACCAGACTGAGGTTCATGACAAAGCATGATCCAAATCAGGGGTAGTCAACCTTTTTATACCTACCGCCCACTTTTGTATCTCTGTTAGTAGTAAAATTTTCTAACCGCCCACCGGTTCCACAGTAATGGTGATTTATAAAGTAGGAAAGTCAATTAAATAAAAAAAAGGAAAGTGCTTCAGTATCGGACAAAACCCCTACCGCCCACCATGAAAGCTGGAACTAGTGGGCGGTAGGGACCAGGTTGACTACCACTGGTCCAAATATTCGAAAGATTTGGAAATTTGGGAAGATTCAGTATGGGACACAGCTGCCTGAAATTCCAATCAGTTTTTGTCAATGAAAGTATCTGAGACTTATAATATTTAAAAATGCCCTTCATCTATTAAAAGCTAAAGGTGATCAGTAATAATTTTAATGCTGTCAACCTCAGTGTGATGAGAAGAATAATGTTTACTATCCTGCCATGTGAATGAAAGAACAAAAAAAGCAGGCCATTCTCTTTCATTTAAAAGGAAAATACAATCAATTGATTGTACCCCAAGCCTGGTCAATAGTCTTATTTCATATTTTTTGTTTTTGTTTTTTCTGGTTTAAGACAATTCCATTCCCCCAACACACACTCCAAAAAAGGAATTGTTCCTATATAAGAGAACTGAAAACCCATCCGTCTCTTAAAAAAAAAAGAAGATCTGCTGGAATGTGGTAAGCCTAGAAGCCAGGA
This sequence comes from Rhabdophis nuchalis, assembly GCA_039707465.1. NCBI lineage: Eukaryota > Metazoa > Chordata > Lepidosauria > Squamata > Natricidae > Rhabdophis > Rhabdophis nuchalis. Next base: position 141,924,157 of record CM077645.1, read on the forward strand.
GATGAATTGAAGCAAAATTTCCTCCAAATCAGGAAAAAAGTATTTAAGACTCTGGTTTCAAATACATAAAAGCTGACCCGGAAATAAATCAGCTTATCGCTCTAATCTGCTTGACATTGTATGAACAAAGAGGTCTAAAACTGACTCCAAAGTGACATATTAGACCTTGTATGGAAGAATCCTTATTCTCTATTAGACAGTTCTCTATGTTGCTAAATTTAAGCACTTGGTATTAAAGAGAATGGACTCCGATAAATAATAGATAAATAAAGATTATAGTTATAGTTTTTGTTAACACATTTCTATAGCATTTATATATTCTAATTATAAATGTAATATATATTCACTATGCAGTCTATAGTGAAGTATTTGTATGTCAGCAGCTGAATATGTGAAGACTTTAGTTTTTTTCAGATCTGGATAAGCTCGTGTCTAATATTATTTTCTTTGTATCAGAATAGATCAGAACACAAACTCTGCATCTGAGCAGCTGCTTCATAACATAATATATAATATAGTTAATGTACTTAATTGAGCCACATCTGGCTACCTTTAGAACTGAAATAACAATGCAGTTCTGAAGATCAATAATCTACTGTATGACTACTCTCCATTCCTGGCCCAAGTTCACATCACTGTTAATTTAATATCTTCAGTGTCCTATAAAGAAGCAACCTATATATTTTATGCATAATCAGAATCATGCATCTTTTTTTCCTTGTTCATATTTTTTAACTTTTTTGGTTTGGGAAAGAAGGAGTTGATATATGGAAACTAAAACACTATCTCTTTAAATACAGAAAAAAAACCCTGATTTAAATGCAATTCTAGCCACTTTTAAATTTTTGCAGGCAAATCCCTAGTGACTTTACTAAACTGCTTCAGAAGTGGAATTCTAAAATACTATCTATGGAATTATGGCACAACTTTTATACGTGGGAGAAAGAAAAACTATTTTTTTATCTCTGGATGCTCTTAACTTATTTCTGTCAAGCAACAGAAGAAAAAGGAAGGCAGCAAACATTTCTATAGACACAGGGAGAGTAAAGATGGAGGTACAATTACAATTACCATTATTGCTCCCACTTCAGCTATCAAATAAGGAGAAGGAAGGAGGGAGGGAGGGAGGGAGGGAGAAGACAGGTTGATGAGCTAGAATTGAACAGATTTTTCTTTGGATTGGATTTCAAGTTGATCAAAAAATAATATCTCTGGGAGTCTAAATGTTGTTCCTTGGTTTGGAAGTGAACATTATAAAGTATGCCTAAAATTTGTATTCCCAGCCATGGAATGACAAGCTTTAGTTACATTGTTATGTGAGCCAATAATGACCATCATACTTACGGGGAAGAGAAACCTGTCATGGCCACTAGCAATGAGTCATAGATGAATGAATAACTAAAAGAAATCCACTGAGAAGCAAAAGCAGATAGGAAAGAATCCAGAGCACTGAAGAGAGTAAAGCATAGGCTAAATGAGTGGAAAGAAAAGCCAAACCAGCTGTAAAGGAATATGAAGCTTACATTTATCTAATCATTAAGCTCTATTTATGCTGTACATCCACACGGTAATGCCATACTGGGGTGGGTGCATCTTCATACTTCTTTTTTTTTTTTTATGAAAAAAGTTTTATTGGGTTTTATAAAAATTTTTTACAAATAAGGTAAAGGGTAAGTTGTGAAAAGACATTTTGAGAACTTTTTCGTCGAGGTCATTGACTCCCTCCGAGTCTTCATACATAAAATAGATATTTCATTTAACATACATTTGTACTACAAAGTGGAAAGAAATGCAAATATATCAATGTAATAGGGGGAAAAAACTATGCTAGCAAACGTGTTTAAACATCCAAACAAAATTATAATGTAATAAAACAAAGTCACTTTTGAGATCTAAGTCTTTTGGCAATTGTATCTTCTTTTCCCTGGCCCCCAGTGGGCGGAGCCACGGCCGCCTCTGCTCCCCCAGATTCATCCTCAAGGATTGAGGAATGTTTTTCAAGAAAGGTTTGCGCCTCTGCAATTGTTTTAATTCTTACTCTTCCCCCCTCCCAAAACACCAACATTCCCTCCGGCATCACCCACTTGAACCAGACCCCCTTTTTAAATAATCTTTTGGACAAGAAGGAATACTTCCGTCTTATCTCTCTAATCTTCTTTGGGACCTGTTTCAAGATAGCGATCTCTATCTGTTGATAAACCAGGGGACTGTCTCTCTGTGCCCTCAATAGCCTTTCCCTTGTCGACCTTCTAACAAATTTAATATGCATCTCTCTAGGTACTTCATTTATCCTGGCATATGCTGAATTTATTCTATATATCAGATCAATATCCCCTCTTAATTCCTCCTTAGGTTTGTGTAGGTAGTCTGCTAAAATTGTACTCATTAAATCAGGTAAATCTTCCCCACTCTCCTCAGGAATGTTCTGAAATCTTAAAAAATATGACATTCTTTCAAAATCCATTCTAGACATATGACCAGTCAAATCACCAATTTCATTATTAAGACTTTTAAGCTCCCCCTTTGCCCCATCCAACCCCACCTCCAGCACATCAGTCTTTTGTGAATTTTCCATTAGTTTCTTCTGAACCTCCAAAAGTTCTAATTTAGAACTGACTTGATCCTTCCTCACTTCTTTAATTTCTCTCACCAAAGTTGCAAGAGTTTCTTCGACAGCTGTTAGTCTAGCATCTGTATCAGGTTTTTCAGATAACATTAGGCTGGTGGGTTTGCTTTTTCAAAGCCATGGTGAAAAGTTTATGTCTGTGTCAGTAAGATGGCGCCTGCTGGAGAGGTGTTACCGGAGCAGGAAAGAGCAGGGCAATAAACAAAGATGTTGTTGTTGCCAAATCAAAGTCCTGAGAGAATCCAAATTGTAACAATCATGTAAAAAAAAAAAAGAAGGCACTTCAGGGAAAGGATCAGTTAATCAATTAAAAACAATCAAAGTAAAAGAAAGGAGAGGCAGTCCCTTTCACAGGGGAATGTCAGCAATCATCCATAATTAGTGTCTCAGAAGAACAAAGGAACGCCATCTTCCCCGCCCAGCTGGGAGCCACCGGGAATCAACAAAGTAAAACATTATTTCTTAGTTGCCAAACTTCGATTCAATGTATCACAATCATTCCAGAAGGACTTTAACTCATCGTCAGAAAAAATTTGAACGCAGGTTTCTATGCGTTCTCCAGCCGGAGAAGCAAATTCAAAACACCGCTTTTTCCATTCCGAGGGAGGGTTTCAAAAACTCCCCCCTCCATCGCCTTGTTAAGCAAAAGTTGCAAGCAAAAGGAGAAAGTCACTCACAATCCACTTTGAAGCCAAGAGTCTCAGCCAAGCCTCCGACTCCGACAAATCAGTCCTCTCTCGAAGCATTAAGTATTCCGATCCTCCGTCAGCAAAGGGAACCAAGCCCCCCGCAGCATGTTCTCTTACTCCTGGGTCGAAGACAAGGACCCCCCCCAACCGCCGTCAGGACAGGGGAATCCCAGCAAACCGACCGTACAGCAGGATTCCTTTGGAAGGAATTCCCTGCCCCTTTGGGGGCAGTAAAAGAAACAAAATGGTGGACGAGTCCAAGACTCGACCGTTGCCTCCGGGAAACCGGAAGGAAGTCACATCTTCATACTTCTTGTCACTATTGTCCATTTACCAGTTTTCTCCAGTCCAGCCCGATTCCTCCAGTTGGACGCTGTTCATTTCCCTGGTATTATTTTCTTTGTATTCCCAATCAGAATAGAAACTCTGCATTTGAGCTTCATAACACAGTTATAATATAGAGAGTTAAGCCACTTAATTGAACCATTTCTGGTTACCTTTAGAACTGAAATATCATTCCTCAAAGAATACTGAGGAACGAGGAGCAACTGCATCTTCAAGGGACAGAACAAGGAGCTCCAGAAATAAAAGAGACCTTTTTAGAATCCTGATCAGCCCTATATTTTTGTATCTTTTGATGGCAACTAGGCCCTTCCACTTTAGTGGCAGTGGTGGCATAGCCTATCATGTAGGTGTTTGCCCTTTGCTCAACAGGTGTAAGTATGGCTGCCATATGTATGGTTTCAGTCAAGGAAAAATGTAGAACCTCTTGAGAAATAACTCTTTTACCTTCTTTTTCTTGCTCAATTAGAGAACCTAAGATTTATTTTAATAGGCTACACCTATTTACAGTGTAGCGATCATCTTGCTAGGAAACAGTTTGTTGGAGTTGAAATTATACAGCTAATGAGCCCTCAGAGACTGCTTGCACTGTGATACTACATTCACATTTGATGGATACAGTCCCAAAATGTATAGCTTCAAGCCTCTGCAGATACAAGATCCTTGAAGCTATTCATTTCTATAGAAATGCCACATGCCTGAAACTTTCCTAGCTAAGCCAAAGATCATAAACTATGTTAGATGAATTAAAAAGAAGATTATCTGACATTTTATGTCTCATCACCCCATCTTTTCTATCTTGGAAGACATTTGAGGTCAGGGTTTTGTTTTTGTTTTCTCATCTCAGTGTCTCTGTCTGTCTTAGAAACCTTGATAGTATAGATGACAAAAATATTGGACATTGGACTTTGTAACTCAGGGAGCATAAAGAAGAAAGAGCACTGTAACATTTGTGAGCTGCAAACTTGTCAAATGACAAATAGCTTCATTAGGTTTGTACACAATCCAGAAAGAAGTTCAGGTGGAGGGACTATGCAGTGGGATAAACAAGATTTTCCTTGGTGAAAAGAGTCCAGATTGGCTTGTGAATCCTTATTTAGCATATGCTACTATGGTACAAACTGATTTGTTGTTTTTAAAATGTTTTCCCCATATATGCATAAGCACATAAGTGCAGAATGTAATAAGAGGTAGAAATTTGAGCCACAATTTTGTAGCCATGATTATTTTCTGGAAATGTGAATTGTTAATAATTAATGTAAAGTGATCTCCTGGAAATTTCTTTTCATTTTTAAATAAATTAGATTCTCTGTAATCATTTTTGAAGAGGAGTCTATAGCTCATCCATCATTTTCAGATAGGCAGGAGCAGAAATGTGATTTCTGTGTATCTAGCTTGATCTTAGAAATAAGCATATAACATTTTGATAATTCATAAGGATTTTATTAAACTTTTTTGTCAGCCCTTGGGCTGCCATTCAGCCCGTCCATCAGCACACCCACTCAGCCATGCTTACACGCCACCAATGCTGCTGTGTTGATGTTGACTCCCTGATATTGGCGGAGCCTATAGCTGCATGGCTTCCCTCACTAATCTGTAGGCGTGCCTCCTGGACAACAGCTGCACTTCAGAGCCTACTCTGACATAACTCCTCTACTCGGGTGCAACTGCCTACTCTGCAGTAACTCTCCGCCGCCGCCCGGCTGCCAACTCCCCCCCACAAGGTCACTGTCGAGTCAGCGCCCTCTCCTCCTCCGCTGCCTCCGCCACCAACTTCGCTTTTCAGCTCAGGTCACATGCTGCCAACTCCCACCCCCCACAAGGCAGCTGCCGAGTCAGCGGCCTCTCTGCTGCCGCCCCCGCTGCTAACTCCCCTTCACAAGGCCACTGCTGAATCAGCAGCCTCTCCTCCACTGCCCCAAACTCCACCGCCAACACAAGCAAACAAGGTAGGTAGGTAGGTAGGTAGAAGGATAGAGAGAGAGAGAGGGAGAAATACAGTAGGTAGGTAAGTAGGTAGAGTAAAAGAGGGAGGTGAGGGAGACTGGGGGGAAACCGAGGCAGAGAAGGAAGGGGGTCACTGAGATGGTCTATGAGGGGAAACTTTTTCATTTAACGAAACTTGGCCACAGCAACGCGTGGCGGGTACAGCTAGTATATCTATAAAACCTAACACACACACACACACACATATATATTTGTGTCATAATATGTATATGTATATGTATATGTATATGTATATGTATATGTATATGTATATGTATATGTATATGTATATGTATATGTGTATGTGTATGTGTATATGTGATGTATATATGTATATATGTGATGGTGTTAACTTGGTTAGAACTGACTTGGATTTGCTTACCTTTGTATCATAGTCATTTAGTGCTGGTTATCACATAATATTAGATAGAGATAAAGTATTTCACCAAACAAACTGACTCTCTGTATTCAATGTGAATTCTGGAAACTGACAGAAAGTCAATTCTAACCAAGTTAACACCATCACCCCAGTTAATATCTGGAAAATGTATATATTTATTGGGAATCTTTAATATTATTGTGTGAAAAGTGTCGTGTACAATGTTGATAGAAACAATGTTTGTATAGAGAACTTTTCTAGGTAGAAGAAATCCAAAAAATCACAGTGATCTAATAAGGAAAGTAAAACAGAACTTTGTTCTCCTGTCTGATGAAGGAAGTGCTAGAATAAGAACAAATTGAAGCAGCAACTCTCCATAAGGAGGAAAGTCAAGGAAAGGAGAAAGACTAGGGGATGGGAATGACAACTAAAAGGAAGAGGCACTGAAAGTAACATTTTCTGCTAAGATATATCAGCTTGTGAACTGTGTGGTTTGATTGGACCACTAACTGGTATTATGACTTTGAAGCTTTATGAAGTACACTGACAACTTTCTTACCCATCTATGAGGCAAATGAAATGTGCTGACACAGTGGTTAGCATGCAGTACTGCAGGCTATTTCTGCTGATTGCTGATTGCCAGCAGTTTGGCAGTTCAAGTCCCACTGGCTCAAGGTTGACTCAGCCTTCCATGCTTCCAAGGTTGGTAAAATGCGGATCCAGAGTGTTGGGAGCAACATGCTGACTCTGTAAACCGTTTTGAGAGGACTGTAAAGCACTCTAAAGTGGTATATAAGTCAAATGCTATTGCTATTGCTAAATAAGAAAAAGCAAATACAACCATATGATTATGGACTTTGAAGATGTAAAAATGGAATTTCAAGATAGTGGAGGCTTGGTGATCTTCTCATCCATACTTCTAGTCTGTGGAAGAAGACCATAGGGAAAAAAGAAGCCTGCGGACAAATGACTGGCAGAAACAAATTGTGTCATTTGGAGAGATATTTAAAAAAAAAAGATTTTTATCTGGAATGGGTTACAGTGACAAAGACTAGTAGAAATATGTTCAGGTGAAGCATAATAAGGTATATCTTTAAATGGAATCCTGAGGAGATTGGAAATGAATGCTCCATCCTGTTATGATTAGCAATATTGCTAAATATGGTATGACAGCTAAAAGAGTACAAAATTGACTCAAAATTGTATGAAAAACTCCTTTCAGTGCTTCTTTATGAAAATGATGTGAAGTATAAAATAAGGTGTCACAAATTTCACCGTTAGGACTTTGTTAGTAAGATAAATAATACCCTGGAAGACAGAAATAACATTTCTGATTAAAAATGGGCTGAAAACAACAGAACGATATTTAATAAAGAAAAATGCAAAGTCTTTCACATGGAAGCAGAATCAGATAAGCAATATAATATCATTGCAAAAATATTACACAATCATAATGCAATTCATAGGAAATAACAGGCACTATTCTGCATTGCATCAAATACTGTGCCATATTGCAGCTGGTTCGGGGGGGCGGGGTTGTCTTTTTTACAGTTAGAAAATAAATGAATCCCAAGAAATATTAGCCTTACCATACCGGGAAAAAATTCTGATAGGTAGAGCTGAACTTTATTTTCACAGTCAGAGTGGGTTGGAGCGGGAATAAAAAATCCTGATTAGTCGCTGAGCAAAGAGGGTAACAAAGTCTTCATTGAATACAGCAGAGAAAAAAGATATATATACATCTTGTCACCTTGTGACAAAATCCAAGTTCCAGATGATTGAACAAAAGGTGTGGAGTGTATCTTTGATTCCCCTTAAAAACCCTCTGCTGCCTCATGGAGATACAGATATAGGGACAGTCTGGACTGCTTCAGTTGTGTATGAACAAGATCTATTTGTTAGACTAGTTCATAAACTGTTTTAAAAGACACTTTTCCATGAATGAGAGCTTCTGTTAGCTGAAAAGTACAAAAACGACTTTTCTATTTAAACATTAAACTTCAGCAGAAGATGAATAGGAGAAAAAAAATGCTTTGAATGAACATGTCATGGCTTGAATGAAAACTTCTGAAATGGAATGTATATGCATTTAATCGCTTTCTGTAAATGTCATGAAAATAACATATAACCAGAAATGCATACCTGTCTATTAGAAGACACTGAGAATAGTTGCACAAGGAATCCTTACTGTTTTGACATTGTGTTATTATTGTCTCAATAATGTGTTGGTTACGAAAGCAGGTGGGTGTAGTTGTTTGTAGTGTAGTTTCATAAGTCACTTTCTAATTAAAATCATGCAGGCAGAGCAGCAAATATATAAGTTGCTGAAGCATATGAGAGAAAATACAAATGAATACTGATTTAGACTATAAAATATCATGATTAAAAGTGCTCCATGATTATATTTTATAAAGAGAAGTGATGCATGTTCCTTTTATTGGAGGAAAGGTATTCAAAAGCATCCATGATGACAGTTGCTAACTCAATCGGCTGATGGAGATGATTAAAGGGGTGGGGGGAGGCACACTACTAAGGATGATATTGGTTCATTAAAATAACTGTTTTAAAAATTGCATGTGTTTAAAGATAACTCTAGTAATAGGGAGAGAGGGTTGAGGAGTTTCTAAACATAAAGATAATCGTTAACAGTTAAAAAAAACAAACCCTTAAAAGCATAACTAAATCCCTGAACTACATTTCAATATCTTTTTTTTTTTTTACTCATTGATATCCTTATTGTTTCTAGTTACTGCTCTAAAACGGTCTTGCAAAAATGGGCTGGTATCATGTCAGTTGGTAGAAACTTGGCAAAAATAGTTTCCCTTTGTTTTTGGCATGCCAAAGGTTGATGAAGGACACTCAAATAGAAATAAGGAATTTCCATTTCAAATATTATTTTCATACAGCTGACTGGTTCCTTTTAAAAGAGGATGCATTTGATGTATTAGGATGGCAATTGACACAGAGAAACCAAGATAGTCTGCTTCCAAGTTTTCCTATGTTGCCTCCATATGACTGGAAGGAATTTCTTGCAGGGATGAACAAAGAACCCTGGGAGCTCTTTCACTTCAAAAAAGCTTAACTTTTTTTTCTCCTGCCAAACAAAAAGCTTTAATGTGTTAGTTTTGAGCCATACACAATTATTGTTAACTTTACAAAATATTCCATTTTAAAATTAATCATCATTAATATCCAACAAGGTTCAGAATACATCCAGAGAAAAATGAAAGTACAGGGAAAAAATAAAAGACAGGCTATTTACACATTCTGTTTACAATTGCTATTTACGTATGCCTTCAGTTGCTTTTTAATATATTTTTCTTTCATTATAATGCAATTTTTTTTTAAAAAAGAGAAATTTTAAATATCTTACAAAATATTGATTGTCATTATCAATGATCAGAACACAATAGGAAGTTTTATATGCCTGGGTACGGATAGCATGATTATTTATATTCATATTGTGGCACACAACTTTGTACTTAGATTTTGAAAAGCTGTAGAAATCATTTCTTTCCTGTATTCTCAGAAATTAGAAGAAATATTGGCTACCTTGCTGACCTTAAATAAATACAATTTCAATTTCACTGATATCTGAAAAAGCAAACAATCTATATGATCTAGTAATAAAAGTCAAAGAGCACAATACAATAATAATAATAATAATATAATAATAACTTTGAATTTATTAACCGCTCCCTCTCCCCACAGGGACCCGGGGCGGTGCACAGGAGGAACTAAAAACAATATAAACAATAGATACAAAAATATATACATTAAAACACAATTAAACAATGCTATCCCGTGCTAAAAAATTAAAACCCATTAAAAAACATTTAAAATCTATAGACAGAGAGACTATCCAAGGCCGGCCAGTCGAAAGAAATGGGTCTTTAATTTCGTACGGAAGGAGCGGAGGTCCGTGGTCGTTCTGATATCGGGGGGAAGGTCGTTCCAGAGGGCCGGGCCCGCCACAGAGAGAGCCCTTCCCCTGGGCGTCGCCCGCTGACAAAGTCTAGTGGACGGCACCCGGAGAAGTCCCTCTCTGTGGGAGCGAATCGGTCGTGAGGATGTATGGGGCAGGATCCGATCCCGCAAATAGCTAGGTCCCGAGCCATGGAGCGCTTTAAAGATGATAGTTAGCACCTTGAAGCGCACCCGGAAGACGACAGGCAGCCAGTGCAGCTCGCGCAAGAGCGGTGTAACGTGGGTGAACCTGGTGGTCCCCATAATTGCTCGCGCGGCTGCATTCTGAACTAACTGAAGCCTCCGGGTGCACCTCAAGGGAAGCCCCATGTAGAGAGAGTTACAATAGTCCAGTCGGGATGTCACGAGGGCATGAGTGACACAAAATGGGACCATGATTAAATGTAAAGAAGACCAAATAACAGGGATAGCAGCCAACTTAGAATGGACAATGAAGACACTGGATGGGTGGATATTTTAGGACTGACTGCCAACAGCAAATAAAATATGTCATGGAGTAGTGCAAAGATGTTTAGGTCACGATGGGCCTATACCTATAAACACAAGTATCATGCAGACAATGATTTTCCCTGTGGTCTGCAGATGCAAAAGCTGAACCTTCAAGAAGCAGGATATAAAAAGTATTGATGTTTTTGAACTTTGGGTATTAGGGAAGACTACTGAGAATACCATGGAAAACAAGCAAAAGGATCATAGAACAAATCAATTAGGGATCTCACTCGATGCAAAAATTGCCAGGCTCCAACTCTCATATTTGAAACACATTTTACAAACACTCCGCTCCTTTGAGAAGTCCGTAATGCTAAGAAAAGTGGAAGGGAAGCAGGGGTGGGTTCCTGCCAGTTCTAGACTCTTCTATAGAAGAGGTTCCACAAATCTACAGTGCCATTTAGAACTAGTTCCATCTCCCTCCCCCCGCCCATCTGCACATCATCAAGATGAAGAGCAAGAGGAGGAATTCTGGGAGTTGAAGTCCACAAGTCTTAAAGCTGTCAAGTTTGAAGACCTCTGGGTTTTTTTTTTCTAAATGGTTAGGGGTGCAAGGGTCTTGTAACTTGACAGCTTTAAGACTTGCATGCTTCAAATGCCAGTGTTTCTGAGCCAACATTTTGGTTGCTAAGCAAGAGTGTTGTTAAGTGAGTTCCACCACTTATTACAAATTGGCCATACCTACCCAGTCACATGACTGCCAAGCCACTCCCACCTGGTCACATGGCCAGCAAGCCACTCCTACAAAGCAGGCCAGACATACAGAAGAGGTTCTAAAATTTTTGAAACCCACCACTGAAGGGAAGGGAAGGGAAGATGAGTAGCGACAAAATGCATGGACTTGATTGAACAGCATTTAAGATCACTGAGAGGCTTAATTGACCAGAGTGAGGACAGATCTTGGAGAAAACCTATCGATGTAGTCATTAAATATGCATTCAATCAGTGGGGAAATGAGTTTTGTTTGAGTGGAAATGTAAGCATACAAAATAACACAATCTGAAATTGGTCAATGGTCTTTTGTGAATAGAAAATGACATAATTACTTCCCCTGCGGTGCCAACACAATAAGGCAGCAACAAGTTGGCATTCTGGATTTGATTTTTGATAAAGCATTGTTACAAGATCCACAACCTGGATAATATGTCATCTGATCCAAAAGTGCATCTCTGGTCAGGCAATTCATTTCCCCCCATTATACCTAAGTAATTAGGACTATGCCCATGTAAGGCTTTGCAAACATTTTAATGATGCATACCAAAATCTCTGAAACGTGTTTACATGAAAATAGGAAGCCAATTAACCTTAAAAAAAGTACAAGTTACATGACTTTATATCCAGATTTTGAGAAAACACACATTTATTCATGCACTTTGAGATATGCTCCTGCAAGCGTTCATTTATTGTTCTCAATGGAAGCACACCTTTTCAAGGAAATTCTTCAGTTTAGGAAGGGTGGGTTGAAACAGTAGACAGCACAGCTATAATAGTGAAATCTTCTAATCTGACATAGGAAGCATTCCTCCTATATAGTCTTGCGTTGCCTGCATATCAGCTGCTTCTTGCCATGAGTGGTTTCATTCTGTCAGTGACAATTGAAAAAGGATGTTCCAGATCATGTGTAATAAAGCAATATTAGGTCTTCAATACATGAGCCCTGCACTTGGTACCTTGACTGTGAACTCATTTTTTCTTGATGGTCAGGTTTGATTACAGGCTGAAGAAACCAATTTTGGTCCACTTTACTTTCCTGTGTTCCTCATTGTTTATTTTATTAGCATGGTGTCTAGCTTTGAGACGCTGGTGCTGCCTCACAAGGTAATACAACTGGCTCATCCCTTAAGTGATTGATTACACCGGCTGTAAAGCAGCATTGAATCCAATTCTGGCAAAGAGTCAGATTTATCAGACCTGGATGAAAAAAAGTCCTGTTTTCCTAGGAATGCAAGTAAAGACATTGTTTTGAAAAGCTTCAAAACATTATAGGAAAGATGCCAACTTTCGCTTGAGGGTGCCGGAAATTCAGACCATCAAATTCTATGCCCAAAACTTCAGCAATGCTGATATACAAGATGTGAATTTTGTGGAAATGTGTATTCAAAATTCTTGAAAGGGTTCTCATTCTAATTTGACTGCTTGCATGCACAGTGTCCCCTGTTTCTTTGTCACATTATATTTCACATTATTAATGGCAGATTCTAACAGTCCAGAATTAATATTCTGGGGACTTTCTATCATGCATGATGGATCTGTGGAAAAGGAAATAAATTTTGGATTGAAATCAATTATAATGATTGAAAAAAATATTGAGGAGTAACATGATGATGAAACCAGTATTGTTTTTATTTAGGTTTTATGAACTAAAACTAGAACATAGTTCTTTTCTATGAACTAGAAACGAAATACAAGAAATTAATCATGTATATGCTAACTGCAGGATTTTTGTATGCACAATGATGGAAGAAGAATATTCACAGTGGAAGATTTGATTATAAAATTGACAAAGCTTGGAATTTGAAAGACTGGAAACATTATATGGATTTTTTGTTGAAAGAAGAAAACATTGAATGGATAATTTATGGCTTTGAGGACTGAAAATGGTTAAAAGAAAGGGGCACAGAAGGAAGGAGAAAGAGAAATAAAGCAACTATTTGCTTAAAAGAAGGGCAGGAGTCATATTCTTTTTGTTTTTTATTCTATTATTTCTTCTTCTCTTTCTTTTAACTTTTATTCTTTTCTTGTATAACAAAATAAAATGTTTTTAAATATAATAATAATAGGCAATCAGGGATTACAACTCTAGCTAGGCAAAACATTTCAAATAAGCAAAATAAAAAATAATAATGCAGTAATAAAAACAGGTGGATAATTAAAAACAGGTAATACAGTGTTCACAGGAACTCTTAAAACCTCCAAGTTGATCATAGGCCAAAGTATATAATATATATATAACCATATCATATTTTCATCCTTTTGTGCAGGGGGAAATTATTTAAAATGCAAGGTTCTAGTTCTCTTTATGGCACATTTCCTAATTTGTAATTCTGGTTCTGCATGACTAAGCTATTTGTCTGTACCCAAGTTTGGAATTTTTTTATTGGATTTAAATATGACCATGTCTTCTATTTCTTCTTTCTTGTGGATATCACTGTAGTTCAAGAATACATTTTGTTCTAGATGAAGCAGATGTCATGGAGAACTGCAGATGAATCAGAGTCTAAAAGTTGATATAATTCCTTTACTGATTAAATAAAAAGAATAACATGCTTTCTCCATTGGTTAAACAGATTTAGTTTCATGAAAAGAACCATATGAAGATTGAATCTAGTTATCATTAAACTAGCCCAGGTGGCTGCAACCTGCAGCTCTGGAACTGCATGCGGCTTTTTGGGCCCTCTGCTGTGGCTCCCTGTCGGGTGATCCCACCAGTGGCTGGCCACACCCCTTGCCCTCTCCTCACAGTCACTCACTGCCTGGCCTGAGAAGTTAAGGGCAACGGTGGGGGATGTAAAAGCAGCTGAGGCCGACTCTCCGGCATCTCATTCTTGCTGGAGCTTCTTCCAGCTGTTGTTGGTACTGGACGTGCCTCAGTCACTTGGGGAGACACGAAACCTGCTCTCTGCCCCAAAATAATGGTGCGATGCTGGCTTCGCTAACATGAGAGCTGGTGGGGTGGGAATGGGATCCAGGAGGAGGGGACGATGGAAAAGGGGATGGGACTGCAGCACCCAGCCTCAGCTTTAAAACCTGCATGGGAACTTTCGCCACACAGAGGATACTTTTCAATGAAAGCTGGCTGCGGCACCACTCTGCTGGAGAAGTAATGAAGCTCAGGTCAGCAGGAAAAGGGAGCTGGACCTGCTGAATCTCGCATGCCCACCCAAGGGGTCAGGCTCTGAGAACGTTGGAGGGCCCTCACCAATAACGCTCACTCATTAGCTGATCTCCTGTCTGTCTGTTTCTCTCTCTCTCTCTCTCTCTCTCTCTCTCTCTCTCTCTCTCTCTCTCTCTCTCTCTCCCTCTCTCCCTATGTATCTCTGTCTCCCTGTCTCTGTCTCTCTCTATCTCTCTTTGCTCTCTCGGAAAACTAAGGCTGGGCCAACCTGGCAAGCTCTCCTTGGGGCTCTTTGCTACTCCTTTTCTTTCTTCTTGGTAACTTTTTGGAAATCCAAGCTGGCTGAGGAACAAGCAGGAACCAGGGCAGAGGCTTCCCTTTGGGCAATCCTCCTCCTCCCCCACCTTCTCCCCTGGCAACCACAGCTGGCCAGAGAGAGACGTATATACATGCAAACACACACACACACACACACACACACACACACACACAGAAGGGGTGGATAGAAGGGGAGATAGAGAGAGAGACACACACACACATAGAATGGGGAGGGAGAGAGGGGGGGAGAGACACAGAGAGGGTGACAGAGAGATAGATACAGAGAGAGGGGGACACAGAGAGGGGAGGGGAAGATAGAGAGGGAGAAACAGAGAGAGGGAGAGGGAGAGATATGTCAAAAGGATTTTGTGGTTCAGGGTGTTTTTTTAACAACCGGTTCTCTGCCCTAATGACCGGCTGTGTAGGCATGGCTAGGGGGTCATGTGACTGGGTGGGAAGGAGTGCACCCAGTGACGTATTGCAACTTTTTGCCCCTTTGCTAAAGTGGGAGTGGGCATGGCCAGCACATGACACATCTGGCTTGTGGACTGCAAGTTTGACACCCCTTCTCTAAGTGTGTTTTCTGCCCCTTTTAGGGCATCTGATATGAAAAAAAAATTCTTTGAAAAGTTGTAAACTTTTTAAAGTTTCACTTATATAAATACCGTGTTTCCCCAAAAATACAACATGTCCACCTAATAAGCCCAATCAGGCTTTTCAGAGCATGCACAACAATAAGCCCTCCCCCCCGAAACTAAGCCCCCCCAACTATTTAAGTACAAAAAAGAACCTGCCGCAAAAACAACAGCAGGCCAGCAATGTGATCACCCCCCCCGCCTGTTCCCTCCCTCGCAACCCCCCCACTCCCTCCCAATTGTAAAGGAAGCCTGCCTGCTTCCCTTCCCTGCCCTCCCTTTAACAAGGGCGGGTGGTTGGGTGGGGGAGAAGCGAGGCACGCCTCTTCCCTGTCCAGCTCAGCTGCATTCCTCATCCTTTCATCCAGGGTTTCCCCTTGGAAAAAAAAACCTCATGAGTTGATCTCATTAGGTGTTTTGTAAAAAAAACAAAAACAAAAACCTCACGAGTTCAACTCATCCAGTTTTTTTACAAGGGGAATCCCAGGGACCAACCACTGTCCTGCAGGAGCAGTGCACTTACCTCCATCTATGCCCGTGGGTAGTGCGCCAAGTGCACGGCCAGCTCCAGCGCTTCCTGCAACACCAAGGCCAGCTCAGATTCCTTCTTGCCCGGGTGGTTGAGGGAGCCGCGGCCGGAGAAAGGCACCCAGTGGAAGTTGCACACCAGACAGCCTCGCTGCTCAGACAGAGTGCTGGAACGTGATGGAGCTTGAAAGGTGAAAGGCGCGCCTCGCTTCTCGCGAGAAACTAATAAGCCCTCCCCCTCTAGTAAGCCCAAGGGCATAATTCATGCATTTAAAAAAAATATAAGACCTGTCTTATTTTCGTGGAAACATGGTAGGAAAGAGCATATAGTCCTAAGAAGAATATAATGCATGTTACCACAATAATGTTAACATTGGGGATGAATCTCCTAGCATTTTTCAGGGACACTTCCTCTCCTCAGAACTAACTTCTGTCACATACAACAAACCTGCAATCTCCTCAAGTTGCGGTTATGGATAAATCATCATGGATATTATCTATGTGGTTACTAAGAGCTGATACTGATTTGATGGCACATAATCAATCCATCACTGGTTAAAAGCACAATCTCCCTCATTCCTCTCTTGGCAAATGTGCTCACTATAGAAAGTCTTAGGAAACTACTTCCCTGAATTCTATAGCCTTCTGCCTCAATCCAATCTCCAATCCATCTGGCCCATTTACACTTGACCTCCTTTCTCTTCCGTCGGATTCTTCAAACCTTAATTTTCCACAGCATTGGACAATTTCCTCACAGATTAAACTTCCGGCCTCATTGCTCTACTTCCCTATCCCTACGCAGGGTGCCTTACTTCAAATTCTTTGCCTTTCCATCTAAGTTTTCATCTGCCTGCTAGCTTTTGAGAGTAAAACCCAACTTGAACAAAGAGTTGCAGGAGGAAAAGTCCCATGCTTTCTTTTCTTTTGCCTCTTATTCACAAGTAATCCTTTAGCCAGCAGATGTTTTTTTTTCTGGTTTCCTTTCTTCCTTTTTGCTCTCTTCCTCTTCTGCTTTACCAGACTCCAATACTGGGATTTTTAAACTCACCAACTGCCTATTTCCAAACCTAACTTCTTTTTCTTGACTTCACCAGCCCTTCCTTCCAAAAGGCCTGATTTCATGCCATCTACAAGTACAGTTAGCCTTTTACTTACAACAATTGGAACCAGCATTCCTGTTGCAAAGCAAGTTGATTGTTAAGTGAATCATACCTAATTTTATGGCTTTTTGCCAGTTTTTAAGCAAATCATTGCAGGTAAGTAATTTGTAAGATTTGAAGCTGGTTTAGAATGGCAATCATATGACCCTGGGATGGGTCAAATACATGAGTTGCCAAATGCTCAAATTTTGGTCATGTGACCACGAGGCTGCTGCAATAGTCATAAGTGTGAAATCAGTCACATGTTACTTTTTTCTGTGCCATTTGAGTGGTCACTAAATGAATGGTTATAAATTGAGGACTACCTGTATGTCTCTTAACTCTTTCCAACAATCTCTACCTATATATACTTCTATTTTTTGTATCCTATTTAGTTTAATGCTTTATCCTTTCCTGACTGAAGCAAAGGAAGACATATATTATAATAATAATAATAATAATAATAATATTTTATTTTTTATATACCGCGTCCTCTCCCCAAGGGGACTCGGAGCGGTGCACAGGGAAAAAATTAAAACACATTAAATATATATACAAAAATAGATGTAGTAAAGTAAAAACAAATTAAATTTAATTGTCCCTGCACTAAAATCCCCCTATTAAAACTAATGTTCCCTAAACCCTAAAAAGGTAGAGACTAACCTAGGCCGGCCAAGCAGAAAAAGTACGTTTTTAATTTCTGACGGAAGGAGCGGAGGTCCGTAGTTGTTCTAATGTCGGGGGTAAGGTCATTCCAGAGGGCTGGGCCCGCCACAGAGAAGGCCCTTCCCCTGGGCGTCGCCCGCTGACAAAGTCTAGTGGACGGCACCCGGAGAAGTCCCTCTCTGTGGGAGTGAATCGGCCGTGAGGATGTATGGGGCAGGATCCGATCCCGCAGATAGCTAGGTCCCGAGCCATGGAGCGCTTTAAAGATGAGAACTAGCACCTTGAAGCGCACCCGAAAGACGACAGGTAGCCAGTGCAGCTCGCGCAAGAGAGGTGTTATATGGGTATACCTTGCGGTCCCCATTATTACTCGCGCGGCTGCATTCTGGACCAACTGAAGTCTTCGGGTGCACCTCAAGAGGAGCCCCATGTAGAGAGAGTTACAATAGTCCAGTCGGGATGTCACGAGGGCATGAGTGACTGTGCACAGGGCATCCCGATCCAATAGGGGGCGCAACTGGCGTACCTGGTAAAATGCCCTCCTGGCCACGGCCGACACTTGATCTTCCATGGACAGCCGGGTATCCAGGAGGACACCCAAGTTGCGCGCCCCATCCACAGGGGCAAGATGTTCGCCCCCTATGGCCAGTGATGGAGTCAACTGGTTGAATCGGGCACCGGAAACCACAGCCACTCGGTCTTGGCCGGGTTGAGCCTGAGTCTGTTACTTCCCATCCAGATCCGCACGGCTTCCAGGCACTGGCACATCACCGCTACGGCATCGTTGGGGTGGTTTGGGGTAGATATATACAACTGTGTATCATCAGCGTAGAGATGGTACTCTACCCCAAAACCACGGATGATCTCACACAGCGGCTTCATATATGTGTTGAACAGGAGAGGTGAGAGGACCCACCCCTGAGGCACCCCACATGTGAGTGGTCTCGAGGTCGACCTCTGCCCCCCTGCCAACACAAATTGCGATCGACCGGAGAGGTAGGAGGAGAACCACCATAAAACGGTGCCTCCCACCCCCAATCCCCCCAGCCGATGCAATAGGATACCATGGTCGATGGTATCGAAAGCTGCTGAGAGGTCTAATAGGACCAGGATGGAGGAGCAACCCCCATCTCTGGCCCTCCAGAGATCATCTACCAATGCGACCAATGCCGTCTCGGTGCTATGCCCGGGCCGAAAGCCGGACTGGCGCGGGTCTAGATAATCAACTTCCTCCAGGTGACGGGGAAACTGTTGTGCCACCACACTCTCTACAACCTTCGCCAAAAAGGGAAGGTTGGAGACGGGACGATAGTTGGCTAATAAAGTTGGGTCCAAAGAGGGTTTCTTCAGGAGGGGCCTCACCATCGCCTCTTTAAGGGAGGCAGGCAAGGAACCCTCGCTTAAAGAAGCGTTGACAACCTCTTGGAGCCAGCCTCGTGTCACCTCCCAGGATGCCAGTACAAGCCAGGAAGGACACGGGTCCAGTAAACATGTGGTGGCTCGCAGTCGCCCACGTAACCTGTCCATATCCTCGGAAGTAACAGAGTCGAACTCCTCCCAACCAAGATCCGCCTCGTGGCCTCCCTCTGGGCCATCAATGGAGACTAACTCGTTATGGATCTAAGCGATTTTCTCCTGAAGATAAATCACAAATTCCTCTGCTCTACCCTGTAATGGGGCTTCCCGCACCATCTGTTGAAGGAGGGAGCGGGTCACCCTAAACAGGGCGGCAGGGCGGTTATCTGCGGATGCTATGAGAGTGGCACAATGATGGCGTTTGGCCACTCTCAGCGCCACAATGTAAGTCCGTAAATGGGCTCTTACCTGTGTTCGGTCGGATTCAGAACGAGTAGACCTCCATCTTCTCTCTAGGCATCTCTTGTGGTGCTTCATCACCCTCAGCTCCTCGGTAAACCAAGGAGCCAGAGTGGCTCGCTGCCGCAAGAGAGGCCGCAAGGGCGCGACCCGATCCAAGGCTCCCGTGGTCGCAGTATTCCATGCGGCCACGAGGTCCTCCATCGGGGCGCGGGTCAGGGGTACAGGAAGTGGCCCAAGCGCCACCTGGAACCCATCAGGATCCATCAGGCGCCTGGGGCGGAACCAAATAGGCAACTCAGGTTCCGCCTCCCCGCGGTGGGGGATAGCGGTTGGAAAGTCGAGCCGGAGAAGTGAGTGGTCTGACCATGACAAGGACGTGATGACTATATCCCCTATACCCAGATCACTCTTCCATTGGCCTGAGACAAAGATGAGATCCGGTGTATGTCCACCCTCGTGAGTGGGGCCTTGAATTAGTTGGGTCAGGTCCATGGCCGTCATGGAAGCCATGAACTCCTGAGCTACCTCGGATGATTCGCCAATCAAGTCTGGGGGTCTCAACTGCCACCATAGCGATCATCTCAAGGAGCTCGGGCAGGGCTGCTGCTACATAGCGGGGAGCCAGGTATACAACCAGCAAGCCCAACTGCCTCCCTAGGCCCCACTTCACGCAGAGGGACTCACAACCGGTAGTCTGTGGCACAATGGTCTCTCTCGGCTCAAGACCTTCCCTAACAATAACCGCTACCCCACCACCCCTACCTAGGGCCCGGGGCTGATGAAAAGCGCGGTAACCTGGCGGGCACATTTCAACGAGGGGAAGTCCACCCTCGTGGCCCAACCAGGTCTCCGCAATTCCTACCAGGTCCGGCTCCCCCTCAGACACAAGGTCATGGACAAGGGGGGCTTTGTTGACCACGGACCTGGCATTGCAAAACATCAGCCGCAGGCCCTGGCTCTGTACTCCCTGACCACCTAGCCTGCGGGGGTTGTGGCACTTCACCGTTTGCAACCAACGGTTCTGTGCCCTCAACCGGGAGGATGGAACTTGTCTCCCCTCGGACCTGCCTCTCCCCACGACCTTCTGGATAGCAATGCCCTCCACCGGGACGACTCGTATTTCCCCCCCCAACTGATCCTTCTGCTTCCCTCCGTCGCCTGCTGGCCTGGCCCTCTCTTTCCTCGTCCATCTCTACCTGTCTATACCCTCCCCCCTCCCTGGTACCCCCTAAAATTGACAATAATTTAGAAATTAAAAAACCCCTGAGACCACGTTTTGTCCACCTCTCCGGATTAATAAATCCCTCATCAAGGCGGGCCCTCGTTAGAGCGGAGGGCCAAACCTGCGAGAGCGGGGACTCTCGCAGTCGTAATAGGTCTAGCTTCGAGTACATATTACTATTAATATTAATAAATAATTAGATAAATAAATAAATAATTATCTATAAATACAATATAACCGATTTAAATACATAAAAGGCCAGGGTCATAAATATTTTAAAAGGCATCGTTGGCCGCAATTTAAGATGTAAAATATAATAAATATATTAAAAATATATAAATTCAGAATTTCAAAGTGCATCAGTGAGGAGTTTAGTCCGGCTGTAGCGTTCTGTAGATCTTTTAGAGGATTAAAAGGTCTTAAAGGTCTTAAGTATCCATAGGTCGAAAGATCTCCTTACAGGTTGACTCCAGTTCTTAAACGCAAGGACCCCGAGGGCGATCGGCTTCCGCTCTGGCGCTCCCACCGCCATCGCCGCCGCTGTCCCCGCCATCCTCATCCCAGCGCTCTCACCGCCGTTAGCCACCATTCCTAGGGCTCCAGGGCACAGACCTCCACTCCGGCGTTCTCACCAGCGCTCTCACCACCGCCTCGACCGCCATTGCGCCCCTGGACTCCGGTCCGGCGCGTTACCGCCTCCGAACACCTATGGCTGTCCTCCAGGTCCGTCAGGCCCTCCAGGCCTCCGCGACGCGCGGCCGCTGCCCGCCACCATCGAAGAGACGCCGGGGATGCCAACCTCCGGTCCGGCGCTCCCACCGCCGCCGCCGCCGTCTTCGCCGCCACCTCGGCAAAGAACTCAGCCTGGGAAACCTCCCAGGCCCGCCAGGCCCTCCAGGTGTCCACGACGCGCGGCCAGCGTCCGCCGCCATCACAGGGACGCCGCAGACGCCGACCTCCAGTCCGGCGCTCTCACCACTGCCGCCGCCGCCGTCTTCGCCTCCGCATCAGCACAGACCTCACCCTGGCCATCCAGGGTGGATCACCCACCGATCCCAGCCCTCAGAAATGTAAGTAGAGGGCTGGGGCACTGACAAAACGGCCAACGAGCTCCATGGCCCATGCGGAGCTCGGAGCTAAACCACCATCTTGCGCAAGCGCAGTCCAATCAAATGATGTCAAATGATACTCACTAAGTCAAGTAGTTAAGCAACTTCCTTAGACTTCCTGTCATCTTGCTTACTAAAACTTTGATAGTTTTTAGAAAACTCAGAGCTAAAGTCCTTTGTCCTCTGTAACTGTTGTTTTCTAGGTAGAACAGACTCAGAAAAGACAATTGTGTTCTGAGTGTTATCTCCACTGAGTGCCTGAGATTTAAGTCAAGAATTGCTCATTTGTTTAACTCAAACACCCTATTGACTTGTTTGTCTCAAGAAATTGATTTATCCAACCAGACAGAAAATTTAATTCTGGTCAAAGTGCCTCTAAGTTTGAGTTGGTAGGAACTCTAGATGTAAAAATATATGTTATAATAGAACAATTTCATAGTATAAAGTCACACTGATAAAACACCAATAGTTAGTTTTCAAGAGGTCTTCAAGGGCAGCCATGTGTAAAACAAAGTATAATTTATGTAAACACAATCAGCTCACAAATGATTGTTATCATTGTAATCTCTTCATGTTAGGATGACAACTTTACACTAGTTAGAGTTGAGAAAAGAATTTTGTGGCTCATGCCACCACCTGATCTTCTAGTAGGAGCCATGAGTACAGCATGAACTCCTGATTATATGCCTGATCTCTTCAGGGAAGCATAACTCTGTTGAAAGTCACAATTAGTAATGTCTTGAAATCACAAGGTTTCTGGATAAAGAGCCACCTCATCTTGTTGAATACGGACTTGTTATTCACTATCCAGTTTCTCACCTTTGGATTAGCAGTAGCACTTAGACTTACAAACTCCTTTACAGTGCTTTACAGTCCTCTCTAAGCAGTTTACAGAGTCAGCATATTGCCCCCAACAATTTGAGTCCTCATTTTATCTACCTCAGAAGGATGGAAGGCTGAATCAACCTTGAACCTAGTGAGATTCGAACTGCCAAACTGGCAGGAGTCAGCAGAAGTAGCCTGCAGTACTGCACTCTAACCACTGCACCACCATGGCTCATGGAACTTTTGTTGAATCTCCATTTGGCTTGGGATAGAGATAAATAACTGGTGATACCTCACCCCAAACTGATGGATGGCCTCTTCCAACAACTTCATGTAGATAAAAAAACAGGAGACAGGGCTGAGCTCTGAAATATCCAATAATTAAACACCCAAAGTCCTGATCTCTCCACCTGCAATGTCTTTTTTTTTAAAGTTTTTTACTGAACACAAATTAAAACACTGGACAGAGTATAATCAACCTGGCAAAGACTTTGCCACACATACTGAGATATAAAGTTATACATTACAAACACCACGCTTATTCACAATTGGTCTGTTCAGTATTTACAAATATAAAAATATCGTATTTCCAACCATGTTGCTTTGTTTTTATCTTATACATTTTCACTGTTATAGTTTCATGCATAATTTTAATCTCCATTCTATAACACTTAGTCATTTGCTTATTTTAGGTCTTTCCTTTTTTGTTCCAACCATCAATAAAATTTATCCCAGATCTTATTAAATTCTGATTTGTCTATTCTCCAATTCCCATAAATCAAAATTTTCCTAATTACTTCCTCTTCTTGTGGAATTTCCATGTTTTTCCAGTTTTCGGCAAAGACCATTCTCGCTGCTGTAATAATATGTATTGTTAAATAAATTACCCTCTTGTTTATCATTTATGATTCCCAAAAGAAATAGTTCTGGTTTGAATTCTATTTCCTCTTCGATTATCTCTATCAGCCACCTTTGAATTTCCCGCCAAAATTCTTTTGTTTTTTGCCACAACCACCACATATGGTAATATGTGCCTGATTCATAATGTCATAACAATGTCTTATTGGATAATATGATGCTATCATTTCTCAATCTCCATAAATGGTACAAAATAGTACTTGTTGACAGTATCAAATATAGCAATGAGGTCCAGCAGAATGAAAATGTTCATGAATCTACCACTAGATGTCCCATTAGAGGCTATAAATGAGAATAACTAGTATGGTTTATATTCTATATCAAAGACAGAATCCAGACTACTGTGGCTCCAGATAATCCTAATCTCACGGAGCTCTCACAATTTTATAGAGGACTATACCTCATATATGAATGTCATTTTTAGATCACTGTAAGTTAGACAAGTAATTCAAAACATTTTGGAAAGCTTCTACCAAAATCTTAAGCCATTCTTGTTCTAAATTAGTTTCACTCAAGGTATCATATGTCATTTGGTCTCCCAATTTATTAATGCAAGCATCAGATGTTCCAAAACCACAAGTAACTATTTGTAGATCACAATATTCCTAGGTGTTCCTGAAGTGCTGGAGATAGGATGCCTTTTTCACTTTCCTAAAAACATTGATGGCAGCAAAATATTTTTGAACCATCTGTGACAAATCCCAAATAAGACATCAGGATGTAAACAAATTACATTCTTTTTCTAATCTTAGTACATCATGCTGACCCAATACTTTTCCAGTTAAAGTTCTGAGAATGTATGGATGTGTGTGTATTTTAAAAAAAAATGATGCAGAAAAAAATTAGACTGAGTCAATCCAAATGGTGCACCAAGGATTTAATTCAAATTTTGCACATGGAAAGCATAATGCAGTGTGCAATTTAGGTTACTCTGTGATTAGATCTTCACAGTAGTTCTTTTAAGGGAAGAATTTGATATTTGTAAATCTGTGCTGGATGTACCATGAAAGATGCTATATATCTTGAGCCAATCCAATAAAAGGAAGGGAAACAAAGCTAAAGATGAAAAATCAATCTGCTTCTGGGCTGACTACTTTATTTAAAGTACTTAGTTCAGCTTAAATTCTTCCCCTAATATAATAAGCTTCGGTCATATTTCAGACACCTGTCTCAATCCACTTAAGGCAATCTTTATCTGATGGACACTAAATAGGTTATTAGCTGCAGTGCTTTTGCTGACAATAACAGCTATGGACAGCAGCATCCTTTATGAAGGCAAGATTGAAATTTTGGTCCCACCAGATTTGTGATGGATGCTTGCCACAGCTCAGATTCCAACATTGCTATTAATGGAGATTTCAGCAACCAGATGGTTGGCAAGAGTATTGAGTTTCATATGCACTTCTACTTAAAGATGAGTGATATGCGGAAAGGAATCAGGCTAACAACACATGATATGTGAAGGTAATGCTCAGAGACACAAGGCCAAAACATGTCTTTATTTGATTGATACTGTCATGATCACTACCTAAGTTGTCCCATTAAGGTTTACATTTTCATTTCCAATGCTGTTGCAGCATTGCTATTTTCCTGCAATCCACAATGATTTGTGTATTATATTTTTATCCCACCATTATTGCTTGAGAAGTATCTCAAGAGAGCAAACATACCTAATATTCCTTCGTCTTCCTATTTTTCCCACAGCAACAACCCTGTGAGGTGGGTTTGGCTGAAAGGGAGAGAGACTGGTCCAAAGGCACCCAGCCAGTTTTCTTGTCTAAGGTAGGACTAGAACTCACAACCTCCTAGTTTCAAGACAAGGACCCTAAACACTAGGCCCATGGTGGCAAACCTATGGCAAACATGCCAGAACGGTACACAGAGCCATTTCACCCAGAACATGCAGTTTTGCTGACTCCTTTCCATATTCCTGTTCACGCATATGTGCCAGCCAGCTGGCCTTCATGCGCACAGGAGCGCTGAAATCTGGAAGAGCAGCATTCTGGCACTCATGCATGCGCCGGCACCTGAAATTCCAGGTTTCCTGTATGCACATGCGTGACCATCAGCTGTTCGTCGGGGGCACACTCCCACTGGAACACTGCTCTTCTGGGTTTCTGTGCTCCCACACACGCAAAGCAAGAGAGGCCATGTGTTCCATGTGGGATGGTTCTACATGCCATTTCTAGCATGCAGCTCAGCACGCAATGACATAAAAGATTAGTCATCACTGCATTGGGCCACATTGGCTGCCATATGAGAGAGAAGAGAGATTATAAACAGAGGCGTAGCGTGGGGGGTGCAGGGGGGGCCGGCCGCACCGGGCGCAACATCTGGGGGGGCGCGCTCCAGAGACCCGACTCGGAAGCTCTCCTCCGCGGGTCTCTGGAGTTGGCGGCGACGGCGCCTGGGCGCTCCTGGGCCGGCGAGAGTTGGGGAGCGAACAGCGGCCAGTAGGGTCCAAACCCTCCCGGGCCATCCCCCGGCTGAGGCCAGCGCCGGCTCCTCGCACCCGCCAGCGCCACTCGAGGGGGCCAGGCGAGACTTAAAGGCGCAGGTCTTTCGAAGCAACGGCCGTGCGGAGACCCTGGAAGACTCCTCCGTTCCAAGCCAGCCAGAGGAGCAGCGACCTGGGCCCCGCAGCGGCCCGGGTAGACCCTCTTGCCCCGGCTTTCGGGCCGTCGCCCTCCGTAGAAAGGAGCGTTGGGTGTCCCAGGCCCGCACCACGCAAAGGGCGCCCGCTTCTCCCCAAGGCGAGGCAACGAGTGTCGGACCCGGATGGCCGAGCCCTTTGGGCAGCGGCTGCCCGCCGGATCCTCGCGGGAGGTGCGTGGGCTCGACACCACAAGAAGAGCTGCCTCCCCCGAGTGCTAAAATCCACGGGTTAGGGGGCGCAAATTACTTGCCTTGCCCCGGGTGCTGACAACCCACGCTACGCCACTGATTATAAATGACTCTTCTGTGAGACATAGATACATGCAGACGATCCCTTTAAAATCAAACAACATGGACGGATTAAGAAGTAAAAACAAACATGTTCATACCTACTTCCACAGTAAAAGCAAATATGTTAATATCCATTTCCACAACCATTCATCTAAATATTTCCTAATTTTCTCAATTTCCTCTACTGCTCTGTGGGAATACTAGTACTAGCAGCGATGTCTTGGGTACAGCAACTGGAAGTAGTCTGTGAATTAGACCAATTATGTACAAATAGGTGAAATGACACTGCCACCACCAATACCCCAAAAACATAAAAGCAGCAGCAGGAGATACAAGCTCTTGAAATAACTCCGCAGAAGCTTTTGAAAACCTGAAGTTCGTCCATTGGTGAAATAGCAAGAACACACAGCTGGAAGAAATGTTCCCTGGTTTAAATTGGATTTTCTCTCTTAAAAAATGCTAGCTATCAAGCCAGCTATCAAGTCTCTGCTTCAGCCCAAGTCAAAATAACCTTGAAGGACAGCATCTGTGGTTAGAGAGGAGGGATGATGTCTACAACAGGCTAAAGTGACCAATAGGTGCTGAGAAGATTCCAACCACTGACCAACAACTGCATAATTTACAAAGAATCTTGGATCATATCTAAAAACCATAAGAAGAAAACAGAAAGCATTACTTTAAAATTGAAACAGCTAAAGACATTTTTTTTAAAATTCTCAGCTGTTGGCTGGGGATAAGAGGTAGGCAGTGTTATGACATGACTTAAAAGAATATTTACCATGGCATATTCATGCCTTGGTTAGGGGGATATAAAGAAAAGTAATTTCTCCAGGGTGGGGTTCAAGAATCCAGGCAACCATTCGATGATAGCAAAGAGATACATAACCTCTCATAATTCACTATCATCTATTATCAGTCATCCATATTTCTAGGTCAGATCCGATAGCACTAATAGTCAGTCTTAGTATCCAAGAATTATGTCTGTACACAGTAAAATAAGTGTAGAGAACCACACTTAAAATATAACTGAATGCCATAGGGCAGCTTTTTCTAATTGGTTTTTCTTGGGATATAATAGATTTGATTCCTTGAATCCTTAATTTGGCAGAAATTCCTTTGAATGCAAAAGATTTTGTTCTTGGATTCCAGCTTTCTAGGATTGTGTGGTGGCACACCAACAACAAATTGCTTAACTCTTGTTTAACAGAATGTTTGTTATCTTTAGTCCTATTTGTTCCATTATCCCCCATTACCTTTGCTGCAGCTATAATGAAAAGAGGATGGGGAGCAAAGTTGTTCATTCATTTTTGGAACAAAAGAACAAAAGAATACAGATCCTCTTCATAATCATGAGTCTTGCAAGCTGCATGGTTATTTGCGAAAGATAAGCAAAAGGAAGCAATCAAGCAAAGACTAGATATTTCTTTGATTTGTTCAAATTACAGCTACAAATGTGGGCAAAGATTTCAACAGGTCCTTGAGTTTTCTATATCTGTTTCCTGCCCCCTAGTGATTACGTGGATTTTTGTAGACCCAATGATCAAATGGGGTTCTTAGTCCAGATGAGCAGCTTCAGGGGCAATATGTTATCTATGGCAGCCTGACTATAGCAGCCTGACTTGGAGACAGTCTGACTTGGCGATTTTCATTAATAGTATTTCTAATTTTACCACAGTCCCTGATTATGGTTTTTCTCTTCAGCCATTTGATATTGAATCTTAACCTTGCTTGCTATGTTATGAAATTTACAAACTATCTTTCTGAAAGGAAGCTCAGGGCAAAAAGCAATAGAAAAGAACAATTAAAAATACAATAAACCATCTGTTTGAAAAGTGTCATTACTTTTGAAAAGCTTAAGAACATCCCGAGAGCTTTCTAGATCAGACCAAGGCACAATTAGTTCACCACCCTTTCTTCAACAGCTTTAAGCAATATATTTCAAAAAGATCACAAAGAAGGTTTGAAGCCACATCTCACAACCAGAATTTAGATGCAAACACAGTCTTTGTTCTGCATTTCTTGCAACAAAATATGAACTCAGCTAGATGAGACCAAGGTTTGTTTACTCAACTATTTGAGTCTCACAGTAGTCATTTAGAAAAAAATCATAAGAAGGAACAACAGAAAAATGCTTGTTTACAACCTGATTCTGATGATGGAAGGCAATAGGGAGTACTTGTGATCAGAAGCTATTACTATTTTTCACATATTGATCTGTTTCTCTTTTAAAGACATCCAAGTTAGTGGTTATCTCTAGATCTTGTTTAAGGATACTTTTTGGGTTTCATGTGAATTTTTTTTTTGTTCTATTGCCCTCATTTTCCAGGCTATAAGTGCCACAGCTACATACTACAACATTACTGTGTAATATAATACAGATACAGTTTGACTTCATATCAAAGTACAGCTCAGTGCCATAACAGGTAATGTATGGTAATCCAGCAAGAATAACATGTATGGTAATCCAGCAAGTAAAATAACATTATGTGTATGCAGATATTAAATAGGAAATTCTCCAAGTCATGTCCCATATATGAACTTGCTGAGAGAAAGTAAACAGTTTACATATCCTTTGAAATACATTTGCATTTTACTTTTACAAACTTTTCCAATTCTTTATATTGATAGTCTGCTGAGATGTGTTTAGTGAGGATTTGCAGCCATATATGTTACAATTAGATGAAGATAAGCACATTCAGTGAAAACCACCCCAATACAATCTTCTTATAACAATGTTGTGTGCAGGAACTGGGAATTTGAATCATTAAAATCCATTCAAATTTCATTTAAAGGACACAGGAAATTTTTTCATCCATTTGATGGGAACGGAGCACAGAATCATAATATGAAGACTTATCAACAGCTGGCTTTCTTGAAACTGTGATGAGTGGAGTGGAGTGGAGTGGAGCGGAGCGGAGCGGAGCGGAGCGGAGCGGAGCGGAGCAGAACAGAGCAGAGCAGAGCAAAGCAGAGCAGAGTAGAGTAACAGAGTTGGAAGGGACCTTGGAGATCTTCTAGTCCAATTCCCTGCTTAGGCAGGAAGCCCTACACCAATTCAACCCATATTGTTTGGAATTAGTCTGTGAGGGATTATAGAGTACAAATGGCAGCTGGCTGGAAAAGCTGTCATTCTCCAAAGACAGTAAATAAAGGTAGTAAATTGTGTTTTGTTTTTATTACCTTTCTTAACAGGCATTGGTAATTTCTTACATGCCGAAAACTTCTGTGTTGTTTATATTACAGAAGTCCAGATAACTGCTAGATGACGGTGAAGAAAACCGAAATTATTCACTTTTGTGCATCATGGAAGGAAAAGTAGTCTTGGCTAGAAACCGTATCTTCCTGTTTTTTTTCCTTTTAAAAATAAAAAAAAGTATACAGTGATCCCTCGTTTTTTGCGGCTTCATGTTTCGCGGCTTCAGTGCTTCGCGGGTTTTTCAAAAATACAAGGGGAAAAAATGCATCGGTAGGAGGCAAGCGCCCCCTAGTGCTTGCTTTAAACGATGTCCACCAACTCAAGTTTCCAGTGCGAATCCTACTTCGCGGTTTTTCAGTTTTCGCGGAAGGTTCCGGTCCCCATTAACCGCGAAAAACGAGGGATCACTGTATTCTGTATCAACCTTCCAGGAACCTAGGATATTGAGCAGAGCTTTCCTTTTCTCCATCTATTTTATTCTCATGATAACCATTTAAATGAGGTTAAATGAGAGATGATAATATAATGAGCTGACTGAGCATTTCAGGGAGTGACTTGTATCTAATTTGTGCTTTTAATATTTTTAAAGTCTTTTAAAATACGGTATGTATGGTGTTTTTTTTTAAAAGCCTGCTTCTGGGATCATTCTTCCAAACTTCTAATGTCCATAATCAATCACACTGCTCCATTATGGACCTCAATATTTCCTGGATTCTTAACTAGCACAATGGCTGTTCTTATGTTGTTATTCTTGTCCCCTAAATTTTGTCACTATTTTGCTTTTATTCTGGCCTTTTTCAGCCACATGCCTGCTTCATTATATTATCCATGATAAAACTAAGTTTGGCAGGGCACCAATAACAGTATGTCACAAGTTCCAATGGAGATTTCTCTAAAGGGGTAGGCTTTAATTAAACATCTATGATAACGCATCATTGATCAGACACTGAGAATTACCATCCTGCCCACAAGTAGCTGAGAGATCACCATTCAAGTTTTAGGTGAACAGAATCTTTTTCGAGGATTTACTGCTGCCGTCTGGCAAGATCCGAGACGGGTTCATTCATTTCATATCATTTCCCATCATTTAATTACTTATCAGCTCTCAATGATGTGGAACTCAAGTCTGTGAAACAGCTTCCACTGAAAGTCCTTGCATTTGATGTGATGGGAAATCTTCTGGAAATGCTGCCTCAGGGGTTTGATCTGCCATAACTCATTCGCGTATACAAGTGGCATTTTGTGCTCCAATCTGTGGTGGAAAACTCACCCAACTGAAGGCAGAAGCTGGAGAAGATTCAATGATCATTTTATTATTTGAAAGCTAGCAGGTTAGGGTGAGGCATAGCCTCTTTGTGCCCAGATGAACCAAGAGCAAGAGCCCCAAGAATTATTATTATTATTATTATTATTAGGCCTTAGACATCAGTAATCCTTCCTTTGTAACAGTTCATTTAGAGATCGTTCAAAGTTACAAGAGAGCCGAAAAAAGTGACTTATGACCTGTTTTTCACAGTTACAATCTTTGCAGCATCCCCATGATCATGTGATCCAAATTTAGCTGCTTGGCTATGAATTCATATTTTTGACCGTTGCTGTGTCCTAAGGTCATGTGATCTTCTAACAAGCAAAGCCCATGGGGAAGCCAGATTCACTTAACAGCTTACTAAACTTGTCAACTGCAGTGATTCACTTAACGATTGAGGCAAGAAAGGTCATAAAATTGGGCAAAACTCACTTGCATGTGTCTTACTTAACTATAGAAATGTTGGGTCCAATCGTGGTCGTAAGTCAAGGACTACCTGTACAGAAAGTTGTTCAAAGAACCCTTGAGCATGCGCATTTCTATAGAAACCTCAGTTGCAAGAATTATTTTTATCATCAATAAGTCTGTAAAGATACCAAGAGCAGAGACATGGTTGTCATTCAAAATAGGAACAAAGTACACTTACATTCTTTGAAATTCAGCATAGCAATTTTGATACTCAAGAGATGTGAAGATTCTGTTATTCTAATGAACTGGCCAGTACACACCGGCCTTGTTTTAACAATGGAAACAAGAGAGAGAACAAAACAGATCCCACAAATCCTTCAATGTGTTGAATTTCACTAAAGATACAAATTCTATAGGTACATGGGGTCATGGACATTGCCATTAACATTGCTATGGTTTATAAAGAACCCTACAATTAAATGAACAATAAGAGGACATGATATTTTGGTTGCATACTGCAAAGGACATTATGTATTATACAGTAAACTACTACTATAAAGTGTGCATAACTATTTTTTTTTCTTACAGATTTTATTTCATCCTTCCACATTATCAAAATATTGATATTATTTTGAAATATATCCTTGAGAAAGTTGGGTGATGGTCTTTATATATTCAATGTCCTCCCATCAATGGGTAAGACAATGATTCTTTCAATCTGCAGAAGGTGACATAACTTTTATAAAGAACATTCTACTCATTGTGTTGTAGCCTGCCAGTGGCCAGCAGAACTGGCAGCAGATTTGGACAGTGAGAAGGTTCGGGAGGAATATGGGCCAGTCCTGAAGTATGGGGAAGGCTCTGATGAAGGCATCAGAGGCAGAGAGGGGGGCAGAGCCGTATGCCAGTTATCAGATGTCTTCAGAGGTAGACTTCAGTGAGGCAGAAAAACAGCTGGAGATTGTTCCTAGTGCATACACAGAGTTGCCAGACGAAGGGAGCAACAAAAGAACAGGGGTCGCCTTAGAAGTAAGGCCACAAGTAGACGATGCGTTGCCCTTCCCAGAGGAAATAAAAGAGGAGCAAAAGGGGAATGGTGTTTGCAGGAGACAATTCCTTTGATTAATTGGCTTGTGACTCTCCAAGACCCCTTGTCAGGTTTCACAGATATCGGCCTGACAGCTCTCTATGCTAGATAAGGTATGTGACTATAAATCTTCCTTTGAATGCTGTATGTGAATGAGCAGAATTCACAGTAAATTAATAAAAAGGGTTTTTGTCAGGACCAGGAGTTTTCTACATGCTCTTGGGAAGCCTAGGTCAGAACACATCGCTTCTAGAATGCTGTCATCCCCTCCTTAGATTTCAGCCTCTGCTATGGTCAGCAAATCTCCAAAAGGGAGGACCAAGAATATGGGCAAAAGTATAAAGGAAATCACAGTTAATTTTTCTCTTTCTTGAAGCTTAACAGGTAACACCATTGCTTCAGGGGCAGCCATATTGATTCATCTTATTTTGTATACAGTACACATTTAGTAAGAACTGTCCAGCTTCTAGATTGTTCCTCAACCAACGGAGATGTGCATTAGATGAGGTTTTGTAATGATTAGTCAGGCTAACAGTTGAATAAAAATTAGGAAGTGCTGCTCAAAGTTTGTTGTGAAGACTGCTGAGAATACAATACACGGGAGGAGACGCCTTCTGAGCAGTTTTAAATGTTTTTTTTCCAGACAATAATAAATGTGGAGAATTTTAAAAAGGGTATTATGCTTGTGGGTCATAAGGGATTGCACTGCTAACTGCTGAAAAGTATTGACTTTTCTGTTTTAGATAAGCCAATTAAAAAAGAAGGAGGGGCACTATTACCTTAAATTGAGAATACTAAACTAATTTTTCAGGAGTTTACTTTTGTATAATAATTTAACTTTCGGTCAGTGTCTTAGGTACCCTTTTTTTTTTTTTTTTAAAGGACTTATAGACCAAAAAATAGGATGGCTTTGGTATATAAATGAGAGGGTTTATCTTTTTATTGGTTACAGTTAAACAATCCTTTACTTATTTACTTTTTTTTTTTTTATAGACCGCTCCCTCTCCCCAAAGGGACTCAGGGCAGTGCACAGGGGAATTAAAAAACATACAAACATAAATACATCATAAATATATAAAAATCAAATTAAACAAAATATCCCTGCACTAAAAACCCAAAATGCTAAAAACTAAACCCCTTAAAAACCAATTAAAACAATAAACAGATCACTAACCTAGGCCGGCCAAGCAGAAAAAGTGCGTTTTTAATTTTTGACGGAAGGAGCGAAGGTCCGTGGTTGTTCTAATTTCAGGGGGAAGGTCGTTCCAGAGGGTCGGGCCCGCCACAGAGAAGGCCCTTCCCCTGGGCACCGCCCGCTGGCATAGCCTAGTGGATGGCACCCGGAGAAGTCCCTCTCTGTGGGAGCGAATCGGCCGCATGGATGTATGGGGCAGGATACGATCCCGCAAATAGCTAGGTCCCGTGCCATGGAGCGCTTTAAAGATGATAACCAACACCTTGAAGCGCACCCGAAAGATGACAGGCAGCCAATGCAGCTCGCGCAGGAGCGGTGTTACATGGGAAAACCTAGAGGCTCCCATAACTGCCCACGCAGCTGCATTCTGGACAAGCTGAAGCCTTTGGGTGCACCTCAAGGGGAGCCCAATGTAGAGAGCATTACAGTAGTCCAGTCGGGATGTCACGAGGGCATGAGTGACCGTGCAGAGGGCATCCCGATCCAATACAGGACGCAACTGGCGTACCAGGCAAACCTGGTAAAACGCCCTCCTGGCTACGGCTGTAATGTCCTGGGAAAGACTTTTAACTCCTTATAAAAGATTTTTAAGGGAGCAAAGGAGAAAAACAATCAATATTAAAAAAAAGCCAAATATTCAAAGTTATATCGCCAGTTAAGTTAGTGGGCTCAAATAGATCCTTAACTCTTATATTTTTCTGTACACATTCAGTAAGGACATCATTGCATTCATAAACCGACAGTACCATCAGGATACTGGAAGCTATCAAAAGGATATTTTGAGGCAGAGGCCACATTCTAATGTCTATATTGCATTTGATTTCATGTATTTATTGATAAATTAAATGCAGATGATACAGTTGATCCTCGTAGACTTAATCATACTTGTCATTTCTCACTTTAAAATAGTGGCAACTTATCAATGGGCTGAAAGTTTGTTCTGTTTCCTGGCCTACCAAGACAACACTCAACGGATCTGGATATTTTATGCAAATTGAATCCATTAAACATTGTCATCTTATGGACTAAAGATGTTGCTTTCTCTGTTTCTGCCCCATTTTCTGGAACAGCACTCCCTTGAGGTAAGGATGGCATACTTTCTCCTAAGGTTTTGGAAAGCTTTGAAAACCTGCCTTTGAACTGTTTTTGACAAACCCATGTTGGCTTTCGGTTGCGACTTTGTTGGCCTCTAGGTGTTCCCTGATTCATTTCTGGAAAAGATAACCAAGCAACAAATCAGCAGATACATAGAAGCAAAATAAGTCATAACCAAAAGCCAACATGGGTTTGTCAAAAACAGATCATACCAGAAAAATCTTATTGCATTCTTTGACAAAGTGAGAAAATTAGTGGATCAGAGGAATGCTGTGGATATAATTTGCTAGACTATAGTAAGGCATTTGATAACGTAGACCACAACATACTACTTGATAAGATAGAAAAATGTGAGTTAGACAGCTTCACCAACAGATGGATTCATAACTGGCTGACCAACTACACTCAATGCGTGGTTAATGGAACTGCATCTACATGGAGGGAAATATATGGGAAACTCATCAAATTTGCAGATGATACCAATCTGGCAGAAATAACCAACACTCCAGAAGATAGGCCTAACATACAGATAAATCTTGACAGACTTGAACACTGGACATTATCTAACAAAATGAAATTCAATGGTGAAAAAAGTAAGGTTGTACATTTAGGCAAAAAAAAAACCCAAATGCACAGGTATAGGTTGTACCTGGCTCAATAGTAGTAACTGTGAGAGGGATCTTGAAGTCCTAGTGAACAATCACTTAAATAGGAGTCAGCAGTGTGCTGCAGTTGCCAAGAAAGTCAATACAGTTCTAGCCTACATTAACAGAGGGAAGGATTCAAGATCATGTGAAGTGTTAATACCATTTATAATGTCTTGGGAAGACCACATTTGGAATACTGCATCCAGTTTTGGCCACCATGATATAAAAAAAATGTTGAGACACTGGAAAGAGTGCAGAGAAGAGCAACAAAGATGATTAGGGAACTGGAGGCTAAAACATATGAAGAACAGCTGCAGGAATTAGGCATGTCTAGTTTAATAAAAAGAAAAACTAGGGGTGACATGATAGCAGGGTTCCAATATCTCAGGGGCTGCCACAAAGAAGAGGGAGTCAAGGACCTGATGGCAGGAAACGAAGCACTGGATGGAAAGTAATCAAGGAGAGAAGCAACCTAGAACTAAGGAGAAATTTTGTGACAGTTAGTACTTGTCTCCAGAAGTTGTGGATGCTCCAACAACTTGTCTGAAATGGTATAGAGCAGTGATGGCTAACCTTTTTTGGTTCGTATGTCAAAAGCAGGGGGAGCGCAGGGGGGTTGTGCATGGGCGTGCCACACCCATAATGCTATGCGCATAACCCTCTCCTTTTGGTGCGCTTGTTTCACCCTCCGCAGGTGCCAGAGACTTTCTAGGAGCCTGGGGAGGGTGAAAACACCCTTCCCCCCCCCACCTCCAGAGGCTTCAGGAGCTCCTCATCGCCAGTCCTCTCCCCTCAATACCATCATGACTTTTATCCCCATGTTGTAACCACCTGACATGCCTTGGTCCATCTGGCTATACAACGCACTCAAGCACTTTTAAAGACCATAGTGACTGGCTAGTGGCTTACCAACAGTGCCACCGTACCTAATTATGACTATGGGCTGTGGACATCTTCTTAAGGCAGCTCTCCTCTCCGGAATTATGAACTTGCTATTTATTCAGCAGCTGACCTCCTCGCCCTGAGAGAGTCCCCCCTCTCGCAGGTTTGGCCCTCCGTTTTAACGAGGGCCCACCTTGATGACGGATTTCTTAATCTTGAGAGGTGGCGGAAAAGGAAATTGAGGGGTTTTTTAGGGGGGGTTTTAATTCGGCTTTTAAGGGGTTCTGGGGTGGGGGGAGGGTTTATTCAGTCAGAGGGGGGTCAAGATATAGGGCCGGCTGGTGGAAGTAGGATAAAGGAGGGGTCCACTAGGGAAGGGGGATCAGGGGTCGTCTCTATTGAGGGCCGTCCCATTCGACTGGTCTTGGGGAGGGGCAGGGGCGGTGGAGACAGGATGTCCATCGTGGGTCAGGAGCTCGTGGTCGCTGGTTACGAGCGGTTGCTTGCCCCAACCCCCTGTGCTCCACTCGTGGGCTAGGCGGTCAGGGACTACAGAGCCGGGGCCCTAGGCTGATGTTCTGCAACGCCAGGTCCGTGGTGAACAAAGCCCCCCTCATAAATGACCTTGTGTCAGAGGGGGACCTGGACCTGGTGGGAATTACGGAGATCTGGTTGGGCCCCGAGGGGGGTTTACCCCTCGTGGAAATGTGCCCACCAGGCTACCGTGCATTTCATCAGCCTAGGGCCCTAGGCAGGGGTGGGGGGATGGCGGTTATTGTTAAGGAAAGTCTGGAGCCAAGGGAGACCACTGTGCCTCAGACGACCGGCTGTGAGTCCCTCTTCGTGAAGTGGGGCCTAGGGAGGCAGTTGGGCTTGCTGATTGTATACCTGGCTCCCCGCTATGTAACAACAGCCCTGCCCGAGCTACTCGAGATTATCGCCACGACGGCGGTGGAGACCCCCAGACTGGTAGTCATGGGTGACTTTAACCTGCCGTCGGCGGGCGAAACATCCGAGGCAGCTCGGGAGTTCATGGCTTCCATGACGGCCATGGACCTGACCCAAGTAGTTCAGGGCCCCACTCACGAGGGGGGACACACGCTGGATCTGATTTTTGTCTCTGGACAGTGGAGAAGTGATCTCAGAACAGGGGATTTAGTCATCTCACCCTTGTCATGGACAGATCACTCTCTCCTTTGGATGGACTTTCCAACCATCACACCCCACCGCGGGGAGGCGGAACCGGAAACACCGAGTTGGTTCTGCCCCAGGCGCCTGATGGACCCTGAAAGGTTCCAGAGGGAGCTTGGGCCAATATCTGTGTCCCTGCCCTGTGACTCGAGTGAGGATCTAGTGGCCGCATGGTATAGTGCGGCCACAGGGGCCTTGGACCGAGTCGCGCCCTTGCGGCCTCTCATGTGGCATCGAGTCACCCAGGCCCCTTGGTTTACCGAGGAGCTTCGGGAGATGAAACGCCGCAAGAGACGCCTAGAGAGTAGGATCTTCTCGATCCGAAGCTGACCGAACACTAGTGAGAGCCCATATTAGGACTTACTTAGTGGCGCTAAGGGTGGCCAAACGTGAGTATTGTGCCACCCTTATCGTGTCCGCAGAAAACTGCCCTGCCGCCCTGTTTGGGGTGACCCGCTCCCTCCTTTACTTGAGGCCGCGGGAAGCCCCTTTGCAGGGTCGAGCAGAGGAATTTGGAGAGTTTCTGCAGGACAAAATCACTCAGATTCGGAATGAGCTGCCCTCCACTGAAAGTGATCCAGTCGATTTGTCTGGTGCTGGTCTTGAGATAACACCATGGGATGAGTTTGATTTTGTTGCTACTGAGGATATGGACAGGTTGCGGAGGAACCTTAGAGCCACCACATGTTTATTGGACCCGTGCCCCTCTTGGCTTGTACTGGCATCCTCGGAGGTGACACGAGGCTGGCTCCAGGGCATTGTAAATTCATCTCGGAGTGAGGGGTCCTTGCCTACCGTCTTGAAAGAGGCGGTGGTGAGGCCCCTCCTCAAGAAGCCATCCCTGGACCCAGCATTATTAGAAAACTATCATCCCGTCTCCAACCTTCACTTTTTAGTGAAGGTTGTTGAGAGTGTGGTGGCCCAACAGTTTCCTCGACACCTGGAGGAAGTTGATTATCTAGACCCACGCCAGTCCGGCTTCCGACCTGGACACAGCACTGAGACGGCATTGGTCGCGTTGGTTGATGATCTCTGGAGGGCGTGGGATAGAGGCTGTTCCTCTATCCTAGTCCTATTAGATCTCTCAGCGGCTTTTGATACCATCGACCATGGTATCTTATTGCACCGATTGGGGGGGTTGGGGCTGAGAGGTACCGTTTTATGGTGGTTCTCGTCCTATCTCTCTGGTTGGTCGCAATGGGTGTTGGCAGGAGGGCAGAGGTCGTCCCCGAGGCCCCTCACATGTGGGGTTCCTCAAGGGTCGGTCCTCTCTCCCCTTCTGTTCAACACCTATATGAAGCCGCTGGGCGAGATCATCCGTGGTTTTGGGGTGGAATACCATCTGTACGCTGACGACACCCAGCTGTACATATCCACCCCAAACCACCCCAACGATGCCGTCGAGGTGCTGTCCCGGTGTTTGGAGGCCGTACGGATCTGGATGGGTAGTAACAAACTCAAGCTCAACCATGGTCGATGGTATAAATAAATAAATAAATAAATAAATAAACCCATCCAAGACCGAGTGGCTGTGGTTTCCGGCTCCCTGGTTCAGCCAGATAAGTCCAACACTGGCCATTGGGGGCGAACAACTAGCCCCCATGGAGAGGGCGCGCAACTTGGGCGTCCTCCTGGATTCCCGGCTGTCCATGGAGGACCATGTGGCGGCCGTGGCCAGGAGGGCGTTTTACCAGGTACGCCAGTTGCGCCCCCTATTGGATCGGGATGACCTGTGCACAGTCACTCATGCCCTCGTGACATCCCGACTGGACTATTGTAACTCTCTCTACAAGGGGCTCCCCTTGAGGTGCACTCAAAAGCTACAGCTAGTTCAGAATGCGGCCGCGCGGGTGATTATGGGTGCCCCAAGGCAAGCCCACATAACACCTCTCCTGCGTGAGCTGCACTGGCTGCCTGTGACCTTTCGAGTGCGCTTCAAGGTGTTGACGACCATCTTCAAATTGCTCCATGGCTTGGGGCCTAGCTATATACGAGACCGCCTTCTGCCCCATACATCCCTTTGTCCGATCTGCTCCCACAGAGAGGGCCTTCTCAGGGTGCCGTCGGTCCTGTAATGCCGTTTGGCGACACCCAGGGGAAGGGCCTTCTCTGTGGTGGGCCCGGCCCTCTGGAATGACCTACCCCCGACCTTCGCACTACCTTGGACCTCCGCCTCTTCCGCCAACGCCTTAAGACGTACCTATTCCAACAAGCCGGCCTAGCGTAGCCCCCCGTTTCTATATTTATAAATTTTAATTTTTTAGGGTTTTAAAGGGTTTTTAGCACGGGTTTTAAGTTAATTTAATATATTTTTAATAGTATATATTGTTTTGTAATGGTTTTTAATAATGCCTGTGCGCCGCCCTGAGTCCTAACAAGGAGAAGGGTGGGGTATAAATTCTAAAAATAAAATAAAAATAAATAAAATTCCCTGAAGCCTCCAAAAGGTGAAAAATGGCCTCAAAAGAAGGCCTAAATCAACTGGCCAGTGCACACAAGCACGCTGGAGCTGACAGGGCAACGCATCGCGTGCCCTAAGAAATGGTTCCGCGTGCCACCTGTGGCACCCGTGCCATAGGTTCGCCATCACGGGTATAGAGTTTCCTGCCTGAACAGGGGTATGGACTAGAAGACCTTCAAGGTCCGTCCCAATTCTGTTATTCTGTTCTGTTCTGATCCCAAGCCTGGCGTTTATATTTATTACGTGTCTAAGGCCCCTTTTTTGTTTTACTGATTTTACTGTTTATTCATTTATTCATATTTTTAGCTTCTTTTCTGGGTTTTTTCTAGTTTTGTATGTTGCTCAGTGTCCATTAGGGTTGAGCAACCAATATAAATATTTATTTGCATTAAATGACCTTGATATTTCTTCTCTACTACATTTGGGTGCAAAAATGTGTATGGCCATGAAGTGGCAGCAAAGAGTGAGAGTTTTCTGTATCTCTTTGCTGGCAACTAGTGGTCACTCAAAAAACCCAAATGACTACACCCTGCTTTGTGCATTTTTTTCTAAAAAAAAATATCCAAGCCTTGCTACCAATATGTTTATCCCCATTTTTTGTTTAATGTGTCTGCGGTTTTTACCCTCGTCTCTTTTTTGTTTCCCTTTTTATATTAAGGACAATTTCACTGAGAGTAATGGAGCAGTGGAAATTAAATGAGTACGCATGTAAGCCAGTGAACTTGAGGTACTACTCATCTTGCAACTCTTCCTAATCTAAATAACCTTTTTTATGCTTTTCTGGAATGGCATTTTCAAAAGGCTATCTACAAGTAAATGAGCATATATGTCAGTTTGGATTTGCAAGACAAATCAAATCTGTCCGACAAAGTACAGCGATTCATTACTATTTACTGCACATTTCAGTCTGAAGGACAGGTTTTGTGATAGGGCCATTAACAGTGACTGTCATTTTAGCAACCTTCTACTGAATTTTCTTTCTTGTTTCTGCTTTTCTGGCATCTAGCAGATTCCTTACATATCATGTGTGTTCCTTTTCAGCTCTTGAAAGACAAGCTTACAAAGCAGGATATGCTGTTCACAGCTTGCAGATTGTTATTGTTGTGTGCTTTAAACTGCCTTTAGGCGTCCACTATATTCATATGAAATGAAGATGTCCCATCCCTAAAAAAAAGAGGAAAATAGATATACCTAATTCCTGTGCAATGCACAGCTTCTCACTTTATCAATCCTGGATTGCCAATAGTTGCCAAACATTAAAAAAATCAGCTTTATGCTGATAAATATCACCTAGATAATACATTATTTGCTGATTAAAATCATTAGATCAATATTGTGTGTGCTACTCTTCTTAAACATAATATCCACCAGTTGTATTGACCTTAAAGTTCCATAATTCCAAGCTACAATTAAGAGGATTAGAATCCAAGCCATTTGAAGGATACTAGTTTGGAAAAGTCTGTTTTTCACCGATGGACACTTTCTTTTCAAGGTTTTCCAGTTTACCTGGAAAAGGTAAGGTTGTTTTACAGGAAAAGCATATGCTGTTTAATCAAAAGTCATTGTATGAGTCACTCAGCTATCCATCTAGCTGGCCTAGTCACCCCACAAGCCATCACATTGTTACCCTATCTTTTTTCCCTTGACTATTTGATATAAAAGATTTATTTCATATGTGTTTAGAAGGCATCAATTACTAGGTTATGGAAGGCCTCTTGGCAATAATGTATTTGATATCTGTCTCAGCTAAGTTCAGAATGTTGGGGAGATAGGAGGTTTGCTGATATTATTACTGTCTTCACCATGCCAATAATGAATCAGTTGTAATTTATATGGAGTGGGTTTTGAAGGTGAAGGTTGACAGACACTGTGTTGTATCTATCATAGATCTCTGACATTTGCAATGGACTATGTTAGAACTTAACATCCAATCCTTGTTTTTTTCCCTATATTCAAAGTAAGCTCGTTCAAGCATCTATGATTCCTGAGTATTTGAAAGCAAAAAATATTGATCCCCAAAGTAATGACCTTGCAATGGATTTACCACAAACCTTATCCCAAATCACAGAGGTATAGTAAATTTTCACAATGATAGGGCCATAAATTTACTATGTTTGCAGACCTCATTGCACATATTTATTCCAAGTCCAAAAGTATTAACTAAAACGTTCAAGAGTTCAGTTTGAAAACAAAAATAGTACAAGATGGTATGTTGTGCAAAGCTCTGGTGACAACCCACATTTGGACATAACTAATTTAACTGGAAGATCTATTGAATTAGGCTCATTTTACTAGTATAAAACACTAGAATTACAACAGCAACCAAAACTGAATTCTGACTTCCGCTAGCACCTGCAAGTCTGAATGTTATTGCTCACCAAAGAAAGGCACCAAATTTATGTAATTTCACTGTTTGTCAAATATTGCAATGTTGTTTACAGTTCAAAAATGTGAATAAAATATATTACATTAGGGGAAAGTACAAGTAAAGTACATCTATTTTAGAAAGAAAATAGAAAAATGTAGAGAGAACAAACGCACTAAAATGTGTCATTGCCAACTGATGTGGATTATTCTTTTATTAGGTAGGGGATATAATCTCCCCTGCTGGATATCTTCAAACAGAGGCTAGCTAGATAATAGTCATGAATGTTTTAATGTTAATTCTTGAACTGAGTAGGAGGCTTGATATGATGGCCTAAATAATGCTTTCCAATTCTGTAATTTTACAAATGAAATTGTTGTAATTGTCAGAGATTTGTACGGCTGGTCCACAATTGCAAATCTTCTTGACACAATGGTTAAGGTCATGTGGAGAGCTTTATCTATGATCCCCATATAGAATTGACTTCTACAGAGAGGGGAATGCTCCCTACATTCTCTTCCTATATTAATTCGCTAAACTACCACCATACAGTATTTTACAGACTAACAACTAACAACTAACAGTTACACTGCAATTACATTGTTATATGTTGTTAATGCATAAC
Source organism: Rhabdophis nuchalis (assembly GCA_039707465.1). NCBI lineage: Eukaryota > Metazoa > Chordata > Lepidosauria > Squamata > Natricidae > Rhabdophis > Rhabdophis nuchalis. Next base: position 141,967,072 of record CM077645.1, read on the forward strand.
AGCAACTGAAAGAGTTAGGTAGCAAAAGCCCAAGGCAAACCATCTGTCAGCCCTCGTGCTGACATTTGTGGGGTAGCTGTTGGCAGCTTTTCCATGGTGCCACTACCTCCCAACCTCAGTGAGGGCTTCCATGCCAATGACATGGGGTCGGTCCTCTCGCCTCTCCTGTTTAACACATATATGAAGCCGCTGGGTGAGATCATCCGTGGTTTTGGGGTAGAGTACCATCTCTACGCTGATGACACTCAGCTGTATATATCTACCCCAAACCACCCCAACGATGCCGTAGCGGTGATGTGCCAGTGCCTGGAAGCCGTACGGGTCTGGATGGGAAGAAACGGACTCAAGCTCAACCCGACCAAGACCGAGTGGCTGTGGTTTCCGGCTGCCCGATTCAACCAGCTGATTCCATCGCTGGCCATTGGGGGTGAACATCTTGCCCCAGTGGATGGGGCTCGCAACTTGGGTGTCCTCCTGGATGCCCGGCTGTCCATGGAAGATCAAGTGACAGCCGTGGCCAGGAGGGCGTTCTACCAGGTTCACCTGGTTCGCCAGTTGCGCCCCCTATTGGATCGGGACGCCCTTCGCACAGTCACTCATGCTCTCGTGACATCCTGACTGGACTATTGTAACTCTCTCTACATGGGGCTCCCCTTGAGGTGCACTCGGAGACTTCAGCTAGTCCAGAATGCAGCCGCGCGAGCAATTATGGGAACCTTAAGGTTTACCCATGTAACACCGCTCTTGCGCGAGCTGCACTGGCTGCCTGTCGTCTTCCGGGTGCGCTTCAAGGTTTTAGTTATCATCTTCAAAGCGCTCCATGGCTCGGGACCTAGCTATTTGCAGGATCGGATCCTGCCTCATACATCCACACGGCCGATTCGCTCCCACAGAGAGGGACTTCTCCGGGTGCCGTCCACTAGACTTTGTCAGCGGGCGACGCCCAGGGGAAGGGCTCTCTCTGTGGCGGGCCCAGCCCTCTGGAACGACCTTCCCCCCGACATTAGAACAACTACAGACCTCCGCTCCTTCCGTCTAAAACTAAAAACATGTTCTGCTTGGCCGGCCTAGGGTAGTCTCTCGTCTATGGGATTGTTAATAATTTTAGATAGGGATTTTAGTATTTTAATTGGTAATTTTTAGCGCAGGGATATATTTAATTTGGAGACCCCCAGACTTTTAGTCATGGGGGACTTTAATGTGCCATCGTTGGGCGAATCATCCGTGGTAGCTCGGGAGTTCATGGCTTCCATGACGGCCATGGACCTGACCCAACTAATTCAAGGCCCCACTCACGAGGGTGGACATACGCCGGATCTCATCTTTGTCTCAGGCCAATGGAAGAGTGATCTGGGTATAGGGGATATAGTCATCACGCCCTTGTCATGGTCAGACCACTCACTTCTCCGGCTCGACTTTCCGACCGCTGCTCCCCTCCGCGGGGAGGCGGAACCGGAGTTACCAATCTGGTTCCGCCCCAGGCGCCTGATGGACCCGGATGGGTTCCAGAAGGCGCTTGGGCCACTTCCTGTACCCCTGACCCGTGCCCCGATGGAGGACCTCACGGCCGCATGGAATAGTGCGGCCGTGGGAGTCTTGGATCGGGTCGCACCCTTGCGGCCTCTCTTGCGGCGGCGAACCACCCTGGCTCCTTGGTTTACCGAGGAGCTGCGGGTGATGAAACGCCGCAAGAGATGCCTAGAGAGAAGATGGAGGTCCACCCGATCTGAATCTGACCGGACACAGGTAAGAGCCCATTTACGGACTTACATTGTGGCGAGAGGGACTTCTCCGGGTGCCGTCCACTAGACTGTATCAGCGGGCGACGCCCAGGGGAAGGGCTCTCTCTGTGGCGGGCCCGGCCCTCTGGAACGACCTTCCCCCCGATATTAGAACGACTACGGACCTCCGCTCCTTCCGTCTGAAATTAAAAACACACTTTTTCCGCTTGGCCGGCCTAGGCTAGTCTCTCTTTCTATGGGGTTTTAAACTTATTTATAGCTGTTGGGTATTTTAGTTTAACGGGTTTTAGCACAGGAATAGATTTAATCTGTTTTTATATTATGTATTTATATTTGTATATTTATTGTTTTTACTTTCCCTGTGCACCGCCCCGAGTCCCTGTGGGGAGAGGGAGCGGTTCTACAAATTAAATTTGATCTTTGATCTTGATCTTAATTTGTTTTTATCATGTGTATGTGTATTTATTGTTTTATTCGCCCTGTGCACCGCTCTGAGTCCCTTTGGGGAGAGGGAGCGGTCAACAAATTAAATTATTGATTATTGATTGATTGACATACCCACCCAGCCATCACCAATGCCACACCCACTTGGCCATGATTACCTGCCACCAACACTGCCACCGCTGCTAATGCCACTGGGGCCGCTACCAAAGCCCCTCCCTCCTCTCTCTAATGTTGGCGGAACTTGTAGCTGCATGTGGCTCTACATGGTTTCTCTCACAACTCTGCAAGCATGTCTCCTGGACAATAGCTGCACTTCAGAGCCTACTCTGAAGTAACTCTTCTACTCAGGTGCAACTGCCTACTCTGAAGTAACTCTTCTGCTCGGATGCAGCAGATAAGAGAGGAGGCAATGATGACACTGAATGGGGGTGTGGCCAAGGGTCATGGTGATTGGTGCTGGTGATTAGGGGTGTCATCTGGGTGGATTTGTGGGTGGAACTAGGCGGGAAAATAAAGAGACCAGGATGGATCCATTTCAGGCTTGTTAGCCTTCTTCAGCTGGCCATACTCCTTCTACTGGGATTTGAACCGGTGCTTTCCAGCATATGAGGTAAGCCTTTCTATGCCTTGAGCTATCTGGTATCCCTGATACATCAGCCAATACATTCAACAAGATCTCACTTGTCATCATCAGGCAGGCTTCTGTCTGTGACAGACAGTCACAGACAGAAGCCTGCCTGATGATGACAAGTGAGATCTTGTCGAAACGTTGCAATAACATCTCCATGCTATATACACGGCAAAATCCCCGAAGCCAGCAATACCAGCATACCTACACCCGTGAAAATCTACGAAAATATATATAATTGTTTCCACAACTTCCTGTAAGGGCCCCAATTAAGGGACTAGACATGATGTTTCCCTCTCTGCCTGTCGGCTCATCACCAGATACCATCTAGACAGAGAACCATTTTTTAGTTACGTTGTGTAATATTTTTTAGATATGTGTTAGTTTTTATGAGCTGATCAATAAATTTAAATTTTGAGAGACCAAGATAGATCTATTTTGAGCTTATTAGCTCTCATCAGTTGGCCACACTCCACTGGGATTCGAACCGGGGCTGTAATGAATCCAAGGAAGAAGCCTAGTACTCCAGCCTAATCGGTTCTACCCTGTTTCATCAGCTAATCCAGGAGTATTTTTAGTATAGATAATTGTTTTCACAACTTCCTGTAAGGGCCCCAATTAAGGGAGGAGACATGATGTTTCCCTCTCTGCCTGTCGGCTCATCACCAGAGACCATCTAGACAGAGAACCATTTTTTAGTTACGTTGTGTAATATTTGTATATTATATATATCTCATATATTATACATATATTTGTATAATATATATATAATATATGAGATGATGGTGTTAACTTGTTAGAACTGACTTGGATTTGCTTACCTTTGTATCATAGTCATTTAGTGCTGGTTATCACATAGTTTCTTAGATAAAGTTCTTCACCAAACAGATTCTCTGCTTATTTTTAGCGTGAACGCCAGAACGTGATGCCATCATAGCCTCAAGCAGGACAACAACTTTGACCTTCCATATTCCTATCAGACGAAGGATAGTATCAGTGTAGACTACAAAGTTTCGACATAGTTCCTTTGTTCCTGTCATATCCAGTTTATTCTTCCCTCCACAATATAAATGATATATACATGAATTAGATATCTTGACATAACTGATTCAAATTACTTATTTGTATTATTTGTGAGATGACATCATGACTCGCAGGCTTTCATTTTGACACCGTGGTGGAGCAGTGGTTAGAATGCAGAACTGCAGGCTACTTCTGCTGACTGCCGGCTGCCTGCACTTTGGCAGTTCGAATCTCACCAGACTCAAGATTGACTCAGCCTTCCATCCTTCTGAGGTGGGTAAAATGAGGACCCAGATTATTGGGAGCAACATGCTGACTCTGTAAACTGCTTTGAGAGGGCTGTAAAGCACCGTGAAGCTTAAGTGCTATTGTTATTGCTATATAGGCCAACCTAGCTCCTTGCTGGCTGGGTAATTGTGGAAATGACATCCACAGTTTTGGAACTTGCCAGAGTTGAGAAATTGCTGTAGGTAATAGATGCTGCTGGGTACTTCTTCCTTTTCTAAGGTTTCAAGGAACCTCTGTGATGGTGTGGCAAAATGCCTCAATAGTATAATTTTTTTCTTTCATATTTTTCCCTTACCAATTCCATCCCCATGGAGTATGTATAGTATGATGAGAACAGAGATATATATGCCTATAACTTGAATCCTGTCATGTGTTCAATCAATTCCCTGTGTGGAGTTATTGATTTATACGATCTACATCGCATAGATCTCCATGATCTCTCAATAATGAGGGTATGGCAATAAATGATGTGATTTTTCTAGTTCTTCATGCCAGGTCAAAGTTGACACATATGTAGAAAATATCTAGAAAATAACCTTTCCTGAATAGAAGTTACAGGGAAAGATGTATTCTTCTCCTATACCTCTCCTCCATCTCGGCTTCTTCTGCTCTGCTTTACTTGTTCCAACATTGCTTTTTCATAGAAGAATTCTACCAGTCGACTATTTGCTTTGGTATTGTATTATCTGCTGTAATAGTGATATGATCCACTGACAATCTATTGCAAATTTTGGCTATTTTTTTCCCTGTTCCCTTCACCACAAGTTTATGGCAGGATGTTAGCTGAGAAACAGAATAATTAGTTAAGAAACATTAGTAGAACTTGAAAACAACAGCTTCAGAGGTATCTGAATCACCATTCATAGTGTGAAAAGACTGTCAGATTTGTTGGGTGACAGGAGTAAAAAGAATGCACAAACTGAAACGAAATTAAATATGTAAAAGAAAAAAAAAAGAACATAAATTAAGGTGTTGCTATGAACAAAATTTTGAATCAGTAATGAAGGAAGACAAAGAGCAAAATATTTCTATTTCTTATAGTTCTTGCATATATACTTAAATATTAATATTCTGATGTTACCAGGCAATGTTCCTTAAGTATAACCAAGGGGTGAGAAATTGATGAGACATTTGCAGCCATCCTACTATTAGAACCCATCAAAATTGTGCAGCCAATGTTTCTGACATTGAGTTATCAATGTCGTAATATAAACAAATACATATACAATTGCTTCAAAATGCACATGGGTCTTTCATCAAAACAATAAAAAAACAGTCACAAAAGATTAGTCCCACATTCCCTATATGATCATTGCAATGCTAACCTAACTCATCTGGCCTTTGAAGGCTGTTTTGTTTTGTTTTAAGGTGGAATGGTTTGGAGATATATCTCTTCAGTATCTCAGGCTTCTGAACACAAGGAGCAGTGGAAGTATAGATAGAAAATTAAGGATTTATTCATTTATTTACTAATGCTTCTATGCCACTCCAAACTATAAGCATATAGTTTGGCTATTAGACAACCCTTAACCTATTAGGTCTGTGATGGCGAACCTTTTTAGGCCCGCGTGCCGTAAGAGGGGGGAGCACAGGGGGATCGTGCACCGGAGTGCCGCACCCATAATGCAATGCGCCCCCCCCCAATGTGCATGCATGCATGATAAGTGCCCCCCCCCCATTTTTTACATGTTTTTTTCACCCTCCCCAGGCTCCAGAGGCTTTATAGGAGCCTGGGGAAGGCGAAAACAGCCCCCCTGGAGGCCCTCCAGAGGCTTCAGGAGCTTCTCTAAAGCCTCTGGAGGGCTGTTTTCGCCCTCCCCAGGATCCTTTAAAATCCAGGATCCTTTTGCCCTGGGGAGGGTGAAAAATGGCTTTAAAAGTGGCTGAATCAGCTGGCCAGTGCGTACATGCATGCTGGCCAGCTTACAGGGCAACACCTCGCGTGCCCTGCCGAATGGCTCCGCGTACCACCTGTGGCACCCATGCCTTAGGTTCGCCATCACTGTATTAGGTCATTATTTCAGCTGTATCATCATTTCAGAGATATTTACTTACCTTAATAGATGAACAGAATGACCATAGAAAGGCAAATAAACAATGGGAGCAGGGATGATTTCCAACTTTTTGCCAGTTTCCCCATTGATGTTACTTGTGGGAAGTTTGCAGTGAGAAAGACAATGGTGAAGTTAGCAAGCAAGATAGTAATCTGTTCAAATAAGTCTCCCCTAGCTGTGGACTTATTCCTAGTTCTTCTGTGCTGGTGCCATGCTGGATATTCTGCACCCTACACGCTATCCCTAGCCCATGCCCTCGGGCACACTCCACAACCAGCCCTGTACCCTTGGATTCTCTCCCTGATCCTTGCTGCATCTCTTGGGCATCCTCTCATATCCTCCCCAACCATCACTGCGCCTCTTGTGGATCTCCTCACAACCTTTCTTGACCTGGCAGCAGCCATTTATTTGTTTGCTGTCCTTGAATTTGCAACTTCCTATTGGCTTCCCCACTGTCTGTACTTATGGAAAGGTGATTTTTCAGGATAAAAATCAACAGAGAAATCAGCTGGGTAGACTGAAAGTTGCTCAGGTAAGTCTCCCTTATCTTCACACCCTCTCCCGGAGGCTGTGAATTCGATCCTAGGTAGCAGCAGATATTTCTCTCTTTGGGCACAATGAGTAAATATCAGCTGCGAACTCTGCCTTGGCTATAGGAAGGGCATCCAGCCATTCAGCTTCATTGAGTTGCCCAGATTCCACCCTGAAGGATGGGATTAGAGGGTCATTAAAAAAATGTGGCCCTTTGGTCTAAGAGGCTGCTAAACTCAGGTGACTTCTGCCTTTCTGCTGAAGCCTATACACACAGAGTGCATGGCCTTTAACTCTCTTTCTAGTAGGATATAGTTAGTTAAGTGCTGAGCTTCACCTATCTTTATAGCACATTTCTTTAAAGAAAGCTCCTTTCTCCTCTAATGATAAAAAACCAGTTCATTGCTTATTGTTCATTCCTGCTGTCAGGAAGTCTTTTTTAGACATAATGCTTCTACCTCCAATAGAGCTGTGGTGAAGAAGAAGAAGAAGAAATTGTACTAGCTCAATTGATGATACTGTTTGCCCCATTCCAGGGGGAGGGCGACGACAAGAGCCCAGATCCGCTTCTGTCAGAATTCTTTGAATCTTTTCTATTGATCAAACAAACCAAAGCAAAATAAAGCAGAGGCAGAGGTAGTTTTCCTGTTCCTTGCTATATGAAAATATCTAGAACACATAGTGAGTCTCTGAGAATTACAGCATAAGCAGGCATCCCATGACAATTGAGCCGCAATACAAGAGCACAGGCATGCTTTATCAACAACCAATGACAAAAAATAACTGAAGCTATTACGGAATTGTTTTACAAGGAGGGCAAAGTAGACTTTTTATTAGTAAAAAAAAGAAAAGAAAATAGAAGCACCTGTTGGTTCTCCTTTTCAGGGTTGCCACCCTGCCACCCTTACCTACAGAAAAGGGAAACTAATGAATCACAGTGGAAAGGTGAAGGAACAGCTGCTCATTCTCTTGCTTGCTTATCCTCTCTCTGGCAAATGCAGAAACTACTGCTGAGAGGAGCTGCAGCAGCTGACATCACAAAGGGGGTGCCCACCAAAACCTGGAGTCAGTGCTGTGTTCACACGTTTTGCCCTCTGGAAGCTAGCAAGCCTTAATGCCAGTAGGCAGAGAGCCAACTTTTAATGGAATGAACAGCCAACTTCCAACTGAGATTTATGTACTACAAAGGAGTAATATTTTTAAAAAAGATTTCTTTGAAAGGTAGGAAATGAGGGCATCAATACTAAAGAAGATGCTTCCAAAGAGTACAATATAGACAGAGGATTATCTTCACAGCAGGAAAGGTTTAAATAGGCCCCAGGTGGCTGTTAATTCTTATGAAAAAATAGCATAAGTGCCAGAAGCTTAGATTTAGATTTACTGAGAAGGCAATTTGTCCCAATGACCTTAGCCTGCTTTTAAATACACAGGCTCATACGCTCAGAAATATCTTGGACGGGAGTTATCCTTACACTTACAGGTGGAGATACAGATAGCCCTTGCAAGGTAACTGAACTTCCATCGTTAAGCAATGTAAGTCGAAAACCATGTGACCATGACACTTAATGATGGCTGTCTCAGCAGTCCCTGATTAAAGGTAAAGGTTTCCCATGTCCAATTAAGTCTGACTCTTGGAGGCAGTGGTCATCTCCGTATCTTGGCCAAGGGAGCCAGCATTGTCAAAAAGCCACCTTCATTGTGATGTGGCCAGCATGCCAATATGCTGAGGGGTATGGAAAATTGTTATCTTCCCACCAAACTGATACTTATTTATCTACTTGCATTTGCATGCTTTCGAACTGCTGGGTTGTCAGGAGTTGGAAAAAGTAACAGGAACTAACCCCATCATGTGGTTCTCAGGTCTCAAAACTGGGCTGTCAGCTTTCCAGCTGACAAATTCAGTGTCCTTAAACTGTTGAGCCATCATGCTTCTCAAAGGTTACCATCATTAAATGATGACTGCAAGATTCATTAAATAAGGACTTCATATGATGGTGACTTCTGATTTCCTGCTCGTAACCCCACTGACTTTACTTGTGGGGAAGGTTGCAAATTGTCATCACATGACAATAGGATGAGGTCCCATAAATATGAAGACCCCATCATAACTATCACTCATTCACTGTTGTCATAGATTTGAACTGAGTGAGGGATTGTTAAACAAAGACCACACATGTATATGTACAAATGATGATATGGTTATTCAAAAAACAAGGGGGAGACATTGAATTGGACAATAGTTTAAGAACAAGGGAAACAAAAAGGAGAGTGTTAGCAGAACCTCTGAACTAACTATAGTGATATAAAGCTGTACAAAGAATTAGGATTGCTTCAGACACAACAACAAAAATTCAATAGACTAATTCACTAAAATAATGTGATGGTAGAAGATGGAAGGAATTGAGATTAGGAGAATTATAGGCAGAAAGAACAAACAACTAAGTAGGGCCACATAAAAGAGAATCTTATTTGCATGGTCATGGCTGCCATTTTGACTTTTTAAAGCCCCATTGCAGATGCCCTGCTGGGGGTGGACAGAACAAAACATTGAGCTTTAAGAGGAACAAGATTAGGAAAATATTAATTGAATGAGGACAGGGGAAAAGTCCTTTCTTTTCATGCATTCTTTGGATAGAATTCTGCACTTTTTTCATTATATCTCTAAAAGGAAAATGATTTGAATTATTTTAATAAGCAAGGAGATCGACTAAGATTGGAAAGGTTCTGTCTATATGACGATTAAACATCCACAGCTTATACCATATCACTGGACCTCACTTGCTTTCATGTCCTTTTTTTTACATTTTAAATTCATGTTTTTAGAAAGCCACAACTTTATTGAACTTTTGCAAGCTTTTTCTAATTATATTCCTCATTTAATAAAGTCTCAGCATCTTAGAATATTTTAGCTTACTTGCCTCCAGAATCCAGAGATATTTATAATTAGGCTGTAAGCTACTTAAGGCAGGGACTCATCTTTTGTTTACTAGCTGTGTAAAGCTTCATGAACACCAGTGGCAGCATAATAATAAACACAAGAATAAATGAATAAACTAATATATTGAGGGCAGTAATGCTGTACTGTAACTCTTTTGATACATTTTATTCCCTTTTTTAGTTATTGTTTATTTGTTCTTAAAAGGTTATAGTGTTTGGCTGAAAAGTTAATATTTCTATGTACATAGGATGGTTTATCAGTGTCCAAAATGGGGAAAAAAACTGATTTGCATTTTTTTCACAGGCATTTTATGGCAGTGCTAGTTTAGCAGCTTTAAAGCACTATTTATCAGATTCTTCATTGTAAGTTCTGCAGCGACAATATAACATAGCAAAATAAAACTCTGGTAAAAGAGTAGCTGTAATGTGATAACCCACTGCTACCAATGAGCTCATCCATCTAGCCAATATTGCTACATAAACTTAATGCGTTTGCTGATGAAGAATATGAATTTCAATGCACTGAATATATTCTGATTCCCAATCAAAAGGATCTTTTGTTAAAAGTCCCTTTTTGCTCAGTTTTAAGCCTCTTCGATTTTCTGTTGTCTGCCTTCATCATAAACTTTGGCATGTCAGAATCGTGAAATTCTACTTTATTTAATTGTATGTTTGGCAGTTATAAGGTGCTAGGGAGAAGATTAGCTTAGCTTTATAATATAAATGAAGAGAATCGGCAGGAAGGGGGGGGGGATAGGAAGTCTGAGAAGGGTGTGCAAACAAATTTGTAAGTGTGTATAAAACTGTCAAAAGATAAAATAAGTGTGATACAAGGAAAAGATAGTGGGAATAGATAACATAGGTTAAGTTTATACAGGATCAGACTGTGAAAGGAGCCAAGACAAAGAACAAGAGGTTAGACAAGGGGTAGTCAACCTTTTTATACTTACTGCCCACTTTTGTATCTCTGTTAGTAGTAAAATGTTCTAACCACCCACTGGTTCCACAGTAATGGTGATTTATAAAGTAGGGAACTAAATTAAATTAAAAAAGAAAAAAGAAAGTGCTTCAGTATCGGACAAAACCCCTACCACCCACCGTGAAAGCTGGAACACCCACTAATGGGCAGAAGGGACCAGGTTGACTACCACTGGGTTAGACAAACAGCCAGAGACAAGGGGGGTGGGGGGTGGGGGGGGGGAAATCAGAACAAACCATGAACACTCTTTTTGAATCAATGGTATTTGTAACTTATATAGAAAACATTTTATAGTCAGGGTTGTATCACATTTAAGTACTTCCAACAACTGGTCCTTTGTTGCCAAAGTGGGAGCTTTCAAATGCTCAGGACATAAGTGAACTAACCTAGATATTTCTGATAATAGGCACTTCCACACAAGAGTACTCTGCTATTTTGAATGCTCTGTGATTTCACAAAACCTAAACTCCTTTGTTGCTGGTTCAGTTGCAGTGTATTTGAAACCACAAGAGGCTATAGCAGCATCTGAGAAATGCTGCATTTCTGTGAAAATGGGGAATATTCAGAAAGTCCTGCCTCTGTTCCAGCTCCTGGATTTCCACAGCCTTAGCATGTTTTCTGGAGGAAAGCTGCCTGCTTGGTACCTTTGAGAATCTCTTTCAATGTGTCTAACTGTCTATCTGTTTGTCTGTCTGCCTATTTGGCCGACAACCAGACAATCCATCCAATGCAAAGGAAGGGCAGAAATTGCAGTCCATTTTATTTTCCTTTGGCACAGAGTGTCTCCAGTCTACCTGCTGCAGTCAGCATGGTACAATAATCCTTTGGGGGTTTTATTGTTTTATTTTCTGCCCAGCAAGGTTGGCAGAAACCAATAGCTTTAGAGTCGTCTTCTAATATTTTTGAAGGTGCAGATAATACAAATGATAATCACATTAGAAGTTAAGGACTTTGTTCTCAAACTGGGCAGGTAAAACTGGTTGTAAAATTGGGTTGGCTCACATGCTAATTTGACTTACAAATACAACAATGTATGACATAAATTCTGATTCTAATTGTGGTTCTATGTTGAGGAATACCTGTACTACCAATGTTCCATGTCCTGCTCACTTATCTACAAGAGCAGAACTTTCTGTGTCTCCCCAAAAATAAGACAGGGTCATATTTTCATTTGGGCCCCATAATAAGCACTAGAGCTTATTTTCAGGGGTGTCTTATTTTTCTCCATGTATGGGTAGCCCACTGCTTCTTCTTGCTCACGGGGGGCGGAGGGAGGAGGCAGAAAGCAGCATGGCAACCAGTGCCACTGCTGTGAGGCAGAAGAGTGGAGCTGGGCCATGTGCCCTGCATTGGCTCACTTAAGGGCCCCCACAGACAGGCCATCCATGCCCCGACATCTGCCTCAAGTAAGCAGAAGAAGTGGACTGGCAGCCACATGGGCTCCTGCTGCATATGGCTGCTGGTGCTGCCACCATGAGACAGCTGTCAGGGTGTGGATGGCCTGGCTGTGGAGGGCCTGGGGTAAGCCAGTGTGGGGCACATGTGGTAGTTCCTCCACCACCCCATCTCACCTATTGACCATGCCACTGCAAGCAACCAGATAGAATAGGCAGCCATCCAGCTGTGCAGGTTCTTAAGTAGGGCTTATTTTGGGGATTAGGGCTTATATTAGGCACACACATAAAAACACACTAGGGCTTATTTTCAGGATAGGTCTTGTTTTTGGGGAAACAGGGTAGTCCTTGTAAAGTGGCCTTGCTGTTCATTTTTCTTTTGAGTATTTAACTTTAAATATTATTTAAATATTATTGAAAGTGTATAAAGAAAATATATCCAACAAAAGAGTGACAGTATATTTCAAAATATGTTTTGCAATCATATATTTTAACAGTAGCAGTAACTCAATAGTTTTCTTGTGTATCAAATCTAAATGGTTAAATTGTGGAACACATTCTTTCTTCAAAACATAAGCGCATTAATATATATTTGAATAATTGCTGCTTATATATAACATAGATATAACAGTGCAACAGCTTGCACAATTAAGGCATTATGCTTCCCCCTTCCAAACCTGATCATCATCACACACACACACACACAGCTGCTTCCTTTTTGAAATACTTAACTGCAACAAGTTGTACTTAGTTTTCATTTTTAGAATAAGAACGAGAGCTATTCATTGCAACTCTAGTCACAATTGTCCATATTTAAACCACTTCCAGAAGATTAGTCATCCGTGGCAGGGTGTTCATATCCACAAAGTGCGGTGAAGACATTTCCAAATAAAAGATTAGTTATAGCTGAGTTACAAGAATGATCAAATAGGGCAGAGGAGCAACAGCACATGTTGCATATGGATGTTCCTTTCACTCTCCAAATATGACAATTGGTGTTTAAAGTAATATCAAGTTATTGAATTCTAAGCATGGGAAAAAAGAAGATGGGGTAATGACATTACTAGTGAAGAATGATTCATATGGACAGATCTTTTAAGATGTCATAAAAACACAATGTGTTCAGCCATTGAGGCAGGCTCATCACCTGCTAGCTAGTACATCGTTTAATCATGAAAAGTGGTTCTTAGCAACGCAACCAGAAATCTGAATTAGAGTATTTCAGAGCTTATTTCAACATAACATTATTTTTTCCTCCACCAAAGAATAGCTACTGAGAAATGCATTCAATATGCTACAAGACAAAATCCCTGTAGATTAAGGAAGAAAGATTTGTGAGAAAAAACTATACCAAAACTAACTCTTTTTTTCTAAATGCTTAACACTGCACATCTCATACTAAAGTTACCAAAACTCTGGTGTAAGGGGGATTTTGAGGATAATCCTGCAACTTCCTACTTGGTCAAAATATACAAGGCATGTTAGATGTCCAATATTCATAAAATATTGAACAATAAGAAAACACCCTTTCCTAGATTGATCATACCATTTGCTCTGAAGCGAACATAATAATCTCAGTTACAAAGAAGGATGCAGTACTTGCCTTTTACTGGAATAGTAAGAAAATAGAGAATCTCAACAAGAAGATGCAAATTAAGGTTTTATTTCTCCATTTACTTTAAAAGTATAAAAAAAGTAAGCTGCATGACTCTATGTCTCTAGGAGAATATATATATTCTGAAAATGCGAATGGGATTGTGGATATTAAAAAAGTGTTTTTAAGAATGATTATGCCCACTGTGGCAGCCATTTTATGATGGACATATTCCCACAATCAAATTTTAGAGAAAATGTACTACAATAGTCCTTGTTTAGTGACTGTCTTGTTCAGCAACTGTAGAAAGTTATGACGGTGATAAAAAAGTAATTTTATTACCAATTGTTGCATTTATGACCTCCTTAGGTCTGCAAAGCAAAGGTAAAATAGCATCATAAGCACAGCCATCTTTTAACTTGGTGACTGCTTCACTTAATCACTGAGTTATAGGCCCCAATTTTGATTATTAAATGAAGTTTACCTGAAATTGGTTGGAATGGGATTCTGACACCAACTCTACCAAAACAAAACAATGCTTACTTGGAATAAAAATCTCACTTCTTTTCATAACAGGACAATATATGATTTAGATTGAAATAATCCAAGGTTTCAAAGATCACCAACACTGTCTCCCCACCCTAAGCTATAACCAAGACATCCCCAAAATATACTAAAAATAATGTAGTGTTTCCCTGAAAAAAAGACAGGGTCTTATTTTCTTTTGACCCCCAAAATAAGCACTTGGCCTTATTTTCGGAGAGATCTCATTATTTTTGAGGTGCAGGAGGCGGTGAGCGTGGTCACCTCATGGCTGCTGCCGTGTTGCAATATTTTTGGGAAGGGCTTATTTTCAAGGGAGGGCTTATTTTAGCACATGTGCTCAAAAGCCCAATTGGCTTTTTTCTTATGCGACTGCAGAAAATATGTATTCTTTATTACTTTGCTGCTACTATTCTATAAGCCAGTCACTTTAACCTGGAATGTGAATTCCTGGCACTAAGACAATGGGTTCACTGGAAATAAAATACTTTTCTGTACTTCATTTAGATTATTAATGTGCTTGCAATAAGATATTAATAACTTTTTATCCACAGTGGTCCCATACCACTGTGAAAGAAAGGTCAACTGCATCAGGAATGTAGGGGATAGAGATGATTGCAAGAAACTTTTTTAAAAAGAAAACACATGAATCAACCTGCTATCATTAAACTTACAGCATAAGGATAAGTTAGCATTTAACCTTTTTAATGCATAGCACTCCGTTCTTATTCTTCATATTTCAGAGGTGGATCAGTGCTGGGTGGACGAGGGATGGCTTGGCAGGCGTGGCTTGGTGGGCATGGCAGGGGAAGGGTATTGTAAAATCTTCATTCCCTCCCCACTCCAGGGGAAGGTTACTGCAAAATCCCCATTCCCTCCTGATCAGCTTGGACTCAGGAGGCAGAGAATAGATGGGGGTGGAGCCAGTCAGGTGGTATTTACTGGTTCTCCAAACTACTCAAAATTTCCACTACCGGTTCTCCAGAACTGATCAGAACCTGCTGAATACCACTTCTGATGTGGATGTTAGCAGTTGACAATTAGCAGGAATGGGAAGAAAACCATTAGATCAAAACAAACAGTTTTCAATCAGTTAGCGGTAGGAGACTTTCTTCCTGACTGGACAGCACAGCAAAAATGTCAGAAATATAAACATGCTTATCACCTTCAGTGGGAACTATCACTTTTTTGCACAAGTGGAAATGTAGAAAAACTGCACCTGGGTTTGAAATTGGACAAGGTATAAATTCTGATATCATCTTTTCCACTTGCTCAGAAAGTGTCAACTGTCTTTTATAACTGCAGTTCTAGAATTAACATAAAGATTTAGTTTCTGGTTATGTTCATCCAGTCTTTGGAAAATTACAACCTGATTCATGCCTCTGTTGGAGGTGCGTTATAGTTAAGGGGTTGAGTTCAGTACAAAGATATAAGTCAAATTTCTTTATCACGGAGTGAAATTTCATGTTCCTCTTTGGAAATAATTTTACTGAGATCTGTAGAACCAACTGCCAAGTGAGGATGTGCACAATTAGTCCAAGCCTTATTTATTATTTTTTAAAAATTCTTTTATACTGACTGTTATGACATTCTGTACTTATAGGTTATAGTTTAAAAGACACGGCATTCAAAAGAGAGAAGAAAAAAAAGGAAAATGAGAAGGTCTCCGAGAGTTAGAATTCTTCACTGAATACTGTAGCTGCTATCTGAATACAGACGCTGTTCTGAGTTTGAGATGCTGATGACTCTGAGATCTTCCAAACACAATCTCTGCAGTTCCTTTGAAATTTACTTTAAACCCAGAATCAAGCCTGCATCCAACAGGAGGGGCCCGAAGGAGTAATTACCCTTTTCTCCTTCCTTGCAAAATCAATAAAACTCTGTTATGAAGACCCAAGAACAGCTTCACTACTTGCATTTAAAGGTACAACAACCATACCAACATAAAAATAGAATTGCCCAGCTAAAAGAGTAATTTTAAACAACACTAAGCTATTGACCTCATTGGAAGCCTGCAGAGAGGGCTTGCTGTAAAAGTAGTCTTCCTTTTCCTCACTCTCTTTTTCTCTCACTTAACACATAGATTTTTAAAAGATATATTTCAGAGACACATCTCCCACTCACAAAATGACTAAAGTAATAACTAGAATCTGTAGCATTTTCATCATGCTCCTCTTATTGGCTGCTTGATCTTTCTGGACCGCATCTCTCCATCCTGACCTATGTGATTCGGTCAACCTCTTTTCTTGGTTCTTCAAGCGTCAGACCTTCCCCATTTGGTCTATTGGGCATTTTCTTCCCTGGTGAAGCCGTTTCACTCCTCCCTTTGTCCTCACCCTCAGTATTTGTCTCCTTTGCACTCAGCTCCATGCTTTCAAAGTAGAGGTGGTGGCTCAATAGCTAAGATGCTGAGCTTAGATAGATAGATAGATTTTATTTTTCTATACCGCGTCCTCTCCCCAGGGGGACTCGGAGCGGTGCACAGGGAAAATTAAAACAGCATAAAATATATACATAAATAAATATAATAAAAACAAATTAAATCAACTGTCCCTGTACTAAAATCCCCATTTTAAAATTAACATTCCCTAACCCCTGAGGTAGAGACTAACCTAGGCCGGCCAAGCAGAAAAAGTGAGTTTTTAATTTCTGACGGAAGGAGCGGAGGTCCGTAGTTGTTCTAATGTCGGGGGGAAGGTCGTTCCAGAGGGCTGGGCCCGCCACAGAGAAGGCCCTTCCCCTGGGCGTCGCCCGCTGACAAAGTCTAGTGGACGGCACCCGGAGAAGTCCCTCTCTGTGGGAGCGAATGGGCCGGGAAGATGTCAATCAAACAGGTCAGCAGTTCAAATCCTTAGCCCCGTGCAATGGAGTGAGCCCCCATTATTTGTCCCAGATTTTGCCAATCTAGCAGTTCGAAAGCACATAAAAAAGGCAAGTAGAAAAATAGGAACCACCTTTGTTGGGAAAGTAACAGTGTTCTGTGCACCTTTGGCATTTAGTCATTTGGGCCACATGACCACGGAGACATGTTCAGACAATGCTGGCTCTTCAGTTTTGAAACGGAGATGAGCACCACCCCCTAGAGTCGGGAACGACTAGGACATATGTGTGAGGGGAACCTTTACAGTTACCTTTTACCATACTTTGAAATATTTTTAACTCTTGGGTGTGTTTGTTTTTTTGTTTCTTCCTATAGACAAGTCCTCCTAGCCTAGGTCCCCTAATTCTAATTTTCTCTCTGATTCAAGTTGTCTAACATGCTCCACACTTTATGTTCCATTTGCTTTTTCTAGAAGTTCTTCTACCCTCCACCCCAAATTCTAACTTACTTCAATTGCAGGCTTCTGCAGATTTTACTTTGTTATATAGGGCTTACCAAATGTCTACCAGTTTGCATTAAACTTGAATTCCAATACAGCCCAATTGGTCCAATTGCACTACCATTGAGAAAATGGGTGTCCTGTTGGAAATGCTGCCATCAGGTGACGGCCGAAAGAAAACTTGTCACCTTTTGTTTAAATTGTCAATTTAGATCCTATGATTATTGAAGATGATTAACCACTCTGAGAATTATTAGTTTTCTTGATATAGTAAATGTTCTTGGGAAGTATATAAATGTTAGAATTAAATATGTTATGCAGACAAGTTAAAAAAAGAACTCCTGTATAAGTGCCTTATACTTGATAAACCTGGCACACACTTAGATAATGAACCTTCCTTTCAGCTTCCCTATTAACCATTCAAGTAGACTTTAAATTTTAACTCTTCTCACTGGAGTGTTAATCACTGGATGAGCAGAAGAGAACAGATGTGTTAAGTGTCACATTAAGGACCTTTTCCCATTGCTAAGTTCAAAAGTTATCCACAAATCTTTGAGCTGGTAGAAAAGTATAGCAGTACTACCATTCACAATTAACTTGATATTGTTCTTGAATAGTGCTCCATTGAGGGGGGATGGAAAGAACCAACCTCAATATCCATTTGCTTACATCAATACAGCTATGTATAACTTGGTTGAAAATAAAATAATTTCAAGGGGACAGAACTAAGGACAGATAATACAAAGTCTAAATAGTGATCAGTGTTTCAGAGTGATTACATTAAACAGTGGTTCTCAAAGTGTGATGAGGCTGTTGGGGGGGTGTCTCCAAAGTCAATATATATATATATATATATTAATTTTAAAAATTAAAAACTGCTGATATTGGTATGAAATGCCCCTTGCCCATCCCACAGAAGTTAACGTCTATTGCTAATGCCAACTTATAACATTTGTGTTGCAGTGGCAAGTGGTTAGAGTGCAGTACTGCAGGCTACTTCTGCCGACTGCTGTAATTTTTACAATGACAATAAAGATTATTATTATTATTATAATTTGGCAGTTCAAATCTCAGCAGGCTCAAGGTTGACTCAGGTTTCCATACTTCCGAAGTGGGCATAAGAGGACCCAAATTGTTGGGGGCAATATGCTGACTATGTAAACCATTTAGAGAAGGCTGTGAAGCATTATGCAAGTCTAAGTGCTACTTCTATTTGTCCCTCCTAAGAGAACATTTTCCAATGAGAATCTAAATGATATTCTTAGCTTTTCTTATCAACTAACTAGCACAAAGCATATGTTCGTATATCTCTGTGAATATATGAACAGCTAGCAGGTAACTATGACTGAATGCAGGCTGTCACAAGTACAATTTTATGTCAGCTCAAGGACAAAATCATAGATTAGAAGGGGCAAAAAGGTCATTAAATCCAACTTTTTGCACTCTATAGGATTCACTGCCACGTCCCCAATAGAGAACCATGTGGTCTCTGAAAACCTTCAGTGAAAGGGAAGAAATCACTTCATGCAGTAATCTATTCCCATGATTGACAGCTGTTACTGTCAAGAAGTTCTTTTTAATGTCTAATTTGTATCTGTGTCCTTGAAGTTTCATCCCATTAGTTCTAGTCTCCCTGGAGGCAAATGAGAATAAGTCTAAACCCTCTATAGTGTGACTGTCCTTCAAATATATAAAAGCAGCTAATATCCCTTCTCAACTTTCTGTTCTGAAAACTAAACATATGTCTTTTAACTGGTCCTCATAGGATTTGGTGCCCAGCCCTTTCAATATCTTAGTAGCCCTTCTCTACTATCACCAGTAAAAAGGTCATAAAAAGTGATTTACTTTCAAAGCTAAGCTGATTATTAACAGGGACTTCTTAGTACTGGCGTGTATTCCTTTGAAATAGTACCATATAGATACTTTCAAAGCTCAATTCCTAATTTCTTTGGAAAACAAATTGAACTTCAAACACTTTTTGTGTACCTGCTATGCCATTTTTATACAAGTCCTCATTTTACCTAAAATTATGCTGTAATTCGTTGTTGTAATCTTTTGAAATGCCCTTGGAATTACGGGCCTAATTTAGGCATAAAGATAGGCTACAACTTAATAAAGTAAATAAACAATCTGTCATGGAAGTAAACTGCATGGCTTTCTGTGAGAAAATCTCTAGCCATTTGTCTAATTTACTCAAAATCACTGTTTGTGATGTGTGTGTGTGTGTGTCAATGGTGAAATTCATTTTTTTTACTACTGGTTCTGTGAGCGTGGCTTGGTGGATGTGGCCGGGGAAGGATACTGCCAAATCTCCATTCCTTCCCCACTCTAGGGGGAGGATATTGCAAAATCCTATTTTCCACCCCACTATAGGGGAAGGAGACTTCAAAATCCCCATTCTCTTCCACTCAGGGGAAGGAGACTGCAAAATCTCCATGCCTTCCCCATTCTAGGGGAAGGATATTGCAAAATCTCCATTTCAACCCCACTATAGGGGAAGGAGACTGCAAAATCTCCATTCCTTCCCCACTCTAGGGGAAGGATATTGCAAAATCTCCATTCCCACTCCACTCTGGGTCCAGCCAGAGGTGGCATTTGCAGGTTCTCCAAACTACTCAAAATTTCCGCTATTGGTTCTCCAGAACCTTTCAAAACCTACTGAATTTCACCCCGTGTGTGTGTGTGTGTGTGTGTGTGTGTGTGTGTGTGTAACTGTCTAACTGAGAATGTTACCTTGAATGTTATCCTCAATGGTATTTGCTATACTATTCAATATTTCTTATTTCTTATTTTATCATTTTTCACTAACGATAGTATTGCTAAAGTTTATGTCTATCTTTTGGAGCAATTGGCAAATGTTAGATTAAGATAGACATAGATCACTGTGACTATTTAGGACTCTCTTGACCTTTGCTGCTATTTCAGGAATATCTATAATATTATGAATCTTTGTGCCACTAGCCCCAGGCTCCATTAAATTGCACTTACTGGAAGAGAACTACAGCAGAACTGAAACACACATGCACGCAGAGACCCAAGTGTTGCTAGATACATTAAAATAGCAGGGGTCCAATAAAGCAGCATTATTAATCTTTTATCCTTTTGTCCTTAGGGAAATGCCTTGACTCTTAAACATTTTAATACCCTTGGGAAGCATGATCTTAGGACCTGCAATCTGTTTCTTTTGTCTTCGTGTGGTTATACTTCTCTAATGGCACCACTATTTGCATTTATTGAGACACTCCTGTATATAAAAAAAAAATCAAGCTGATGCACAGTTAAAGTATCTTTATAATCGTTGATCAAGAAAACCCTAACACTTATCTGCAAATATACACTATTATGCAAAAAGTCTTCCTTTTAACTCAACTAAAGTATTGCTCCTGGTAAACGTGCAGTATATTTCCCTTCCTGAAATTTTAAAATAAAAATATTTCTCTGTATATGGCACTATTTGCTACAGTATATTCATACTGTCCTTGCCAAAGTTATTCCAATGACCCTGGCCAAGTTGATTTCTACGTGAGCCTGGATCATTATTGCCTGTATAAAGATGTTCAGGCTAAGCATGCAAGTAACCATACAAGCCCATATGTTACAGGGATAGCATCAGCTGGGAGAAACCTTAACCAGGGTGCTTATTTGGTGAACTCTCTGACCGAAAAAAATCTGAGCAGTTCTACACTTTCCCATATGAAGAAAACAATTTGAAAGTGTTTGGCATGAGGCTCCCATCAGACTAACATGTTATCATTCGTGATTTAAATGCATGAATGACTTGACATGTCATTTTGACCTCGGGATTTTGCAGTGAATTGGAACTGTGTAAATATGTAAGCAACTCAAGTGATCAGAGGTCACCTCTCTTGCTGAGTTCTGGAACATTGCCACCTTATTTTATCGTTGTTGTTTTTTTAAGGAGAATTTTAAAAAGATAGAAGCAATTGGATGCACTGGTTTAATGAAGAAAAGGACTGGGGAAGGCATGATAGCAATGTTCCAATATCTCAAGGGTTGCCACAAAGAAGAGGGAGTCAACCTATTCTCCAAAGCACCTGAAGGCAGGACAAGAAGCAATGGATGGAAACTAATCAAGGAGAGAAGCAATCTAGAACTAAGGAGAAATTTCCTGACTGTTAGAACAATTAATCAGTGGAACAACTTGCCTCCAGAAGTTGTGGGTGTTCCAACACTGGAAGTTTTTCAGAAGAGATTGGACCATTTGTCTGGAAGGGTATTGGGTTTCTTGCCTGAGGAGAGGATTGACCTAGAAGATTTCCAAGGTCCCTTCCAATTCTGTTTTTCTATTACAGTATATTGTAATTCAGAGTTGATTTCAAGATGCAAAACATCTCTGATTTGTAGGAAGAGAAACTTATACTAAAAGCATTTCAGTTGCTAGTCATTTTGATGTTGTCCAATTTAATGATATATAGCCTCATTATCCAACATCATGATTCAGCTAAGATGTACACAGGTTCACAAACAGGTTTTTATAAGGAATGCCTAGCTGGATGAAGATTTCGTTCTGTGAGAAAAGGATTGCACATACAATTGGCATCTGAAGCATACTTTTTCCTTCCCACTCCCTTTTAGCAATAGACCATCCATAATTTAAGTGTGCATTAAAATGCAAACTGTGGATACAATCAACTTATATATGTAAGTAATCTCTTGTGGCTGAATAAAATGTGAGTCTTGTAAGGGCAGAACAAAAGGAGTATGATTCAAAACTCCTGCAGGATTTCACCAGCACAATAGACTTGAAGGTGAAAAGAAACCATGCAATTGAATAAATAAATAAAATAAATAATTTAATTTATAACCCGCTCTCTCTCCCCAAATGGACTCGAGGCGGGGCACAGGGAAATTAAAAGTACATATAAATCCACAAACAATACAGTATTAAAAAAGAATTAAACTAAACCGTGCACTAAAATCCCATGTTAAAACTAAGACTAACCCCTAAAAAACCCTAAAAACAGTTAAGTTATCCCAACTGAAGTACAGTGACAGGAAAGATGTATCTGAGATCCTAGGTTCCTTTGTGAGGACAGAGATCTATCTCCGTCTTTGATACTGGGACATCATCCTAATGATCATTTGTTGATATTTGGCGGCAAATAGTGGAAAATAATCTTACAGGAAACCAGCTCCTGAAAACATTTCTGGCTGTAGCTTAAAATCTTGGAGGCGTTCTAATACCTATGATTGCAATGATTAAAAAGTTGGGAGGACGGTAATTCACCATGATTAACATTCTATATTTTAAGACATAATACTTTTCATACAGTTTGTTTTACAAGGTAAAAACCTTGGGTTTATTTTTTTTAAACTCCAAGTAATATCTTTAGATAAAATATGCTATTGTAGTTCATGAGCAAAAACTCATCCAGAGCTACTGTTAGACCTGTATGAATAATGAAAAACAAATTGAACCATTTATTATAAAACATGAAATCCATCAAATTATTTCAGTAATATGTTCATAAATTATCCTCATATTCCCATAACTGGGTGAATAATATATTCATTTAATAATTTATTTCAAATATCTAATGAAATTAATCAAGTTAATTACTCATAGATCTCTAATAGAACAAGTACTTTTCCTAGAATAACATATTATAATGGCTTATATGAAAGATTTTACTATGTAGGTTTATAGCTACTGAGATACTGATATGGTTATACACACAGATATGAAAATTGCTGTCACTATCAATCAGCAGAAATAAATGAATAGTTTTAGATATTGCTTCATTTTATTTTTCTTGACTGACAGTGACAGGAATTTGTCCAAAATAGTCAGTGTGTATTTGTGTGTGTATATAATCAGAATGTTTCAATAAATAAAATAATAGAAGATAGAAGATATTTATCAAAAGATAGAAGGCAAGAAAAAGAACAAAAAGGAAATGAAAAAAGGAAAGAAAATACACAGTTACGATATTCATCCTTCACCCTTCTTTCTAGTCATTAATTGAAACTGTTTCAATGGGGATAATGTTTCCCCTATTCTCTTCATCCCCTTTTAATCCCCAAATCCCCAAAATATCAGTTTGATTTTTCCTTCTATCATCAAAGATTAAAGGTTATAAAAATTATGAATGTGAAAAAATAAGGTTACTAATTTTTCAAAAAGAACCATTGCTGTTTTTCTTTGCCCAAACTGCCCAGTTTCAACATTTTTTCAAGTTTCATTAATTTTATGGTCCAATCTTCCACTATAGATATTTCATCACTTTTCTAACTTTTTGCCAACAATAATCTTGCTGCAGTTGCCATATACAATACAGATTTTCCATATATCTTTTTTTAAATTCATTGTCCATAATACCCAGGAGAAATAACTCTTGTTTCCTTGTGATGTTAGTCTACAGTATCTTTTGCATCAGTGTATGGATTTGCACTCAAAACTTGGTTTGTTTTTTTATTGGATTTATTCACAAGTCCATCATGCATGATAAAAAGTCTCCTCTTCCTTTTCAAACCACTTCCAACACTATTTTGATGTTTCTTTATACATATCTGCAGGATCGCATCCTGCCTCATATATCCCTGCGGCCGATTCGCTCCCACAGAGAGGGACTTCTCCGGGTGCCGTCCACTAGGCTGTGCCAGCGGGCGACGCCCAGGGGAAGGGCCTTCTCTGTGGCAGGCCCGACCCTCTGGAACGACCTTCCCCCCGAAATCAGAACAACCACGGACCTTCGCTCTTTCCGACAGCTATTAAAAACTCATTTCTTCCGTTTGGCTGGCCTAGGGTAATTTTAATTAATTTTAAAATATTAAGGGGTTTTTTAGGGATAGTTTTTATTTTTATAGAAGTTTTTAGCGCAGGTTAAGTTTAATTTGATTTTAATTTTGTACTTTGTTTGTTGTAATTTGTTTTTAATTTCCCTGTGCCCCACCTCGAGTCCCTTCGGGGGGAGAGAGCGGGATATAAATAAAATTTATTATTATTATTGTTATTGTTATTGTTATTGTTATTATTATTATTATTATTATTATTATTATTATTATTATTATTATTATTATTATTATTATTATTATTATTATTATTATTATTATTATTATTATTATTATGTTAGACAGTTTAGCCAATATCACATACCATTGGTACATCATTCTATAAAAAGAATCCAGATATTTCCTCTTTCATGATGCCTTTTCACTGTGACTTGATTAATACTGACTTTGTTGCTATTATTTATGATCTGTTATTAGTTACATCAGTACACCTTGAGTAGAAGTAGGGAATACAAATCAAACAAATTAATCAGTAATATGAATCTTAGTGCAAAATTCTCAGCATGGAGACAAGAAAAAGGAAATCTCGTCTTTTTTTTTTTTTTTTTGCAAGAGAAAAATGCTGACTGGGGAAGTCTGAGAGTTGAAATCCATGCATCTCAAAGTTTCCAAAGTTGATAAACACTGTGATAAAAGATGCTATTAACTGAAAAGCATAGTGGCATCAATTACCTGTTGAGGTGGCTGACCAAGAGGGCACTGAGAAATCCTAATTTTACTCTATGAAAAACACAAGTTTCCAAAAGAGATAGATGGCTGTCCATGACATGGCAATGCTGCTGCCACGATGTTTTGATTATATTATGACATGCATGCTCTGTACATGTGAAACTATGCTAACCACTGTTGAACTGATCTATGACATAAATAAACAGACTAGAACAGTTTTAAATAATGTATGGAAACCAGAGGTGATATTCAGCAGGTTTTGATCAGTTCTGGAGAACTGGTAGTAGAAATTTTGAGTAGTTTGGAGAACCAGTAAATGCTACCTCTGACTGGCACCAGCCCCATCTATTCTCTGCCTCCCAAGTTCCAGCTGATTGGGAGGAAATGGGGATTTTGCAGTAACCTTACCCTAGAGTGGGGAGGGAATGGAGATTTTACAGTATCCTTCCCCTGCCACGCCCACCAAGCCACACCCACAGAACCAGTGGTAAAAAAAAATTGGAATCCCACTGCTGATGGAAACCCATCTAGAAACATCAGATTAGTGTGAATTTTCTATACAACTTGTACAGTAAGTCCATAAAGACAATATTGAAAGGAAACTCAATATTGACTTTAAATCAAAGTGGAGCATTAAGATATACCCTAATGAAGTTGTTTCGGATAAAAGTGATTTCCTGAACTGGATACTTGTATTAGACAGTGGAGCCCTGTACTGGACAGAAGGTTGATCACTTAAATCTCCTCCAACCATTACATTTTATGATTCTTACAGTATTAACAAGATTTTTTATGAGAGTGGTACCAGACTTACAGTACATTTCTGTAAGACTTTTCTTCATGTAACTTCATTGTCTTGCATCCTTCCTTTCTCCTTATTTCTTTCTATCAGGACTAATATTGTTTTGGCAATAAGAAGCAATAGTAAACATTTTCAGGAGACTATTTCATTAGTTCTGACAGGAGTAGATAATATATTATGAGGGAATATATAGCAAGGGCAGAAAGGGAAACTAATTGTCCTAATAGATTTTCTTCTCAGTCTTTAAACTCTGTACATCAGTGAATAATTACAGCAGCAATAAAATATTCCTGGGTAACTGCAATACACATTACTACTCTGGAAATGATTACATATACGAGTTAATGAGTTTCACTGGGCTAAGCTTGTTGGCATTTGGGCATCCATCCATATAAATAAACTAAAATACACATATTGTTTTCATAGTTAATTTAGTGACAGGTTAGATTAAAAGAAAACCATTCTCTTCAAGGTTTAGAAAGCATGGTGGCCCAAATTTGTAATCAGCAGGAATACAAGTGGTAACTCTTTCACTCTGGTTCTGCCTAGTTGTAAGTGTCCAGGAGAGCCAAACCAAGGACTGAATTTATGCTTAGACAGACAGACAGACAGACAGACAGAGATAGAGAGACAGACAGAGACAGAGACAGACGATGTCCTGTGCCTAAAAGAAGGCATGACCATCAATAATTTGTTATGGTGATGTGCTACAAATATGGTGGCCAGAGGTAGAATTCAATCAAGACCATGTGATATGAGAAAGAAGTAGATTTGCAAATGTCTCCATATTAGTGTTCACTAGACTCTTCATCCTACATCTGTATAATTGTCTGATGCAGTAAGAGCTCACATTTACTTTATCTGGTAACTTAGTTCTTATTTCTCCAGTGCTGTATATTACCATCATAGAATGAGCCTGTGGACAAATATGGGTTTATTAACCTGTCATTAAGTTACATAGTACCATTCTCTTGTTTGAAAGTACGGTTAGTGGTTTTGAGTTTTAGACTTTTGCTGTTTAGAACAATGACAAGTCAAGATCATTTCTAAATCTAAGGAGTCTGGGGAGAAACTAGGCAGTCCTGGGTTTCCAATTTTTTTTTACTACCAGTTCGCTTGTGCATGTGTGCTCATGTGCAGGTGGGTAGGCAGAGCCTCCCGCCACCACTACTACTGGTTCGCCCGATCTGGGCTGAAATGGCAGCAACCCACCTCTGGTCCCAGGAATTTACATCAGTTGACTCTGGAATAGCAGCTTGACTCTGGAATAGAGAGCATCAGGGAAATACCTGAGGCTGATTTGACTGCAAAGCATCCAGAAGAGCTGGAAGCAGCAGAGAACAATGGGCCTGATCTGGGAACTCTTCCTAATCCTAAATCATGTAGTGTTGAGCAAAAGGTAGAATGGATATGGTCTGCCATATCCAGAATGGATATGATTCTTCATGAGACAAGGCTGTTCCCATCTGTGATTGCTTCTATCTGGTTGGAGCTATATTTTAGTTCTAACAAACAACCCCTTAATGGGAACAACCATGTTATCTGGAACCTTTTGGAAATCTCTTTCTCGGCCTTCTACACTTTGACTGGACCAAACTGACTCATCTTGCACCTTTAGACTGCCTTTGGATGACAACTCTGTCCAATGTTCCAGGCAATGGCCCCTCAGGAGGAGGTTGTGCTCAAGAAGATTGTGATGTGCATTTGAGGCAGTGGTGGGTACCAGATCTGGTTCCAACCAGTACAGTTGGAATGGGCCCGGCGTCACCACATGGACATGCTGTGCGCATGTGCACATGCACGCAGCATGTGTATGCATTGTAGCTGCCAGCGATGCTTCCACAAGCCTCCGCGATGCTCCAGCTGCTCGGTGGAGTATTGCGTAGGCACTGTACATGCCATGCACATGCGTGGAAGCCTTAAAAGACAGGTAAGTAGCTCAGGCGGGTGGGCAGGTGCACTCCACCGGAATGTATCTGGTGCTCTGGGCAGGCTCCAGGCCTGCAACCCACCACTAATTTGAGGGCATGTGGATCACTGTACGTTCTTTTTGTCAATTTCACATCCCAGTAAAACTACAGCTTTATCTGCATGCATAGGTTTGTTGAGAAGATCAGAACCTTTATTGATGCAAGTAAAATTTTGATAAAGGAAACATAAATAACTTGTTATAAGGCATTATTCAGTCTGATCTCTAAAATGCTTCCTTAAAGAGAAGAGCTGAAGGCAGGTGCTGTTCTTACCTTTCAGGAAAGATAAAATGACTTGCATTAAAATAACATTTTTCAAAGAATGTATTGATTGATTCATTTATACAACTCAATAAATATTTTAGAGCAATTCATTCAATTAAAGTCTTATATTTTCCCTGTGACTATGACTATCTCCTAAGGCAGGTTAAATGGCAGGTTTAGGACTACTGAGGATTATTTTTTTTTAAAAAAAATCATAGTTTTTCTACCAACAGAGATATCCATGGGAGTAACTGGCTCCCAACTGATGGGCATAACCAGATGATCAACACCCCATCCCTTTTTAATATGTATGGTATACTTAATGGAACAAATGTAAAAATGAGTTTTGTTTGCCTGAACATAGACTCCATTTTGAAGCTACTCACTATGCTATAAATGTGCATGAAGATCTGTATTGGTAGAACAGTGTTTAAATAAAATGAGTTATTATTTTATATACAGCCTCTCTCCGACCTTTGCAATCATTTATTATTATTTATTACTGATCAAAATCAGAACAATAAAAAAGACAAAACATAAAATATAAATACAAAATGTAACTTACGATCATAGAATTACAACTGAAAACAAACAGGAAAAAAAAAACCCAATCATTTTATGAATCCATTTTTTATTTTCCAAACAACATTCCTCCAAGCCTTAAAATTGGACCTGCAATATTACCGAATTCTTAATACTATGTTGGCAAGCATAAACCTGGTATTTATGTAAAATGATTAATATTGATTTAAGTTATTAATCTGGTTTTATTTATCCCGAATGTTTACATTGCACTGTATTTTTGATGTTAAAGTGTGGATATTCTTTTAACTATCACTGTAAGCTTTTTGTTCCTGGGTGGCATGTAAAACATTGTAAATTAATCAGGAAACAAATCTCCAAAGTTAATTTGAAAAGAAGACTGTGATGGGTGATGGTGATTGGAGACTCCTACTGAGAGGGATCAAAGCAGCAATCTGTTGTCCAGACAGTCTATCAAGAGAAACTTAATGCCATCCTGGGGCACTCATTCAGGATGTGATGGAAAGACTACCAAGACTCCTTAAACGCATTGACAGATATCTGTTTCTACTAATCCGCACAGAATAAATGACACAGCCAAACATGGCCTTGAGAACTGAAAGGGATTAAAAAGAATAGGGCAGGAGAGTGAAAAAGCTGGAGGCAGAGGTGATGTTTTGTTCAGGTCTTCCTGTCAAAGATAATGACTCAGAAAGAGAGAGAATAATAGTGTAAGTGAACAACTGGCTATCTAGATTACACTTATAGGAATGCTTTAGATTCTTTACTAATGGCACACATTTTCAAGATCGTCTGGCAGGGGGAGGGGCTATGCCTCACAAAAAGTAAGAAGAAGGATCTAGAATGTGAATGTCAGGACCCCATCAGATCCTGGTTTGCAGGAGGAGGAGTTGGAACTGGGACCATCTGACAGGGATGGCATATCTCCCCTGGAAATTCTGGAGAGTCCAGAGACTAAGGACAATGCTGTCCCATGCCTCTTTGGCATTGGGAAAGGTGGTCAACCAGATACTAAGCTGCCTGCCCTTACAAACACAGGTAATGATTTGCTGCAAACAGGGAGTGATGATGAGAGGCAGCAGATCCCCCGATGAGGAACAGCTGTCTCGATTTGAGTGCACGTAGAATGAAGTGGAGGGAAGCTTAAAGGACATTGTGAGGCTGCTGGTGAGGCCACCCTACCCCTCGTCACAAGGAACACCTGGCTTGAGTTAATTTAAGCAGAGTCCAGGGAAGGGTGTCTTTGTAGGGAACAATTGTTTTGATTTTGCATGCACTTGCCTGGCCTTGAAAAAACTCTGCCTTGAATTATGTTTCTGGCTTGTGGACTCCGAACCTAACTTGTAAACTCTGGTCCTTACCTTGTGGACCTTGAACTTGTGTATGACTTATGGACCTTGCCTTGTGGACTTGCACCTTGTTTTTGGACTTCCTTGCTGCCTTTATGAATCAGCTTTGTTGAGTATTGGCTTTTCTTTGTTTTGTTTGTGTAACTCTGTTGGCTGTGAGTGGCTGTCTTTGGGGATGTTTGGGATGGAGCTTTACAAGCCATTTTAGGATCATTTTTCATAGAATAGCAGAGCAATAAAGGACTTTATCAAAACCTGCCTCTTCCTAGGAGACTTGGTTCATAACAGTGCCTGGCAAACCAGATCCAGTGGGCTTTAAAATGAATCTTATAGAAGAAATAGAGAAGAGCCTAGAAAATAGCACAGCAGAATTAACAGATACAAGTTTGACATTAGGATATAGAACAAGGGATCAACTAATATCAGATTCAACCTTTCAGGACACTCCAATACAGATATTAATGTAGCCCTCTTGAAAAAAATATAACATTCTTGGCACAATTGAGTGAGAGATTGCTGACCTCACATCAGAGGAGAGATAGAAATTTAGGAGTACCCTGACAAGCTGAACAATGGGACAAACCTAGCAAAATGAGTTCCAAGAAGAGGTTCAAAATTTTCCAGCTGTGTAAAAACATTAAAGATAGGAGTATAAGATTGAAATATCCCTACTCAGTAGCAGTATCTAGTTGTCTTGATTGATCCTAATCTGTGCATGAGCCAACAGTCTACTGTAATTACAAAACAGAAAAAAAAAGTAAATGCAATTGTAGGCTACACCAACAAAAGAATGTGTCAAAATCAAGATATGCCATTGTTCGTTATTCTGCTTGGTCAGACTATATTGACAAATTGAAGAAACCAACAAAAATGTATGAGCCCTGGAAGAAAACTCTCAAATAATGTTGAGGTACTGTGTATGTTCAGATCAGGGAAAAGAAGAGAAAAGACATAAGAAGTGTCTTTAATTATTTGAAGAGTTTTATGGAGAAGATGGGGCAGAACTAGTCAGAGTTGTTCCAGAAGACAGGAATCAAATAATAGATAAGAGCTAAAGCAAATTTGGGTTGGATAGCAAGAAAATTACCTAGCAGTAAGAGCTGTTCAACAATGGAACAAACTGTGTCTGGGGTCTGTGAAGTAACTTTTAGTGGAAGTTTTTAAACAGAGGTTGGATGGTTGCAGCATCTGTTAGAGAAGCTATAGTAGTGAATATCTGTACTGGGTTAGATATTCTTTGAAGTACTTTCCTTACATTCCAAGCTTCTATGAATCTAGCACTAAGATGATATTCTCTAAAGTAATGTTTTAAAACTTTCTATTTCTTTCTTTCTTTCTTTTTTTCAGCAGTACTGAAAAAAGAATCCCAAGTTGCAAACTTTTCTCCAAGCTAATCTCTGTGGAAATATAAAATAATGGTCAAGTCAATGCTTCATACAAAAAAGTAAAAAGGATACTATTAGTACTAGTGGTGAGCTCCAACCATGAGGAATTTGGAGAGTTTGTTAGATTCATTTCTTTAGTCCCTTTCATTGTGACCCATGAAAAGCAAGTAGAGATTTTGTGAAATCATTTCTGTATAATGCAGAATTTAAATTTGTAGTTAGAGTTAACTTCAACAGAACAACTCTTCCCTCATTTTTGTAATAGGGTATGTTTCTGACCCAGCTGCATATTTTTTTCCATAAACAATAAATATTCCATATTTACGTAGTCCCCAGATTCTCTATGAAAAATTAAATACTTTTCTCAGTAGCTATTGAACCTAACTTACATAATGGATTGTTTGTTGCTGTTGTTGTCTTCAATAGCATCACCATTTTTACCAATCAGTAAAAGTCAAGTGATGAGAATGGAAAAGTATAACATTTCCTTGCATTGCCTTTCCACTTTGCTATTTCAAAAAGCCAAGAATCTTGTGAAACACTTCTTTGAATGAATTGATCTGATCTGCTAACTTGTCATGGATCAGTATGAGACAACCAAGATGGCAAAAGTATATTTGAAGGAGAACGAATATGTGTCAGATATTCTAGCAAGCACATATCCCAAAGCAGCAAGTCAATTGAACCGTTTCTAAATATGTGGCCATAGATGTTTCATAGGGATGAAGTGACACTGAGGGACTCATTTCCATCAAATAAAGAATGATTGCAAGCTGGCAGCAGTTATGCTGAACTTTCCATCTGGAGAGTTCTAAGCTATTTTTCCAAAGACTCCTCTCCTTAATCCAAATGTTGAAAATAAAAAAACCTCCTTTGGGTTTCTTGCCCAAAGCCAAAAATTATGGAACATAAAACCTGTGAACATTCTAAAAATATAAGAGACAGAGTCCCTGGCACTTGAACAGCTAACAACAACAACAACACTGTCAAACATCCAGATCTGCCTATTCCAGGTTCTTGGTAAGGACTCAATAGGGTTACCCTAACCCTAACCCCAAACTTAGTCTGAACAACTGGCTGACTATGTGATGATCAACAACAGCAACAACAATAACAACATCATTGGCATTGATAAATTTACCATCAGTCAATTGTAAAAGGCAGTTTTACAGGGAACAGCTTCCATCCTGTGATTATATCTGTAACAATGTCAAACATCCAGATCGGCCTATCCCAGGTCCTTGGCAAGGACTTGATAGGTAGACAAAAATGCCAAACCCAGACTGAACATCTGGCTGACTGTGTGATGAAGAATCATCATCATCATCATCATCATCATCATCATCATCACTGTCATCATCATCTAGCTACATGGAAATTGTGAACTTATTAGAGCCAAATATCCTGACTGCAAAAAAACCACCCTACTCGGAACTGCCTATATACTAAGATGTTACCTTGACAGGTCTTAGGTCCTTGGTTAGGACTTTAACTATTAAGTTTTTACCACTCTCAGACTGTGAATCAAACTGAAGATTAATCATAATAATTAAAATAATAAATAATAAATAATAAATAATAAATAATAAATAATAAATAATAAATAATAAATAATAAATAATAAATAATAAATAATAAATAATAAATAATAAATAATAAATAATAAATAATAAATAATAAATAATAAATAATAAATAATAAATAATAATAATAATAATAATAATAATAATAATAATAATAATAATAATAATAATAATAATAATAATAAATAATTATTAAAATAATAAGAAACAGCTAGAAAAAATAACAAAATATCATGATTTGAAAATTGAAGTTGAGTGATTATGGAGGAATAAATCAGGGGTTGGACCAATAGTAATAGGAACCCTTGTAGCAATACCCAAAGGGATGCCTACCTATGTGGAAATTTTGAATTTATTAGGTCTACCTTACTTGGAACTGCCTATATACTCAAATGCTACCTTAACAGCTCTTAGGTCCTCGGTTAAGACTTGAATTGTTAAGTTTTAAATCTTAATTAAATCTTAAACGACAACAACCTTGAGCCAGTGAGAATCAAACTGCTGGCAGTCAACAGAAATAGCTTGCAATACTGCATTCTAACCACTGCATCACCGTGGCTCTTTTTAAGGTTATGTTAACAGAATCATTCAAGTCTGAAATTATCCTTCATATCCCTCACTGTTACCCTCTCAAAAAACTATGGAAGACAAAATAGCAAGTACAAATATAAAAGACCCTAATAATATCCTAAAAAACTTTGGGAAGAACATTCTGTAGGGAAGACACCACAACAGAGAAGGCATGTGTCCTGTGACCTACCAAATGTAGATCCATAGGTGAAGTTTCCCCCAGCACACCTTCTCTGTGAGATTGATGGGGTGGGCTGATATCAGCAGGAAAAGACAGTCCCTCAAATAGCCCAGACCCAAGCCATGAATTTGTGCTTTCTCTTTAAATGCTCAATTCACTCCTTCTCTCTAAATGTAATAGATTTTCTGTCATTTATTCTGGGCATCACAAAGGTTCTGCTATGGAAAGAAAACAGTAAGAAAAAGTACACTGTATCCAAATAATAATGGTCATGCAACTTACTTACAAAATGTATTGTCCACCCATCTTACCATAAGGTAACTCTGGGTGGCTTACAGACTATATATGTATGTATGTATGTATGTATGTATGTATGTATGTATGTATGTATGTATGTATGTACACTGTGTATGTATGTATGTATGTATGTATGTATGTATGTACATACAGTATACATACATACACACACACACACATTAAAACATGAATAAATTAAAAGCAAATATGAAAATTAAGGCTACATGTAATATTGCAGTATGTATATTGACAGCTCAGGACAGAATATAAAGAGCTATTGCTGAATGGCTGAGTTCAAATATTGCATTTGTCTTGAAGTTTGGTGGAGCAAAAGCCATACTGCAATTTACTCTCCTAAGCACAGAAATCTTTCCAGTTTCCATTCTCCACTGCACCACTTTTTCACTCTCAATTGTACATTGTTCCCCAGACATCTCCCTGCTCTCTTCAGTGGCTAATTTCTCTGTGACATTTGTCTTCTTAGCTCATCCTATGATTCCACCAAATGCATCAGCAGAATGTTGCACTTACATTTCTACCAATATTGAAAGATAAAATTCTGAGTGGCATTCATTCAGCCAATCAGTTTTGCTTTAATTTCCTTTGTGAGGTCATGGCTCAGTGCTGACAAGTGCATGACCTCACAAAGGAGAAGTAAATAAAACTGGTTGGTTGGCTGAGAGCTATTCACTCAGTTTTTTTTTTCTCTGTGTAAGCTCTGAGTGCACTGCTCCTTACTCATCAAGGACTGGAAGCTTAGATTTGGCTTTGCTTTTATTTACTGCATTTACATACCTTAGTTTAGTTTACAGTATTTGTTTGTTTATTTCACAGTATCATTAGTTGTTTTGTTTAGTTTAGTTGTTTAGTTTAGTTTAGTTTAGTTTAGTTTAGTTTAGTTTAGTTTAGTTTAGTTTAGTTTAGTTTAGTTTAGTTTAGTTTAGTTTAGTTTAGTTTAGTTTAGTTTAGTTTAGTTTACACATACTACTAGTAAGCTTCTATCTGTATTAAAAGTCCTTATACAGAAAAATTCACCTTATTTATTGAATCACCCTCGTATTTATTTATTGGTTCTTTATCATACTTAATATATTTGCTTAATTTAGTTGAGTTGAGTACATTGAGTTCATCATGAAGACATCCCTGTATTATGCAGGGAAAAAGCCCTGTTTGAGGTAAGATATCCTCTGTTTTATTTATTTATTTACTTCTCATTATGCATGTCTGACTGTGGAATTTAGGATTCAAAGAGATAATGAAATAAAAAAGAATAAAAAAAATCTAGGAACAAGCAATAATTGTTTTAGAATAATTTTTAAAATAACTTTTAAACCTGAATGTTTTAAAAAAAATATTTGCATATCTTCTTTCAGGCACTTTCTTAGTGAATTGTAATAATATTTTCAATTGAAAAATATTCATAGAAACAGCCTTTCAGAAAGGCTGGGGAACATGGCTCTGTGGCTTTGCTTGGGGTGCATAGAAAATCACACAGTCATGGAGGTGGTTAGAGCCCTCAAATCCTTGCTTCTAATTAATTTTTAATATTGCTTGCCTCTTTTTAATTTTATATATGGTGCTTACATTTTTAATATTTCATTTGTACAGTTCCATTAGTCCCTTTGGGAGGGAGATAAGCAGTTCTTAGATATGATAAGTAAACAAATGCTGTGTTCCATTCTCATGATACACTAAAATGCATGGGTCATTAGTCATGATTAATGGCCATAGGGATAAAGCACCCAGCAGACAACAGTTAGCGACATTGTTGCTCCGCTATCCCATGTCCCTTTTTAGCACTGGAGAAGGTTCAGTGTGTCCTTTTTCAATTCACCAGTTGGATAGGCCAAAGTAGTGGCACACACCCCTCCCTATGCTTGGATGCTGTCTCTTGCATCATATACCTGATCCCATGCCAAACAATCCATTTGTTTATTTATTTATTCGATTTATATACCGCCCTATTTCACCTAAAAGGGACTCAGGGCGGTGCACAAAAGATAAAAACCCAACAATATACAAAGTATAAAAAATAATTAAATTAATTAAATCTGTGCTAAAATTTGGATAAATAGAATTAAAACCAATAAATATCAAATTTAAAATTATTCCCTAGTCTATGTCAGGCCGGCTAGATGGAAGAAATGTGCTTTTAACATCCGACGGAAGAGTCGGGGGGCAGGTCGTTCCAGACTGTCGGACCCGCCACAGAGAAGGCTCGTCCCCTGGGAGTCGCCAGGCGGCATTGACCGGCTGACAGAACCCTGAGAAGGCCCACTCTGTGGGAGCGGCCAGGTCGAAGGGAGGAATGTGGTAGGAGGCGGTCTCTCAAGTAACCAGGACCCGTGCCATGGAGCGCTTGAAGCGCACCCAGAAGACCACAGGCAGCCAGTGCAGCTCGCGCAGGAGAGGTGTTATGTGGGAGTAGCGAGAGACTCCCAAAATCCCCTGCGCAGCCCCATTCTGCACTAGCTAGAGCCTCACTGACTGCTGCACCAAAGGAAAAGCAACTTTCAGAAAGGCAGCCTCTCAGTATAGAAGAATTGACCATGGATTGGAAAAAGCCCTTTGAATTAGGAAAGAAAATGGCAGAAACAAATATTAGCATGTGAAAGCTTGGCATTGATCCTCATGGCCATGGATATACAGCACAGCACATCTACTGCCTGCGTAGTCAAGAAGAAATGATTGAGAAAGCCTGTTATGATGTTACATGCTTATGAACACATTATATCAGTTTTATTACATGTAGGCTATCCATGTTCTCTGTTGTGGCCCAGTCGGCTCCGGATGAGCTGCTGATGGATTCCTCTAGTGAGGAGTCCTATGAGTCTGCTCTAGAGGAGAAGGCTGAGAGTGAGACAGCAGAGAATCCGGCTAAGCATCAGGAGGCACCTAGGGCTTGGTGTAGTGGGGAGGAGGAGACCCAGTTTGTCCCTGATGTCAGGCTAAGAAGGATTGAGAGGAGGCAACGTCAATTAGCAGAAAGATGCAACTGGAGGAGATTTATCAGCTGCCTAATTGACTGGCCCCTCCCAAGAGGCTTTAAAAGAAATCCTCTGTGAAGAGTAGGTTTGCAGGAAACAACCTATCATCTGAAGAGTCCAAGCTTTCCTGTGTATCAAGTTCTTTCGTTAAGAATCTTCAGGCCTAGTCAAGGTCAGTCCGGGCAAGCTGCCAAGTATCAGTCAGTTTAGTCATTTGTCTTGTGAAGGAGGGAGTCAGAACAGATCTCTATCTGCTTCTTTAGAAAAAAAAATTAAGGGGAATTGTTGTAACAGTGGTAGGGCTTAAAACCTGGTCAGAAACTGCACTGGTTGCCCCTGGTGGATGACATTTTCAGGACCTTGCTTGGAGAAGTGCACCCTTCTTGGTTCTTTTACATTTCTAGGGGTCTTATTAAGCAAAGCATTGCAGACTGCTTACAAGGGTTTGAAATTGAGAGCAAGTACTGATTCTGCTACTTCCTGAATATATTGTCCAAGTTGATGGGAATAAGGGAAGAGAGGAGATGTCATCCAGTGGCTGCTCCCTTGAGTACATGAAGCTGCTCAGGGGAGGTCATCCATCAGTTTGGGATGTAGGATCATTGATGATAACCAATTGCATATCCCTGTGAAGTGCCAGGGATATGGTGAAAGTCTTGACCTAGTATTTGGGGGCTGTTAGGCTCTAAATCAGTGATGGTGAACCTTTTAGGCGCCGAGTGCCCAAACTGCACATGTGCATGTCCAAACT
This sequence comes from Rhabdophis nuchalis, assembly GCA_039707465.1. Classification (NCBI taxonomy): domain Eukaryota; kingdom Metazoa; phylum Chordata; class Lepidosauria; order Squamata; family Natricidae; genus Rhabdophis; species Rhabdophis nuchalis. Next base: position 142,004,713 of record CM077645.1, read on the forward strand.
AAAAGGTGTGCACAACACATGGGTGGACATGTGTGTATGTGTGCATGCATGGACATGCATAAGTGCAGATATGCCTGGATGTGCACATACATGGACATGTGTAGATGTGCACAGGCACAGACATGCATGCATGCACAACAGAAATCCAAAGACCAGCTGGTCGATGGGAGATGGGGCATCTCAACACCAGCAGCACGGCAAGAGGTAAGATATTTTTTTCTTTCATGAGCTTCTGTTTCGTCATTTGCAGGGAAACAGAAACTCACAAAAGAAACGCCATAGAGATCTGACCTGTGGCAATGGCGCATGTACCAGCAGAGAGGGCTTTACATGCCACCTCTGGCATGCATGCCATTGGTTCGCCATCATGGTTCTAAATAAACAAGCTGAGATTGAATCATATGTCCAAAAAACATATTTCATTTTAACATCACTACACACAACGCTGGAACCAGAACAGCACATGTACCAATATCTTCCCTGTTAATTAGCCCAAAACCATATCAGAGGAAAGATGGATAGAAGCTGGCTCAGACTGATTGATTTAATAGTATTTTGTACCACTAACTTCATATGATTTTTTTCACAATTTATAAATAGATGCATAAAATCCATACAATTAGTAGTCAGGAGGCCCAGAGTCACCTTACATTAAACTAGAGATGGGAGGATCCTAGCCTCTGACCATGCTGTTGTGAACACTATCACGCAGGCATTGTCAATTGCTTGTAGAGCAACCTTTATATTGGAAGAAGAGTGTCATTATAACATCATTTTAACAGCAGAACAACTAAAGGCAACTACAGCTGTCCCTGCAGCTGGCTAGGGGCAAAATTCAGGTGATATCAGGAGGATTGTTGCTTAATAGTGATTAAAACAGTGAGGGTCTTCATGCTATTTTTAAAAAGTATGGATACAATCTGGCAAATTGTGTGGCCAATGGGAATCTGCTATTTTCCCCCGCACACCAATTTCAACACTACCGTATTTGCCGGCGTATAAGACGACTGGGCGTATAAGACGACCCCCCATCATTTCCACTCAAAATATAGAGTTTGTTATATACTCCCCGTATAAGACTACCCCCTCTTCTGCACACCTTCCACACACCAAATAAAACGTTTGACTGCTGGACAAATATCAACAATACAATGACTGAAATTTGTTTCAATCCGTCCCTCATCACCCAATACTTCAAACTCCCGGCAAATTAATCTCTCCACAGGCTACATCACCCTGATTCTACCGATTTCTTGGGGAAAAGGTGCAGAGCAGGCAGAGAAACGGTGAGGAGGGGGGTGGGTGGAAAAGAGCGATCCAAGGCCACATAGGAAAAGCCCCTGCCACCAGCTTCCCGGGAAAGCAACTCACCCACCCTTCCTCCTTTCCCTCCCCCCCTCTTCCACCATATTACCAGGGTTTGGCAAGGGGTGAGGCGGAGAGGGGAGCAGCAGCAGCAGAGGCACCTGCTTGGGCACGACAGCAACAAGATCGCTTGCCTGCTTACTGTCCAGCTCCCACACTGCTGGTGCCGGGCGGGGGGGGGGAGGAGGGATGCTTCCCCGTTCCCCTTGGCAACCAGGCCCTCCACTTCTGGATTCCCTTCCTTTCCTTTCCATTCCTCTCCATTCCTCTCCATTCCTTTCCTTTCCTTCCTTCCATTGCCTCCTTCCCCCTCCCTCCCTTCTTTCCTTCCTTCCCTCTTACCCTCCATCCCTCTTTCTTTTTCTTTCTTTCTCCTTCTCTGTTTCTCTCTCTCTCTCTCCTCCCCCCCCCACCCATCTGTCACTCTGTGTGTGTGTGTGTGTGTGTGTGTGTCTGGGTGTGTGTCTGTTTCCCCCTCTCTCTCTTTCTGTCTCTCTAAGTCTGCCATTCTCTCCCTCCCTCCACCCGGGGAAGCAGCATGTCAGTTGCGGAGGTTATCCCGCAGCGAGCGGACAGAAGACCCAAGCTGCGGCTAGTGCAGGCGAGGAGGAGGGGCCAGCATGTCGACTGGGAAGGTTATCCCGCAGCGGGCGGGCGGGCGAAGGACCCAAGCTGCGTGCTGCCGAAGCCGTCCGGGGCTGGGCGTGCGGCGCCCGGATGGCTTTGGCGGCACGCAGCTTGGGTCCTTCGCCCGCCCGCTGCGGGATAACCTCCCCAGTCGAGATGCTGGCCCCTCCAGGAAGCCCCAGAAGGTGCAGGGCGCTGAGGTGGCCGTCGGAAGGAGGCGTCCTTTCCATTCCTCTCCATTCCTTTCCTTTCCTTCCTTCCATTGCCTCTCTCCCCCTCCCTCCCTTCTTTCCTTCCTTCCCTCTTACCCTCCATCCCTCTTTCTTTTTCTTTCTTTCCTTCCTTCCTTCTTTCACTGCTCCCTTCCTCCTCCCTCCCCCTTCTTTCTTTCACTCCCTCCCTCCCACCCTCCATTCATCTTTTTTCCTATTTTTCTTTCTTTCTCCTTCTCTGTTTCTCTCTCTCTCTCTCCTCCCCCCCCCACCCATCTGTCACTCTGTGTGTGTGTGTGTGTGTGTGTGGGTGTGTGTCTGTTTCCCCCCCTCTCTCTTTCTGTCTCTCTAAGTCTGCCTCTCTCCCTCCCTCCACCCGGGGAAGCAGCATGTCAGTTGCGGAGGTTATCCCGCAGCGAGCGGACAGAAGACCCAAGCTGCGGCTAGTGCAGGCGAGGAGGAGGGGCCAGCATGTCGACTGGGAAGGTTATCCCGCCCGCCCGCTGCCGGCACCGGAGTCTCTGCGCGGCTGTGGAGGGTTTCCTCCTTTCCCCTCTCTCTTCTCCCTCTGTGTGTCTGTAGAAAGACGGGGGGGGAGGGAATCAGAGTCAAACAGACACACAGAGGGGGAAGAGACAGAGGGGGAAAGAGGAAACCCTCCACAGCCGCGCGGAGACTTGCCGCTTTTCCATGCATGCCTATCTTTTGCACGTCAACCAGTCGGGGCATCTGAGGTCCATACTCAACTGGAGGGCGCCGCATTGGGGAAGCGCCCCCCCCCAGCCCCGGGGCTTCCCCCTCCCTTCTTTCCCTCGCCTCCTTCCGAGCCAAGGATATCTATTTTCCATGGTGCCGCCGTTCCCTTCTCCGCATGGCCCGAGTGCCTGTTCCTTACTGCGATGGTCTCAGCAGCTGCCAGCGCGCCGCCCGGCTCGCCCGCTCACGGCTCTTGCCCACTCTCCGCCTCGAAAGCCGGGAGGAAAGCCGAGAGGGAAGCGGCATGGAAAAGCGCTTTTCACCGCGGCTTTTCTTGCCCGCTCTCCGCCTCGAAAGCCGGGAGGGAAGCCGGGAGGGAAGCCGGGAGGGAAAAGCGCTTTTCTCCGCGGCTTTTCTTGCCCGCTCTCCACCTCGAAAGCCGGGAGGGAAGCCGGGAGGGAAGCGGCATGGAAAAGCGCTTTTCCCCGCGGCTTTTCTTGCCCGCTCTCCACCTCGAAAGCCGGGAGGGAAGCCGGGAGGGAAGCCGGGAGGGAAAACCACTTTTCCCCGCGGCTTTTCTTGCCCGCTCTCCGCCTCGGAAGCCGGGAGGGAAGCCGGGAGGGAAGCGGCATGGAAAAGCGCTTTTCCCCGCGGCTTTTCTTGCCCGCTCTCCACCTCGAAAGCCGGGAGGGAAGCCGGGAGGGAAGCGGCATGGAAAAGCGCTTTTCCCCGCGGCTTTTCTTGCCCGCTCTCCACCTCGAAAGCCGGGAGGGAAGCCGGGAGGGAAGCCGGGAGGGAAAAGCGCTTTTCCCCGCGGCTTTTCTTGCCCGCTCTCCGCCTCGGAAGCCGGGAGGGAAGCGGCATGGAAAAGCGCTTTTCCCCGCGGCTTTTCTTGCCCGCTCTCCGCCTCGGAAGCCGCGAGGGAAGCGACCCCCTTCCACGGCATGGAAAAGCGCTTTTCCCCGCGGCTTTTTTTGCCCGCTCTCCGCCTCGGAAGCCGCGAGGGAAGCGACCCCCTTCCACGGCATGGAAAAGCGCTTTTCCCCGCGGCTTTTCTTGCCCGCGGGGAAAAGCTTCCCTCCCGGCTTTCGAGGTGGAGAGCGGGCAAGAAAAGCCGCGGGGAAAAGCGCTTTTCCATGCCGCTTCCCTCCCGGCTTCCCTCCCGGCTTTCGAGGTGGAGAGCGGGCAAGAAAAGCCGCGGAGAAAAGCGCTTTTCCCTCCCGGCTTCCCTCCCGGCTTCCCTCCCGGCTTTCGAGGTGGAGAGCGGGCAAGAAAAGCCGCGGAGAAAAGCGCTTTTCCATGCCGCTTCCCTCCCGGCTTCCCTCCCGGCTTTCGAGGTGGAGAGCGGGCAAGAAAAGCCGCGGAGAAAAGCGCTTTTCCCTCCCGGCTTCCCTCCCGGCTTCCCTCCCGGCTTTCGAGGTGGAGAGCGGGCAAGAAAAGCCGCGGAGAAAAGCGCTTTTCCCTCCCGGCTTCCCTCCCGGCTTCCCTCCCGGCTTTCGAGGTGGAGAGCGGGCAAGAAAAGCCGCGGAGAAAAGCGCTTTTCCATGCCGCTTCCCTCCCGGCTTCCCTCCCGGCTTTCGAGGTGGAGAGCGGGCAAGAAAAGCCGCGGAGAAAAGCGCTTTTCCCTCCCGGCTTCCCTCCCGGCTTCCCTCCCGGCTTTCGAGGTGGAGAGCGGGCAAGAAAAGCCGCGGAGAAAAGCGCTTTTCCCTCCCGGCTTCCCTCCCGGCTTCCCTCCCGGCTTTCGAGGTGGAGAGCGGGCAAGAAAAGCCGCGGAGAAAAGCGCTTTTCCATGCCGCTTCCCTCCCGGCTTCCCTCCCGGCTTTCGAGGTGGAGAGCGGGCAAGAAAAGCCGCGGGGAAAAGCGCTTTTCCCTCCCGGCTTCCCTCCCGGCTTCCCTCCCGGCTTTCGAGGTGGAGAGCGGGCAAGAAAAGCCGCGGGGAAAAGCGCTTTTCCCTCCCGGCTTCCCTCCCGGCTTCCCTCCCGGCTTTCGAGGCGGAGAGCGGGCAAGAAAAGCCGCGGTGAAAAGCGCTTTTCCCTCCCGGCTTCCCTCCCGGCTTCCCTCCCGGCTTTCGAGGCGGAGAGCGGGCAAGAAAAGCCGCGGTGAAAAGCGCTTTTCCCTCCCGGCTTCCCTCCCGGCTTCCCTCCCGGCTTTCCTCCCGGCTTTCGAGGCGGAGAGTGGGCAAGAGCCGTGAGCGGGCGAGCCGGGCGGCGCGCTGGGAGCTGCTGAGACCATCGCAGTAAGGAACAGGCGCCCGGGCCATGCGGAGAAGGGAACGGCGGCACCATGGAGAATAGATATCCTTGGCTCGGAAGGAGGCGAGGGAAAGAAGGGAGGGGGAAGCCCCGGGGCTGGGGGGGGGGCGCTTCCCCAACGCGGCGCCCTCCAGTTGAGTATGGACCTCAGATGCCCCGACTGGTTAACGTGCAAAAGATAGGCATGCGTGGAAAAGCGGCCAGTCTCCGCGCGGCGGCTCCGCGCGGCTCTGGACGGCATCTGGGGACCTCGCGGATGACCCGGCGTATAAGACGACCCCCCCACTTGGAGGCATGTTTTTCGGGGCCAAAAAGTCGTCTTATACGCCGGCACATACGGTATATCCCTCCCACATAAATGAACAAATAAATAAGTAAAATCCCAAGGAAATTCAGTTCATATAAGCCTGATTTACAGAAAACAGTTTATTATGTGTTGCTAGCTGCAAAGGCAGAGCAGATAAAAGTGAACCGTGTTCACTAATGTATTTCCAAGAGTTTTTTGTTAACCTATCCTATGGTTATTTCCAAGCAGCAACATTTCCAGAAATTTGTATACACAGGTTGTTCTCGGGGTACGAACCTAATCGAGTCTGCCCATTAGGTTCGTAAGTCAAAACATTCGTCAAATGAATCAGACTCAATTTTTAAAATCTAATTCAATAATTGAATCAAATGTTGGGTTAAATGAATGAAGATCTGACTTATTTCCAGCCCACCACCAATCAGCTGTTTCCGGTACAGCTAAGGAAGAACTAAATCGCCTTCAAGAAGCTCCGTTTTAAGTTTTTTTTAAAAAAATCCATTTGCTGCTGATCAGCTCAAGCATCTTCAGACAGCTGCCCAGAGGAAGGGGGGGGGGGGAATTTACAGCACTGATTGCAGTTGCTTTAAAAAAAACATCACTTGCCACTTACAGTAGCTTAACAGTCTCCAGCCAGCAGGAGATGAGGGATGGGTTTTACAGAATTCTTGGCTTGCAATAGTAACAAAGATGGAACGGACCATGAGGTCATCTAGTCCAACCCACTGCTCTCACAAGAGTGTTTCTGATGAATGCCTAATCCAGTCTCTTCTTAAAAGCCTCCAGTGAGGGAACACCCGCAACCTCTGGAGGCAATTTAGATTTAAAACCTCTTTTTAAAAAAAAAAAAAAACATCGCCTTGATCAGCACAAACCTCTCCAGGCAAAATCCAAAACCTCATACAAATAGCTTGCAAATTTGAAAATCAGCAGTTTAGAGAAGAGATGCAGCACACAACATTATAGAATGCTTTGTGTAGATGCTGGCTAGCATTTCTACAAACAGTTCCAATGCAAAGGCATACAAACTTTATCTTTGCAAAAAAAACCCTGTACTTACAAACTGTTATGTACTGACTCCCGTTTGAATTCCCCGGCAACAGCCAGTCGCGTCTGATTGGCCAAGACGCGACTGGCTGCAGCCGAAGCGGGAGACGCGCGGATTGGCCGGCTCAATGACAGCTCCATATAAAAGGAGCTGTCAGAGAGAAGGCGCGCGCTTTTTGTATTACTTCAACTGTTGTTGCTGTTTGGTTGAGTTGCTTCAATAAAGAGCCGTTGGATCAACCGGGTCTGGACCCTCCTTTCTCAAAACTTAACACTGGCGACGAGGACTGGGGCCCGGCATCGATCCTCCTAACCTGATCTCTTCACGCTGCGGATCGAAGAGCTTTAGCGGCAAGTTGTATTTTGCCTCACGATCATGGCCACTCTGCCTCCCTTTGCAACATATGACCCGTCAGCGGAGTCCTGGGAGGCCTTCCTGGCGCGCTTTGACTGCTTTCTCCTCACGGATGTGACGGGAGACATCACCCCAGCGAGGCGACTGGGCCTATTCCTCGGTTGCGGCGGCCGGACTGTTTTCGCGGTCGCACGCAACATAGCCGCCCCGGCTGCTGTCCAAGACTTGGACTGGGCCGTCCTTCAGGCCCGCCTCAAGGCCCATTTTGCCCCGGCGCCCTCCAAGATTTCGCGCCGCTGCGCGTACAGACAATGCCGCCAGCAGCCAACTCAGTCGGTGACCGACTTTCTGCAGGCCTTGCGCGCGGCCGCCCTCCTCTGTGAATTTCCAGCCCCGTTCCTGGATGAGTCCCTGCTCGAACAGTTCGTGGCGGGGCTCCGGGACATCAAGCTCCGCCGCCGACTCCTGGCCCGCTCGGACATTACTTTGGAGCAGGCCATCGAGGATGCGAGGGCCGCGGAGCTTGCGGACGCCACGTCCGACCTCTTCTTGGGCCAGCCGGCGCAGCCATTGCCTTCCCCGCGGGCCTGCCTCGTGGATGAACTCGCTCCGCTCGACCCCCTGGAGGACGGCTCGCAGTTCGAAAGCGTTGCCCGCCTGCAGGCCTCTGGCCGAGGCAACGCCAGGCCCGGCGCCTCCCGAAGAGGGACCTCCGCTTGCGCGGGGTGCGGTGGTGCCCACGCGAGGAGCGTCTGCCCCTACAAAGAGACCATCTGCCGCCGGTGCGATAGGCGGGGACACATCGCCCGCGCGTGCCGGGCTGTCCTCTCCCGCCAGGCTGACCAGGCAACCCACCGCCCTACAGCTGCCCCGCCACCAGCTCCGGCCTATGGAAGAAGGCCCCCGAACTGGCGCTCGGCTCCGGACGCGGCCTGCTACGCTACGACGGACTTCAGGGACACCATTCCCATCGCCGCCGATGACCGTAGGCGTATTTCTACCTCCCTGGCCCTTGAGGGACGCCCTTTAACGATGGAGGTTGACTCGGGGTCGTCCCGGTCCCTCATTTCGTGGGGACAACTGAAGTCGTTGTGCCCCAACCTGTCACCCGGGGACCTCTCCCGCCCAGACGCCATGCTCCGGGACTACCAGGGCAACCCCATTGCTGTCATGGGCCTGCGGAGTGTCCACGTCGCATACGGACGTTTCTCCGGGGCCCTCCCCATCCTTGTGGTCGAGCGGCCCCTTCCCGCGCTCATAGGCCTCGATTGGTTTAGCGCCCTGGGCCTCTCCATCCAGCGGGTACACCGGGTGCCCGCGGTCTCGGCCGTCGAGGCAGTCCTGGCTGAATTCAAGGACATTTTTGACGGCTCGCTGGGCTCATACCGGGGCACCCCTGTCTCCCTCAATCTCGACCCACACGTTGCCCCAATTCGGCTAAAGGCCCGCAGGCTGCCGTTCGCCTTGAAGCCGCGAGTTGACGCGGAGCTTGATCGTCTCGTGGCGCAGGGCGTATTGGAGCCCGTCGACCAGGCGAGATGGGAGACCCCAATTGTGGTCCCCATCAAGCCCGACGGGTCCATACGCATCTGCGCCGACTATAAGTCGACGATCAACCGCGGGCTTCAGGCGAACCCATATCCGGTTCCCGTGGTGCAGCACCTGCTCCACTCCTTGGGGCAGGGGCGCATCTTCGCGAAGCTGGATATGGCTCAGGCCTACCAGCAGCTACCGGTGGATGACGATGCGGCTGATGCCCAGACCATCGTCACTCACCGAGGAGCTTTTCGCTGTCGCCGCCTCCAATTCGGCGTCTCCGTTGCCCCGGGGATCTTCCAGAGCCTCATGGAGCGGCTGCTCCACGGGCTCCCGGGCGTCGTTCCGTACTTCGACGACGTCTTGATAGCTGCGGCCAGCCTGTCAGACCTCGCCGAGGTACTCCGGAAGGTCCTCCACGTTTTTAGGGGCGCGGGTCTTAAATTAAAGCTCAGCAAATGCAAATTTGCTGTGCCGAGGGTGGAGTTCCTGGGCTTCGTAGTCGACGCCCACGGGATCCACCCCGCACCTGCCAAGGTCGAGGCCATCCACAAGGCCCCTGTGCCAAGCTCCAAAACGGAGCTGCAGGCATTCCTCGGCCTGGTTAACTTTTACGCGCCCTTCATTCCCCACAAGGCATCGCTAGCCGAGCCGCTGCATCGATTACTCGATCGCTCGGCAGTTTGGCGCTGGGGCAGCCGCGAGGCGCATGCGTTCGCGGCTGTCAAAGAGCTGCTGACGTCACAGGCCGTGCTCGTGCAATATTCTGCAAGCCAGCCCCTGACACTAGCGGCGGACGCCTCCCCCTTCGGATTGGGGGCGGTCCTGAGCCATGTCCTGCCCGATGGCTCAGAGGCCCCCATCGCCTTTTACTCCCGGACGCTGACTCCAGCGGAGCGGAACTACAGCCAGATCGATAAGGAAGCTCTGGCTGTGGTCTCCGGGATTAAAAGATTTCACGAGTACCTGTACGGCCGCTCGTTCACCGTGTTCACAGACCACAAGCCGCTCCTTGGGCTTCTGGCAGGTGACCGGCCCACCCCCCCCATCCTCTCGCCCAGAATGACACGGTGGACGGAGTTCCTGGCCGCGTACGAGTACGCGCTGCTTTACCGTCCGGGCAAGCATCTGGGGCACGCGGATGCCCTCAGTCGCTGCCCCCTTCCTCAGGTGGACCAGGAGCCGGTGCCGGCCCTCTCCGTCCTGTCCGTGGCCTACGCCAGGCTTCCCCTCACGTCGTCGGACGTGGCTGCCCGGACCAGATCCGACCCCGTCCTCTCCCGGGTCGCCACTTGGGTCCTGCGGGGGTGGCCACCGGCCGCCGTGCCCGCTGAGTTCAGGCCTTTCAAGGCCCGCCAGCTGGAGCTGTCGCTCCACAGCGGGTGCTTGCTCTGGGGGGACCGTGTCATTCTCCCTCCGCCCCTGCGCCGTCAGGTACTCGAAGCCCTCCATGCCTGCCACCCGGGCATAGCCCGCATGAAGGCCCTCGCCCGGAGCTACGTCTGGTGGCCGGGCATGGACGAGGAGGTGGCCGCCTTCGTTGGCGCTTGCCATGCGTGCCAGTCCTCCCGCCCAGCCCCTTCCGCTGCTCCCTCCCAGGCCTGGGATGTCCCCAAGTCACCGTGGGCCCGCGTCCACATCGATTTCGCGGGCCCGTTCCAAGGCCGGACCTTCCTGGTGGTGGTGGACGCTTACTCCCGCTGGGTGGAGGTCATCCTCATGGCCTCCACCACGGCCGAGAGTACCGTGCGTGCGCTCCGGCGCCTCTTTTCCACGCACGGGTTGCCGGACACCCTGGTCTCCGACAACGGCCCCCAATTTCACTCCTCCACCTTCCAGGAATTCCTGGTCTCCCTGGGGATCCGTCACGCGCCTACCGCCCCCTACCACCCTGCCGCCAACGGCCGGGCGGAACGGGCCGTTCGCTCGGCCAAGGAGGCCCTCGGCAGGATGGCCGGGGGGGACTGGCAAGCAAGGGTAGATGCTTACCTCCTCGGTCAGCATTCTACGCCTTGCCCGACGTCAGGGAAAAGCCCCGCGGAGCTGCTGATGGGCCGCCGCCTGAGAACCGAATTGGACCGACTGCACCCCCTCTACAACGAGGTGCAGCCGTGCAACCTGGGGGTTCCCACTCCCCGCCTTTTCACCTCGGGCGAGGAAGTATTCGCCCGGAACTTTGCCGGAGACCCCCGATGGGTCCCCGCAACCGTAGACGCACTAACCGGGCCGTGCTCTTATAGGGTTCGGAGACCCGATGGATCCGAGTGGCGGCGCCATGTGGACCAACTGAGGCGCCGCCACCCAGTGCAGGACGTCCCGTGCCCCCGACCGTCAAACGCGGACCAAGCGGCAGACATCCCGCTGGACGACCTGGAACAGCCGGCCGAACCTTGGCCGGCGGCGGGCTCCAACTCCGACGCAGGACCATCCCCGGGGCTGACGGCGAAGGAACAGCCCTGCCTGGGGGGGCCCCGAGACTCCACCCGGCTGCATCTACCAGCCCGGCCCCCTGCTCACTCCGAATCGTTAGGCCCAACTGGCCCGGCCTACCCTTCCCCTCCGCACCGGGGACTTGACTTTGACTCAAACCCGAGCACCACGCCCCCTCGCCCCGTCCTACCTGTTTCGGAGGCTTCCGGCTTTTCGCAAGGCCGCTCTGACGTAGTCCGGGACTACACCCCCGGCAGGGAGGAGCCCACTCGGACACGTCCTCTTCCTCCGCCTCCCGAAGTCGATCTGAGGCGCTCGGGGCGGAGTCGACGCAGCCCCGCCTACCTCAGCGAGTACGTATGCTAATGGGCCCGCATGCGTACTCGCTGGGGGGGAAGGAGTGTTATGTACTGACTCCCGTTTGAATTCCCCGGCAACAGCCAGTCGCGTCTGATTGGCCAAGATGCGACTGGCTGCAGCCGAAGCGGCAGACGCGCGGATTGGCCGGCTCAATGACAGCTCCATATAAAAGGAGCTGTCAGAGAGAAGGCGCGCGCTTTTTGTATTACTTCAACTGTTGTTGCTGTTTGGTTGAGTTGCTTCAATAAAGAGCCGTTGGATCAACCGGGTCTGGACCCTCCTTTCTCAAAACTTAACAAAACACAGTATTGTAGTTTGCAAAGTACAGTGCAGTACTTAAAAAGAAGCAGTTTCCAAAGTGCTTACGAACAGTACTGTATTATAGAACCGTGATGGCGAACCTATGGCATGTGTGCCAGAGGTCACATGCATTGCCCTCTCTGACGGCATGCGAGCTGTCATCCAGATCAGCTCTGTTGCATATGTGTGCATGCCTCCCGATGGCCAGCTGGTCTTCAGGTCTCTGCCGTGCATGTGCGGGGTGGGGGTGCATGTGTGTGTGGGTGGGTCACACGTGCATGAGCATGGGAGGTGGGCGGGTACAGGATGTCAATGCACATTGCATTTTGGGGGTTTGGGCACGTGCATGCACATTTGTGTGTGTGTGCACACACTTTGGGCACTCAGTCTAGAAAAGGTTAGATGTCACTGCTATAGAGTAACAAAAAAGAATATTTTAAAATATTTACAGGAGCAATTCTAGCATGCTACTGGTAGTTCTCAGTCCAGGCTTTTTAGATTTTTAGATTTTATTAAATTTATATCCCGTACCTATCTCCAATAGGACCCAGGGCGGCGCCCAGGCATTTAAAACACAATATACAATACAAAAATATACAAACATCCTAAAACCCTATTAAATTAAATACTCCTGTGCTAAAAATATAGTTTAAAAACCCTCTAATTAAAAATTTGTATAACTAACCCTCAGTCGTTTATCGGGTAGATTTACCCTAAGCCGGCTTGCTGAAACAGGTGCGTTTTTAAACGCTGGTGGAATAGGCGGAGGTCCGAGGTGGTACGGAGATCGGGAGGTAGGTCGTTCCAGAGGGTAGGGCCCGCCACAGAGAAGGCCCTTCTCCTGGGCGTCGCCAACCGGCATTGCCCGGCTGACGGCACCCGGAGAAGACCCTCTCTGTGGGAGCGGATCGGACGAAGGGATATATGAGGCAAGAGACGCATATAACTAGGCCCCGGGCCATGGAGTACTTTAAAGATGGTGATCAATACCTTGAAGCGCACCCGGAAGGCCACAGGCAGCCAGTGCAGCTCGCGCAGGGCAGGTGTTATATGGGAACACCATGAGGTTCCCATAATCACTCGCGCGGCCGCATTCTGAACTAGCTGTAACCTTCGGGTGCACCTCAAGGGCAGCCCCATGTAGAGAGCATTACAGTAGTCCAGATGGGATGTGACCAGTGCTTGAGTGACTGTACAGCAGATCTTACACAGAGCACCAAAACAAAAAACAAAAATAACTTGGAGCTGGGCTGGCTGCAAAGATTATCAGATCTTGTTTGGCCATGTCTTTTAAATAATGCCTGTGCGCCGCCCTGGGTCCTAACAAGGAGAAGGGCGGGGTATAAATTTAATAAAATAAACAAATAAATGTGACCAGGGACAAATCCCCCCCCCCCAACCTTGCTGGCTTCAGAAAATTGCATCCTAACCCCTAACGGCCCAGGCAACGCACAGAGTTAAAAATGGTGGCCGCTGCAAGTCACATGGCTACAGAGCAGTGGTGGGTTTCAAATAATGTAACAACCAGTTATCTGCCCTAATGAATAGCTGGGTAGGCTTGGCTCAGTGGTCATGTGACTGGGTGGGCGTGGCCAATGCAACATCACTCACATTGATGGGTGCCTTGTCTAAGGTGTTACAATGTCACAAGGGTTAACCAGAGAGGCAGTTTCTTTAAGCAGGGCAATAAAGATTAAGCTAGAAACAACACCAGAATGTTTCCTTCCTGCCTTCCTTACAGGATCCCCTGTAAAGAGGGGAAAAGACAAAAGGAGATTTCTTCCAATAATCGGTTCTCTGGACTGCTTAGGAAGTTACCAACCGGTTCTCCTGAATAGGTGCGAACCTGCTGAATCCCACCACTGCTACAGAGGCCTGCTTTTTTTATCACAGTTTTGAATTACTAACATAAGAACCCTTCCTGAATACATTCATTCTGGTGAAAATTAGCTAAAGGAACCCTCGTATCCAAACAATTACTTATATTAAGAATTCAAATCAAATTCTAATATACTTCTTTCCACATCCCAGTTTTGAGATAAAGTAGTTTCTTCAAGAATTATATGGATTATATGCAAGATTAATATTGTTTTAAAAATCTATTTAGAGCTGAAGGATTAAATTTTTATTCCTGAGAGAATTTTACAAATAGAGCAAAATAATTATTTTCAGCAGATTCATCTGTAATCAGCCTGTTTAAGGCTGCTAAAAATCTAAATTCACCATGCTTTATCCCAACTACAAATATCAATATTTTGTTTAGAGACAGCATACATAAATTACTTTGAAAACTAGGATATAAAGATATTACAACGTAAGATTGATAATAGATTGATGTAGTTACCTTCCTTTTCAAAATGTGGCTTTATAGCCCAAGCATTTTGCCAGAACTACTGCACAGTGCTTTAGAAGAAACAATTAAAGCATATTGCTGCTGGATATGACTCCAGCTAAAAATAAAGCTCTCTCCATTATGACCAATCTCTGCAAAGTTCAATGAAGAAATGTTAAAAGGTGGGTAAGCATAGCTTAGGAAAGGATTAAAGGAAGACAGGACAGAATTCTGGGTCTTGTAGTCCTTTCTTTAATAGCACTTTGAGCTATACTTCAGGAATGAGCTTAATTTACCTCTTTGTCTTCTTTTGACAATGCTGTCTCCAGAAATAAAACAACATCAAAGAGACAAATGTGAGCAACCAACCATATTGTTTGTGTGGGTACCTGTAGCAGAGGTGGGGATAGAAGGGCAGTCCTTCCTCTGCACCAACAGCAGAGGAAAACAACCCTTCATTTGGGAGAGGTTCTGAACTCTCTGTATGTATGCATGTGTGTGTATGTTAGGTTTTTGAGCTGATAAATAAATAAATAAGGGAGACTAGGATAGATCTATTTCAAACTTTTTTAGCTCTCATCAGCTAGCCATACCCTTACTGGGATTTGAACCGGGGCTATATTATATGTTAGGCAGAAGCCTTAGCCACTAAGCCACTAGGTTCTCCTCCTGATCAGCTGTGACAGGGGAATTAAGTATATGCTTGTGTCACAACACCCTGGTAAGCCCCAATTAAGGGAGGAAGCATACTGCTTTCCATTTCTGCCTTTCGGCTCATCACCAGAGACCATCTAGACAGAAAGTTATTAGTTTTGTTGTGTCTTTTTTTTTTACATGTGTGTTAGGTTTTTGAGCTGATAAATAAATAAATAAGGGAGACTAGGATAGATCTATTTCAAGCTATTTAGCTCTCATCAGCTAGCCATACCCTTACTGGGATTTGAACCGGGACTGTATTACATGTTAGGCAGGTGTTTTAGCCACTAAGCCACCAGGTTCTCCTCCTGATCAGCTGAGACAGGGGAAATAAGTATATGCTTGTGTGTGTATACACGCACACACACACAACATATAATCACATGTATACTATTACATAGCCAACATCGTATTGTATTATATTATACATCATATTGTACTATTATATAGCCAACATCATATTGTATTATAATTGATGTAAACATATTGTTTACATCAATTCATTTTACCATCAACTCCCAAAACCAATTATTGGCTCTTCTGCTCTCCATATACCATATTTGTACCTTATCCATCACTTTCTTCTCCTTCTCTCCTCCCCCTCCCTACCTCCTTTCTTCCCTCTGTCTCTACTCTTCTCTACTTCCCCTTCCTCTTTCCTTCTCCTCTCTCCCCTTTCCACTCCTCCTTTCTGTCCTCTTCTCCCCCCCGCCCTCTCTTCTATCCCTCTCTTCTTCCCTTTCCTCTCTCCTCTACTTCACACTCTTCAACTCATTTAGATTTAGATGGTTGGTTTAGATTACTCTTAATTGTCTATAAATGGCAATCCATTTATAAATGGCAATCCATTCAATGTTCATTACAATTCCCTTAATCTACTATATAGAATAGCAAGCGGTGCACATATCACTTTCTTCATCATCTTAAAAGTTCTATATATATCCATGTTTCATATATTATGTCCATGTTTCATATATTTAACCCATGCTTAATTGTCCTTCTATTGTCATATTCAATCAATTAGCAACTCAGTTTAATTATCATGTATAAAAGTGAATCACAACCTTGTTTTACAATCTCCCCATATCAGTTTCATATTTGTTCATATTTTATGTTTTAACCTTTATTTAATTATCTTTCCATTATCATATTCAGTCAGTTAGCAACTCCATTTTATTGTCATATTTAGGAATAAACCCCTTATCTTAGCTTTATATTTTCCCATATAACAATGGGAGAAGGGCGGTATAAAAATTTAATAAATAGTAGTAATAGTAATTTCTAGTTGTCTGATTTTTTCCTGGTAAGTCTTTTGTCCCACTTCTCTATTCCTGCCTTCTCCCTTTTTTTGGTTTTGTCATGTCCACCCTTTTCAATTTTCCTCAAGCCTCCGTCAAAAAGATCTCTTATATTTCCCTTTGTTGTGGCTTAACCTTCTATTTCAATTTTCCTTATGCCACTGTCAACCTCCAAAACATCTTTTGTCTGCTTTTTATTCCCTTTTGTTGGGACAGATCCCCACTTTACAATTTTCCCTATACCATGGCCAAGTCCTATGGAGTATTTTGTCTGCTTTTTATTTCCCACCATTTCTACCCCTTCATTTTCTCTCCTCCCTACTTCGTTCCCTTCTTCCTTAAATACCTGCTTCTCTGAATTCAGAATTCTATTTAGGCTTGATTTTAATGATTTATGCATATTTTTTATAATTTCACGTAGTTCTTCAAATTCCCACCTTTCCATAATGTCCAGTCCCAAAGTTACAGTTAGTTATACAATTCTTATTTCAGAGTCCTGGTCCACCTTAAATTTATCTACTTAAGCTAAGTATTTCCCCAGTTCTTGATTTTATTATTTTTTTCCCTTGCTACTTTTTACTTCTCATTGGTTATAATTGCTCAAAATATATTAATTGGGACAAACTTGCATACAGCCAAATTCGGGTATGTTTCTCTTCCCTTCTGCTTTTCCAAGTTCTGATTTATGGCAGTTGGTTAAATAAAATTTCCCACACGGGCAATATTAGGTTATCAGGTATCAGTATGGAGATGGTGCTTTTTTTCTTGATCTTTCTCCCTCGTTGCATTCCAGTTCTCATTAATTCGAGTTGCTTAACATATGTTAGTTAAAAGACACTCTGACGAAGCAAATCTTCACGCTCCTAGACAAAAACACAACCTTTTCAAGTCCAAAACCAAATTTAGAGTTTGTGTTTAAGTGGGTTGTGTTTAAGTGGGTTTGTCACTTCTCTTCTTTGTCCTTTTTGACCAAATTATTTCGAGCAAATGGCTGTCTTTGGGGCTAGTGATTCAACCCTCCATTTTTCCCCTTCTTTCTTTTCACAAATATCCCGATCTGTCCATCAATATTATTTACGCTATCAAGATTCTTTGCCTTTTCCAAATTCTGATTTATAGCTGTGGGTTAATAGATCTTCTTACCAGCTTTCATCTCACCTCTGGACGCTCCTGTTCAGCTGCTTTGGCCTGAAGCCAGCTTCTTGTGCAGCATGTTGCCATGCTGCTGCCCTGGCTCTGATTCAGAGGGCAGATCTCTGACCTACGAGAGACCTGTTGCACTCCCTCTGAGTCTGATGAGATGCTTCCCCTTCTTCACCCCCCCCCACAGGGGGGTTCTGATCCAAAAACAGTTCTCAAAGAAGGCTTGTTAGACAGGGTTCATGTGAGACTCTTCAGAGCTCCACGTTTGTCCAGCTGGAGAACTTCAGGTCGACCAACTGAACTCTCTATCTTAAATGGGGAAAAGATGCAAAACGATCTGTTTCCCTGCACTAACAACAACACCCCGACATTGCATTTTAAATGGATGGTGCCATTTGTAAAGAGTATCTTGAATTTCATTGTCATTGGTGGCTTAATATGTTATGTCTTTCATGAATATTGTGTAATAGCACAAGTGTTTTTCCATAAAAATACAGAAAAAGAGGAAATGAAAGAAATAATGGAGAAGCACCAAGAGAAGATGGCTGAGGAAAATGCCACGATAAGAGATGTAACTAATTCATTTTCCTTACAATTCTAATTTAAACTTCTCTTTTTGTTGTCTTATTTATATTATATGATTGATGAATGCTTCTTGAAATTTCTGCATCTTAGTTGGAAGAAGAAAATGAATTATTAGCCAGTGAAGTCACAAGACTTGCAAAGGAAAACAAATCCTTGAAGAACAAACTTAGAGAAAGTCAAAGAAATGATTATAATTTTAACTTAACAACATTTTAATTATTTCCATTTTAAAATGAAAATGATTTATTTCTTCCTACGTTTAGCTGTACAAGTACTAGTTATTTTGTTATTTTTTTGCCAAGACATTCTGGGTAAGAAACAGCCAACTGGAAAAAGAACAAAAACACAGGTACTGTATAAATAAGGGTGTGTGAATAAATTAGTGACTAAATTAGCAGATAAAGGAAATGCTGTGGATATAGCATATATATAGACTTCAATAAAGCATTTGACAAAGTAGACCACACCTACATCTTGATAAGATAAAACAATGTGAGATAGACAGTAGCACCATCACATGGATTCACAATTGGCTGAACAACCATGCTCAGTATGTAGCCCTCAATGAAACTACAACTACCTGGAGAGAAGCATGCAGTGAATGCCTCAAGTTTGTTTCCTTCGGCTTTTCAATATCTTTATCAAAAAGCTAGATGATGATGATGTCAAAGGGGACTTCATCAAATTTGCTGGAGCAAAAGGAAAGGCACAGGTGTAGAATAGCAGCAACTGTGGGAGGGATCTAGGTGTCCACCATTTAACTATGAGCCAACAGTGTGCTGCAGCTGCCAAAAAAGCCAATGCAGTTCTAGGCTGCATCAAAAGGGGGATGGCATCAAGATTACAAGTGATAGTATCACTTTATACCTCTTTAGTGAGTCCACATGTGGAATACTGTGTCCAGTTTTGGTTGTCATGATACAAAAGAGATGCTGAGAATCTAGAAAGAATACAGAGAAGACTCAACTAAGGTGATAAGAGGTCTGATGGCTAATTGTACAATGATTGGTTAAGGGAACTAACTATGTCTAGCCTAATAAAGAGAACTAGGGGTGACCTAAAAGCTATCCTCCAGGACTTGAGCAGCAGTCATAGAGATGAGGGGGTCAACTTATCCTAAAAAGCACCTGAAGGACAAGAAGCAACAGATGGAAACTTGTTAAAGAGAGATCCTATCGGAACTAAGAAGAAATTTCCTGACAGGGAGAACAATTACTAATAGAATAGCTTGTCTTCCAGAGTGGTGAGTGTTCCATCACTGGATGTTTTCAAGAAAAGATTGGATGTTCATTTGTCCGGTAGGCTATAAGAATTTCTGCTTTGGACAAGATATTCATCTTGCGGACCTTCAGACCTTGGGGACCATCTGTGTAGAAGAGAAAGTAGTTAATGAAAATAGTTATTTAGTTTCAGCTAAGGAAGTCAGTAAGCTAATCAAGGTCATCAAGGAAGTAAGGAAAAGGGGGGAAAGGGAAGAACGTAGATATGCAGAAAGTTAAAAACACCCAAGAAAAATATGCACATTTTTGTTTATTGTTTAAAATAATTGTTTATTTTATAACCTGACTTACTTCCAGAAATATTGTGCAGTGTACCCAATTGTCATCATCCCATCTTGTCCTTATAATATCTTGGTAAAATAGATTATAACAAAAAACATTTTTCTTTTATGTGAAATAAATGATAGGTCTCTGATACTAGTTGCAACTACTGCTGGGTCAGTTCCTATCTCCTATTTGAGAAACTCTTCATTCCTTGTGAAACATTTATTCTCTGCCTCCTTCATGAGCTAAATTTAACAGATACTGATGCTATAGAGAAAGAGAGAGAGAGGGAGGGAGGGAGGGAGGGAGAGAGAGAGAGAGAGAGAGAGAGAGAGAGAGAGAGAGAGAGAGAGAGAGAGAGAGAGAGAGAGAGAGATGTTCAAGATTGGATGTTCATTTGTCTGGTAGGCTATAAGAATTTCTGCTTTGGACAAGATATTCATCTTGCGGACCTTCAGGGTCCTTTTTAGCCCTATGATTCTAGGTGATGAGAAAGCAATCACATTCTATTAATCAAATCTAGAGCATTAGTCCAGAAATGGATGCATTATTTGAAAAGACCCAAATATTTATATAGAATATTTGTTATAGTCATGATTATAATATGTACCATAAAATGAACACGAGAATATTTAAATATAAACCAAGTATGATCTTTTTTAGTTTTGCTTTCCATTTACAGTTTGCATTTACACTGCTTAAGCCTAAATTGATCAAGCAAACAATAATGAAGAAAATAATACTGTATCATTGCCCCCTTTTAAACAAATCATTCGGAGGTCATTCACCAAGATTTGCAGTAATCTTGGCATCATGAATTTTATATGCCAAATGTTTAATATTTGCTGCTGTTAAAACAAAGTGGTTTAAAATATGATTTCTAAAACTTCTTGGTCATTTTAAAATAATCATTGATTTCACTATGAGTAGGCTTTAGCAGTCATATGATCAGAATTACATATTCACAGTAAGATTTTTTTTGGTGTTTGGGGGAATGTGGAAAAATCCATTTGACTGACAGATATATTGTAAGCGAATAGAACCCTACATTAAGAAAGCTCTAAAAATCAAATCAAAGAGTACAACTGAAATTCATATTTAAAGTGAAAGATGAGATCTTCTGAATTCAATGGAAAAACTTCCAGAAATGTTGCTAAATTAATATTTCCTATTTGAGAATGCATTTTCTCATGGCATTAGAAATGGACTTTAGATGGCTTGTGTTAATATGATTGGCTGAATTGTTCCAAAAGCAAATATGAGGAAAAATCTTAATAATATTCTTCCTACTAAAAATTACCAAAAATTATTCATCAGTTTGAATTATTGTCTATTTCAACGTGGCTAATTTTGACTGGACAAAAATGCTATTTAGGTGTAATTTACAGAAACACATACCAGTTCAGTCATCACCCACATTATAAGGACAGTAATAGGTGTTGGAGTTCCAGGACATTTGGTGAAAAATGGGCTGCTGGTTGAGTAACTAGAGCCAGCAGCCTTACCCAAAGTAAATCAAATTGTAAAGGCAAAAAAGGGGGGAATTGGCAGTAGATGAATATGGCACAATTATTGAATTGTTTATATTCAGAAATCAAGACCCTATTCTTAGTCAATAGACCCAGTCAATACATGAAGGATATTGAAGAAAAGTCAGCTAACATGGAGCTGGTTGAGGTCAGGGTACTGAAGAAAGAAACTGAAGGGTTCATTTTGTCTGCTCAAGAATAAGCCTTGCAGACTAATTCCATGAAAGTACAAATTCAACATGTCAGTAACAACAGCAAATGTTACTTATACAATGAGAAAGATGAAACTGTGGATCACCATATCAGTGGCCACAGCAAAATTTCACAGACTGGTTATCTACAACATCATGATCAATCTGCCAAAATCATACATTGGAAGCTTTGTCAGAAGTTTGGTTTTGAATGCAGCAAAAATCACTGGGAACACCGAGTTCGCAAAATTCTTGAAAATGAACTTCCTGTGGAACTTTCGGACCCAAACAGACCGACATCTGGCCCACAACACAACTGAAATCATTAATGTGGAAAGAAAAAAGTCTGGTTCATTGATATTACAACTCCAGGTCATGCACAAATTGAAGAAAAAAAGCTAAAAAAATAACAAAATATTGTGATTTGCAAATTGAAGTTGAACGATTGTAAGAAATCAATGATTGTACCACTAGTGATAGACATGACAGGGAGATTTACCCAGCTAATCAAAACCACTAATTATTATCTCTTTCTCCTTTTTCATGTTGGAATCAACAGAAAAGACCGTTCACATACACCCCCAAAATTAAAATATGTAGCCTCTGGTGTTCCTCTCTCCACCAAGGTTATTCTTACAGCCCATTACAGAGATTCAGAGCCAGCCTTGTCAGGACTGAAGCTGAATAAAAAAGTATGAAAGCCATTATCGCAACACAGCAGAGATGCTTTCTACATCTAAGGAAGAGGATGGAATGAACAGACAAAATTTAAAACCTGGGGCTGTTATAAGTAAAAGACTTTATTACTTGGTTTTGCAATCAAGATGATCTTAATTATTAAGCATTCTCATATCTGCAATGACTGCAATGTATCTATCTGAGATTTGTCCTTGACTCTCTGCTGGTAATTCCCAAATGAGGCTTTGAATTCCTAGAGAAGAGATTTATTATTGAGCCCAGGGTGAAGCTCTGACAAATATGAAGAAGTGGTCTTGGCATACAGAAGGAAGCCCTCGGCTAGGAAATAGGGAGATGGTGATTGTAGGTCCACTTGATCAATCTCTCTTCTCAACATGCATATAAAACTTCCCTTCTGGAACAAAACAACACAGGCCTCCAAACTTATGAAAAATTGCAGAACAGCTTTGCCCCCTTAAAACCCTCAAAACATCAACTGTCATGTTTTCCCCCCCTCTTGAGAGATTGTTCTATCTTTTTCTCATGTGCTAACATAAAATTTCTTTACCAGGGGAAAATAATGTGCTTCACATTAGAAAAGTACATGTGTGATCTATGTAGAAGAGAAAGTATTTAATGAAAATAGTTATTTAGTTTCAGCTAAGGAAGTCTAATCAAGGTCATCAAGGAAGTAAGGAAAAGGGGGGAAAGGGAAGAACTTAGATATGCAGAAAGTTAAAAGCACCCAAGAAAAATATGCACATCTTTGTTTATTGTTTAAAATAATTGTTTATTTTATAACCTGACTTACTTCCAGAAATATTGTGCAGTGTACCTAATTGTCATCATCCCATCTTGTCCTTATAATATCTTGGTAAAATAGATTATAACAAAAAACATTTTTCTTTTATGTGAAATAAATGATAGGTCTCTGATACTAGTTGTAACTAGTGCTGGGTCAGTTCCTATCTCCTATTTGAGAAACTCTTCATTCCTTGTGAAACATTTATTCTCTGCCTCTTTCATGGGCAAAATTTAACAGATATAGATGCTATAGATATAGCTAGATAGATATA
Organism: Rhabdophis nuchalis; assembly: GCA_039707465.1. Classification (NCBI taxonomy): domain Eukaryota; kingdom Metazoa; phylum Chordata; class Lepidosauria; order Squamata; family Natricidae; genus Rhabdophis; species Rhabdophis nuchalis. The sequence goes on from CM077645.1 coordinate 142,027,269, forward strand.
GAGCTAGAGGTACATAGCTATAGAGATAGAGATAGATATAAAAATTACATTAGCCTAGAATAGAAGACAGAAGTGTTCCCAGGTATCCAAAATGTTATCTTCTTTTAGTTTTTAAAATTCCCACACAGTCTCAAAGAAATAACCACATAACTATACTAGAGAGTGTTGTCTCAAAGAGGCAACTGGAGTTTCTGGTTTTTCTTTGAAGATGTTTCACTTCTCATCCAAGAAGCTTGTTGAGCTCTGATTGGATGGTGGGGAATGGAAGGATTTATATTCCTTCCAGGCAGCTTTTCATTTACATTCTTTTAGCGGGTGGCTAAGGTGACCTGGAGGTTTATCTGTGTCATCAGGGTCACCTGAGTGGTGCAAATTGGTGTGGAGCCTTCTTGGAACTGTTGAAAGGACTGTGTTGCAGATTGGAGATAGATGATGTTGTATCCCTCCCCCTCTGTTGAGAGAGGACTGTTCAATTTTGACATAGATGGCCTCTTTAACCCCGCTTTCAAGCCAGTGATCCTCTCTGTTCAAAATACAGACTTTGCTGTCTTCAAAAGAGTCCCCTGTCTCTTTTAAATGCAGATGGACTGCTGAATCTAGTTCTGATGTTCAGCATGACCTGGATGACTGAGAATCTCCATAGACAAGTAGAGAGTGTTGTTCACATGGGCATTCCAGAAAAATTGCAAACCTATCAGATAAATGCCTACACTGATTTGAGAAGGCCCTAGATCAGAGGTGGTATTCAGCCGGTTTTGATTGTTCACTGGAACCGGTAGTGGAAATCACAGGTGGGCCTGGTTCCATGTCATCCTATTTAGAGATTTAACTCATTTTTTTGTATCTGTCTTTACACAAAGGGATAAAACAGTCCAACCTATCAAAAACAGCACCACAAAAATCAGATTAGGGACACAAGTTGAAATAGGGAAGAAAATAGTAAGTGAGCACCTGTCTATCCTAGACAAGTTCAAACCACCAGGACCAGATGGATTACACCCCAGGGTTTTGATGGAACTGGCAGACGAGATCTCAGAACCACTGAACTATATCTTTCAGAGATCCTGGAACACCAGGGAACTACCAGAGGACTGGAAAAGAGCTGATGTGGTTCCCATCTTCAAAAAAGGAAAAAAGATAGATCCAGGAAACTACAGATCCATCAGCCTGACCTCAATACCAGGAAAGATTCTGGAAAAAATAATCAAGCAACGAATTAGCGAACACCTAGAAGCAAACAAAGTAATAGCCAAAAGCCAACATGGGTTTGTCAAAAACAGATCATGCCAGACTAATCTTATTGCATTCTTTGATAATGTGACAAAATTAGTGGACCAGAGGAATGCTGTCAGTTTAATTGGACTTCAGTAAGGCATTTGACATAGTAGTAGACCATAACCTACTACTAACCTACATAGTAGACCATAACCTACTACTAGATAAAGTAGAAGAATGTGGATTAGACAGCATCGCCACCAGATGGATTCGTAACTGCCTGACCAACCACACGCAACATGTAGTCCTCAATGGAACTGCATCTACATGGAGGGAAATATGCAGTGGAGTACCCCAAGGCTCTGTTTTAGGCCCAGTATTCAACATCTTCATCAATGATTTGGATGAGGGAATAAATGGGGAACTCATCAAATTTGCAGATGACACCAAGCTGGCAGGAATAGCCAACACTCCAGAAGATAGGCTTAAGATACAGAAGGATCTTGACAAACTTGAACATTGGGCACTATCTAATAAAATGAAATTCAATGGTGAAAAGAGTAAGGTTCTACATTTAGGCAACAAAAACGAAATGCACAGGTACAGTATAGGTGGTACCTTGCTCAATAGTAGTAACTGTGAAAGGGATCTTGGAATTCTAGTGGACAACCATTTAAACATGAGCCAGCAGTATGCAACAGCTGCCAAAAAAGCCAACACAGTTCTAGGCTGCATAAACAGAGGGATAGAATCAAGATCACGTGAAGTGTGTTTTGTCTTGTCAATGTTCTATTTCTGTTTTTTTTTTCTGTTACTAGTTTACAATAAAATTTACAAATTTTTTTAAAAAAAGATCACGTGAAGTGTTAATACCACTTTATAATGCTTTGGTAAGGCCACACTTGGAATACTGCATTCAGTTTTGGTCGCCATGATGTAGAAAAGATGTGGAGACTCTAGAAAGAGTGCAGAGAAGAGCAACAAAGATGATTAGGAGACTGGAGACTAAAACATATGAAGAACGGTTGCAGGAACTGGGTATGTCTAGTTTAGTGTAATAAAAAGAAGGACTAGGGGAGACATGATAGCAATGTTCCAATATCTCAGAGGCTGCCACAAAGAAGAGGGAGTCAAACTATTCTCCAAAGCACCTGAGGGTAGAACAAGAAGCAGTGGGTGGAAACTAATCAATGAGAGAAGCAACTTAGAACTGAGGAGAAATTTCCTGACAGTTAGAACAATTAATCAGTGGAACAAGTTGCCTCCAGAAGCTGTGAATGCCCCAACACTGGAAGTCTTTAAGAAGATGTTGGATAGCCATTTGTCTGAAATGGTATAGGGTTTCCTGCCTAGGCAGCGGGTTGGATTAGAAGACCTCCAAGGTCCCTTCCAACTCTGCTATTGTAAGATATTTTTGTGGCCCGGTGCATGTGTGTACAGCATGCGTGTGAACCAAGCACATCCACGGAATGATGGGCGCATGTGTGGACGATGCATGTGTGAACACATTTGTGAACTGGTAGGGAAGGTAAGTAAAAACCACCCCTGCCCTAGATATTTTAAAAGGAGAGGAGGGGGAGAGACAGAGGGAGAGGTGGGGGGAGGGAGGGAGAGAGAGAGAACTCGTCTCCTTGATAACTTGTAAGGAAAGCCTCCATGCCTCACTACAATGTGACATTTCTTCCAAATCTCTTTCTTTTTTCATCTTTTTTGCTGGACTTTTAATTTTTCTCCATCCCACATATGACAGAACAAGAAGGAGGAGAAAGGTTCAGTTCAGCGTGAATTGCAATTACATTATTTCATATTTAGTACCACAGAAATAAGGAATCACAGAAGTGTAGCCCAGGCTATTCAAGAGGCACAGTTTTCAATGACAATGGGAGATGAGCCTGCCTAAGGACGAAAGATGAATTCATAAATCTCTGCATCTGGGTTGCACCATCTAAGACATGAAATAGGAAGATGATGTGGTTGAATGCTTTCCCCATGTTGGAAAGGATAAATGCATATATCAAACTACAATATCAGAGGAAAAATAACAAATTAACAATTCAATGTAAGCTTTATTATGTACAAATATTCAGAAAATTCTACTAGGTAATATTTTAATCTACTAGATACCAGGAATTATTTTAAAATGATATTAAAATCCCCAATTTTAACCAAATCTTCACAGATCATACATTCCTTGTTGTATAAGGCTTTGTAGATCATGGCTTACTTCATCAGATTCCAGGCATGTAATGATATATACAGTAACAAAACTGGTTAATCTGTATATACCAGGCTCTTTGTTACATAAGTGTGTATAAAATAGCAGCCATAAAAATACTTTTAAAAGGGGATACACCAAGTTTAACCAAGTGTTCATGTGCCACAAAAAAGGGGAAAAAGCCAAAAACCAGGAGGCAGATCTATGGAAAAGGCTTGATTCCTAGGAGAGAGAATCTGGAGGAAATCCACCCTATCCAATCTGTATGGATGAGTAAATAACCTCATGGAGATGTGGTCCCATACATAACCTGGCCCACACATCATACAGAGCTTTAAAGGTGTTAACTATCACTTGAATTTCACCAGGAAAGAAACAGAGGCCCAGTGTAGCTCACATATCTTTGCTCTAACAAAGGTAAATTGTGGGGTGCCAAGAACTGTATATGCTACTACAATCTGGACCATTATTTTTGAGTGGTCTTCAAGGACAGCCCCATGTAGAGTGTACTGCATGAGTAAGAGTGAGCAGGGCCTCCCAATCCAGGAATGGTTGCTATTTAGGAAGTGGAGAGGCAAAGCCTTGTTATGATGGAGGAAACACAACACTGCCAAGGCACCACAGCAGCTGAACATCTACAGGATGGAAGGAAATACTGGTTTGTACCCAAAAGCCAGAAGCTGATTGAGTCAAGAATCTTTCATTCAAAATGTCCTGTCCACATTTCCCAAAGCTTCAGAATTGCAAATAGAAACATCAAATTTATTATTATTATTACTTACTTTATTCATAAAACATGAAACTCAGCCAAGTGAACATTTAAAAATGCATTGCAAATACTATTGACTGATGCTAATGGTTGATACAGTTTGCTGCCAGCATCCTAGGTATCAACCAAGTATCTTCTTAGAATGTAAGATGTTTCAAGTAGCGCAGTTTTTTGCAGTTCCGCTGGTGTTATTGCAGGAAGCTGCAATTTGCTGATATAATTAGTAAAAGTTTTGGACATGGTGCCAAGTGCCCCGATGACAATGGGTGTCACTGTGACATGCTTCATCCATAGCCGTGTAGTTTCGATGGCCAGGTCGCGATATTTCATTATTTTTTCTAGTTCTTTACAGGCAAACAAACAATCAACTCTGGTGCTGGGCACAGACAATAGCACAAGATCATACATGTGCAGAGCCTATTCTAAAATGCTCAGAGCTGAAAAAGCTTCTTGGATGAAAAGTGAAACGTCTTCAATGAAAAACAAGAAAGTCTAGTTGCCTCTTGAAAAAGCTTCTTTGGGACAATTGAAGGAATACTTTCTGGGTATCTGTTTCAGAGGTGGTATTCAAAAGGTTCTGACCAGTTTTGGAGAACTAGTAGCAGAAATTTTGAGTAATTCTGAGAACTGGTAAATACCACCTCTCACTGGCTCCGCCCCCATATATTCTCTTGTCTTCTGAGTCCCAGCTGATCTGGAGGAAATGGGGATTTTGCAGTAACCTTCCCTGGAGTGGGGAGGGAATGGAGATTTTACAGTATCCTTCCCCTGCCACACCCATCAAGCTATGCCCACCAAGCCATGCCAAGCCCACAAAATCACGTCCACAGAACTGGTAGTAAACATTTTTGAATCCTACCACTGATCTGTTTGATTCAAATGAAGAGATGGAAGAGATGAATAGGAAAGTCTGGACCTTGTTAAAGATACAAAGTGTGGCATTCTTTTGTGATAGCTTTAAAAAGCTTGTCCACTGCTGGAATAATTGTGTAGTAAATTGCATTGAAATGCAAAGAACTACATGCAAGTAAAATATCCCTATTTTATTTAAGAATATGGATGGGCAACGTTATTTCATATTCAACTCTCATAGAAGTTCTAAAGACCAACAAACAGACATCATCTAAATTATCTAAAATGGTTACAGGAAGAATAAATTCCTATAATTTAGGAAGTTACCAAATGTGGGGGAGGGGGGAACCTTCAAATAGGAATGGGGAAAAATAAGGTTTGATGAAAGTCCATTTACATAAAAAAATGTATGTGTATATATTTGCTATATTGGTGCTTTAGGCCAGGGGTCCCTAACCCCCGGGCCACGGACCAGTGCCAGTCCGTGGCTTGATAGTAACTGGGCCGGAGTGAGCAGCAGAGAGAGTAGCGCAACTCTTTGGAAAGTGTAGCAAACGCTCCGCTATCTTGGCGGCTGGCCGGGGCGCTCTCCGGGGGCAGGACAGGGGCAACAGCCTGTATTGGGGGGTGGGTTCAGGGTACCGCCTGGCCCGCTGGTTCCACGTGACCACCGAACGTGCGCACAGCCCACGTGACTCGACTCACCCACTGGAGGCTCCCACCGGTCCGCGGATTTTTTTTTACATGAAACCGGTCCCTGGTGCCAAAACGGTTGGGCACCCCTGCTTTAGGCAGTGCCTTTTAAGAGTGCATTGGCAAACTTTCAGGAAATGAAAATCATAATTATTTTGTTTGGTTTTGGAAGTGAAAAGCTACAATGGCAGGACAGTGATGTAATTATGTCAAGAATATGGGGAGACCTAGAGCAGTTGGATTTATTTTTCTAGCAGAAAGCCAAATTCACATGTGGGAGGAGATAAGCCTAAGTAACAGCTTATGGTACTTATTACATCTCCTAGTATAAGGGAGCTGAGTTCTGGAGGCTGCAAAAGTCATTTGCAGGCTTGTACCCATGCTTAGCCATAAGCTTCCTTTTTACATTTCTAGTTAGCATATTTTATCGGAGATTTGTAAAAGGATTCTTTCCCCCTCCTGTTTGAGTGCTTGTAGCATCCCTGCTGGAGACTAAACATAATTATTAAAATGTTGTCCTCTGGCAACTGCGTAAAGTCTTAATCATATTGTTCTTTTCGTTCTTCTTTTTTTCTTGAGGTACAGCTTTCAATGACATGGAAATTAGGAAGGCTGCTATCCTGAAGGCAGCAATTAGTAACTGAAATCTTTTTTTTCCCCCAGCATAGAAGTCTCAGAACAGTGCTACATACATTTTTCTCTGAGAGACGTACATGTATGTGTGTTGATTACAGAACTCTCCATAAAACTCAATCATGCAATCATGGATTCTGTAGCCAGGTTCTAAAAATGGATTCCTGCAATATTCTTGAAGCTTGGAAGGGCCTAAGAGAGTTGGGTCAGCTCAGCCTTATTGAATTTCAAAATGTAAGCAATTGGAAACAGGAAACTGTAGTCAGTTAAGTGGTCCTCCAGGCTTCGATGTAGGTGCTCTTCACATATATTTATCCTGGTTACGTCCTTTGACAGTGCAATGCTTTAGAATGCTTTGTTCCACTAGGAAGGCAAAAGAAGCATTGGATTCTCTTACCGTTTAAAGGAAACAATTAAGACGATGAAGGAAGAAATTAGATGGAACTTGATCGTTATCAATGCAAACAAAAAAAAGAAAGAAAGAAGAAAGAGGGGAAACAAATGTATTATACATTTTCAATCATAGGAGGCGTTTATTTGGAGAATTTCCCCCATGTAGCCAGACAGCTTTCCGTATTTGCAGCACACCTACATTTAAAATATAATACAACAGGCACTATGAGAACATCTCTTTCATTTTACTCATTGGGGAGGTAGCCAAAGAAATCTATTCCGAAAATTTATTCTGAAAGGGCAATGGCCTAGTTCAGTGATGGCGAACCGTTTTCTTATGGTGTGTCAAAATTGTGTGGGCACTATTGCACGTGCCCATGTGCCAACTCAATCTTCCTGCCCAACTGCGCATGCAAGTGCAACCCCCCCACACGTGTGTGTGTGTGACTCCTAACGCATGTCCCCGTGTCACCTCCCCAGACTCTGGAAGTTTTCCTGAAGCCTGGCAAGGGCGAAAATGGCCTCCTCTGGAAGCCAGAAATGGATCATTTCCAAACTTCTGGTTAGCCCAGTGGGGTCCATTTTCCACCATCACCAGGCTTCAGGAAAGTCTCCAGAGGCTGGGGAGGGTGAAAAACACTCCCAATGGCCCAAACCGGAAGTTCGGAAACAATCCTTTTCTGGCTTCCAAAGGACCTCTGGGGGCCCAGGGGAGGCAGTTTTTTCCCTCCCCAATCTTTAGGAAAGCCTCCGGAGGCTGGGGAGAGTGAAAAATAGTCCCAATGGCCCAACCAGAAGTTGGGAAACAATCCATTTTCAGCTTCCAGAGGCGCTCCAGGGGTCCTGGGGAGGCCATTTTTGCCCTCCCCAGGCTTCAGGAAAACCTCTGGAGTCTAGGGAGGCTGAGAAAAGGCTCTAACAGGCCAACCAGAAGTTCAGGAACCTCTGGTTGGGCCACTGGGGGCATTTTTAGTCCTCCCTAGCCTCCAAAGGCTTTTCTGAATCCTGAGGAGGGCAAAAATGGCCTCCTCTGGCCTTCTGAAATGGGTGCTGATGGCTGGCATGCCACCAAATACGGCTCCGCGTGCCAACTGTAGCACATGTGCCATAGGTTCACCATCACAGGTCTAGTTAGTGAATCCAGAAAGAATTCCTAGCTTATAAACAACAGGGAAAAATTAGAACTCTCCCATAGGCTTCAAGGTGTTCCTGATGCTTCCTCCACTATAATCTAACTATGGCATGAACATAACCTTACATTTTTTCTAGCCGTGCCATGCCCCATGATGTTGCCTTCTTCTTACTCTCAGCCTATGACTGAGACAGGCTAAACTGATCCTCACTTTTTTCAGTTTTAAAGTACTGTTTTATCTCCGTAACATGGCAGGAATATTTACAAAGTGTAACTAATCTAATGTTTTTCTGAGACTTTTGTTTTCAAAGCCCAGTGATGAAGCTGGGGAATCCTGGCACCTACTAATCACTTGTGGCTGATGTGGGCATGTCTCCTCCCCTAAGTCTTACTCTTTTTTCTGCCTCCATTTTGTTTGTTTGCTGGAGGAAAAAGCAGGTATTTTGCTAATGCCGAAATGAGGGATTAGTCCAGACTGGATTTTCCTGGGAACAGCAAGTAGCACAAGAATCCCACAAACTGGGAAGGATGCTTTCAAGGAAGCCCTGGTTCACCCCCTCCTTAAAAATACATCACTGGATCCCACCTGCCTGGACAATTTACATCTAGTTTTCAAACTCCTGTCATTGGGGAAGGTTATGGAAATGGATTACCTGGACCTCTTTTATTCAGGATTAAGGGCTGATTACGGCAGAGTAACAGTGTTGGTCGCACTTGTCGATGATCTCTGGTGAGTGTGAGATGGGATAGTGTAGGGGTGTCAAACTCACGTTGTCATGGCAATGTCACATGACGTATTGGGACTTCCCCCCCCCTTTCCTTTCTGGGTATGGGTGTGACTAGTGCATGACGCATCCAGCCCTCAGGCTGTGAGTTTGACAGCTCTGTGGTAGTGCATCAGTGGTGGGTTTCTGCAGGCTCGCACCTAATCGTGAGAGCCAGTTGGTGAAATTTAGAGAACTGGTGAGAGGGGGTTCCACCAGCGTACCTAGAAGTAAATCTGGCCCGCCGCTGCCAGTGACCCAACGGGAAGGAAAGGAAAGGAAGGAAGAAAGGAAGGAAAGAAAGAAAGAAAGAAAGAAAGAAAGAAAGAAAGAAAGAAAGAAAGAAAGAAAGAAAGAAAGAAAGAAAGAAAGAAAGAAAGAAAGAAAGAATTTATCATCACAATTGAGTCAAAAATTTTGGTTGCTAAGCAAGAAATGTTTCACCACATTTTAAAAGGTGGCCACTCCCACCCTGTCACATGACTGCCAAGCCACGCCCACAAAATAGGCCACACCTACAGAGTAGGTTCTAAAAAATTTGAAACCCACCACTGTAGTGCATCCATCCTCTCTCCTTGACCTCTCAGCAGCTTTTGATACCGTCAACCGTGGTATCCTTATGGATCAGCTTCTCTATATTTACCACTCAAGCAGGAACCTGGTTTGGAAACACCCAATTCTCTATCTTAACTAGCAGGCATGTATTCAACTGGCTTATTTTGAACCTGGGTTTAGCACTATATAAAAAGTGCACGTACAGCGAGCTAAGTGCACACACAAGCAAACTTGGCAGTAAAGCTGGCCAGAGCCCATCCCTGATTCATTCATTTATTCATTCAGCTTTCATAGTGGCCCAAGGCACACTCATGACACTGGGTGGCTCACATAGTTAAAAGCAAACAAATAATATAATCAATAAACATAAAAGCACAATAGCCCTCAAAAACAAATTTAAATTTTTTTTAAAACCAACATTAAATACCAAAATGTAAAAATATGAATGCAAGTCATGAATCAATCATTATCTACCAGTCTCTAAACCATAGCCAGATGCCCAGGCCCATTGACACAACCATTCTTTTAAGCAGTGTTTTTCAAATTTGGCAACTTTTAAGATGTGTGGACCAACTCTCAGAATTCCCCAGCCAGCTGGCCTGGTAGTTGAAGTCCACACATCTTAAACTTGCCAAGTTTGAATAATAATGCTTTAGCGCCTTTTGAAAAGCAAAGATAGTCATGGATGAGTGACATAGGGCTCCCTCAGCAGCTATTGGGCCTTGGCAACTACCCAATTATGTCTATCCCTGGAATCAGTCCTGAAGCTTCCAGAAGTGAGATAATATTCGGTTGATTAAAAAGATAAAACAGTTTAGGTTGGTCCCTTTGAAGCCCTTCCTGCATGTCCTCTTATCCTCCAGTAATGCATTTCCTTTGTAGCCAATATCGCTATTTGCAAAAATCTGAACAACCACTTGTTGACAGCAAACAGAGTGTGTTGTCTCTAGAATAACAACTACATAGATCAACTACATAGATATTATTAAAATACCTACCATGTTCCTCCCAAAATAAGATTGGGTCTTATATTAATTTTTGCTCCAAAGACACATTTTCATCTGAAAGTCTTATTTTCACTGAAGACTTTTCTCTGAAAGTCTTATTTTGGGGAAAATATGGTACTAAATGCATCCATCTGGTTGAAGATCCCAACTGGGGCTTATTTTTGAGATAGGGCTCATATTACAAGCATCCTGAAAAATCATGCTAGGGTTTATATTCCGATTGGGTCTTATTTTTGGGGAAACACGATACTATACTAAAAATGCTTAAGATTGCAGCATATAAACTCACCTAAAGACAACAAAGAGAGTGATAAAAAGCTCTAAAATACAATCCTAGAAGTTATGTGCCATGCATAGGTGTACCTTAGTGCACACACACATGCCCAAGAGATTAACTAACACAAATAAGAAATCATTTTTCAAAGCACAATCAAAAGCATTTCTGATTTTCTTAGAAAAATAAAATGGCTACATTCAATTTTTCTACCACTTTGGTAAATAATGTAGACGAGGTAGAAAACAATATAGTATTTTTATTTCCTCCTACAATGGGGAAAAATAGGTTCAGATGGATTAAGGGCTTAAAGCTTTTCAAAATAAAGCTTTTCAAAATAAAGTCACAAGGTGAAGAAAATCTGTATACAACTAAAAAAAAGGCAGAGTTTTTTTAAAGAAATTGAACAGAAAGTTTGAATGCTCCTCATGTTATCCACTTATATTGGACTAGGAAAAGCAGTTAATAACTTTCTAGTTTTTGACATCAGTGAAGGATGCTGGGATGTGTAATTCAGTAAAATGTAAAATGTGGAGTAAAATGTGGAGGGCCAAATATTCTCCACTCTTAGCAGTTCTCCATACTTGCCATAGTTCAATCCTGCAGAGAATATAGGTAGTAGTCAACTTATAAAAGTTCATTTAGTGACCATTCAAAGCTACAACGGCACTGAAAAAAGTGACTTATGACTGTTTTTCACAATTACGGCTTTTGAAGCATCCCCATGTTCATGTTTAGATCAAAATTTAGATGTTTGACAACTGGTTCATACTTACAACTGTAGCTTGTCCTAAGGTCATGTGCTCATCTTTTGCAACCTTCTGACAAGCAAAGTCCACGGGGAAGCAAGATACACTTAACAACCAGGTTACTAACTTATCAGTGATTCACTTAACAACTGTGGCAAGGAAGGTTGTAAAATGGGGCAAAACATACTTACCAAAGGTCTCTTAACAACAGAAAATTTTGGCTCAATTGTAGTTGTAAGTCAAGGACCACCTGTATTGGCTCTAGTTTGAATCTGAGAAAACCTAAAAAGCCATCATGTTCTTTTTAATAATGTTCCTTATTAATTCCCCCCCCCCAAAAGAAGAAGAAAAGTGAACTGATCAAAGGTGATAGGAATATTCAGATATTACTGGGTGAGATGTTCAACCCTTTTTTTACATCTTTCTATAACTAGAAGAAGAAAAACAATTAGAACATAAAAAGTAGAAACAGCCATTTCAGAACATCATGTCCCTGTTTAATTATTTCTAAGCATGGAAGATGGGGATGCAACCATTTGATAGCTGAATCCCATTAATTTGGAGACAGTTGCCATTTATCTTTTGATAGAAACCAGAAGGTTCAAATGAAGTGTATAACTACCAGGCCTAATAGGGGAAAATGGTGTTTTCATCACTGTAAAAGTGAATCCCTGATCAAAGGAGTCTTGCCAATTCTTTTTGGAGATTTTAAAAGAAAATGTAGGCTATAGTTCATCATACACCGGTTGTTAGGCTAACAAATGAAATATGAAAAATGCAGAGAGCTGCAGAGGGAATTAGCTGTATAATTGTGGCTATTGTCAGAGGGAGCTAAAAAAAACTTAAAATCCTCTTGAAGTTTGTTAAATATTTATCAGTTATGCAGGAGCTGAAGAGCTTCAGTCAGGGAATAGTGAAATCTGCATGAGAAGAAATAATATCAGATGTAAACATGGAGGGTTCATCTTGTTTTTGCCATTGGGACACAATTACCTGGTGCTAATAGAGACTTCTCCATTATATAGTTTTGCAGAAGAAGGTCACTTCATCTCTTCAGTTTATATTGCTAATGTCAGTTGGGTGTGTTCAACTATGCTATTAAGCCTGAAAAGTTTTAAGGATAAAGACAAGAGGTTCTCTCCTGGAAAATGAATTGCCAAGACCAAATCAAGAAATCCTTGACTTCCGGTATCCGGCTCCAGCGGAGACGGGCGAGCCTAGGGCTCGCTCGCCGCTTTGTTGCCATTTCTGCCCCCCCAGGGGGGCGAAACTCTCCGGTTACCGGAGGTTTCCCGTAGGGTCGGCTCAGAGGGAGCGGCCCTCGTCACGGCGGTGGGGAGGGCGCTCCTCTCTGCGACCTAGGAGGAGAGGAACATGCCAGCGGGGTTTTTTTCCTTCTCCAACGGCTGTCGGTGCCATTCGCTTTAATGGAGAGGGCTGAACGGAGAGGTCGGGCGGATCGCCGAGGCTTCAGCTGCGAGAGGGAGTGAGTTTAAAAGAACACCTTTTTTTCCTTGCTGCCAGCCAGGCTGAACGGACTGGGAGGGGGGTGTTTAATTTTAAAAAAAACCCCTCGGATTTAAGCGGCACGCTAAGATGGCTTCTCTGCAAAGAGAAAGCGGAAACTTTCACTCCGGACGGTCTTTAACAAGGGAAAGTGGATTGTGACTTTCTGCAACATTGTTTCTAGGTCTGGCTGAACTTAAAAAATTCTTTTTTTTGCTACTCTCTCCCTCTGGCTAGATGGGCGGTGGAAGTGGCTTCTCTTTGTCCCTGCCTAACTATTTCAACTAAGGAAAATTTCCAGCGTCTCTTTGAAAGCAGGACTCTCTCTGGATTTTTGAAAAAAAATTTCTTTTGATGGATTTGTGACTTCTTCTCTGGAATACCTTCGTTATTACTATTTGCTGATTTGGGAAATTGTGTCTCTTTTGGTTTCTGAATTGTTTGCAACTTCACAGCCCTGAATTGAACTGAGCTCCTGATCTGCTCCACCAGCCCCACCCGGAAAACGCCATCTTGGTGGCAGTGACTCTAACTTTTAACCATGGCACAAGAAGCAGCACTTGTAAATTTGGAACAAAGGATGGCTTCTCTTGAAACCTCTATGCAAACTTTGATATCAGAAATAAAGGCCCAGAGGGCTGAAAATAGTACTTTTAAAAAGGAACTATTGGATACTCAGAAGCAAGTGTTGGAGAATACACAGAAGACCGAGGAATTGGAGGGGGGGCTGGAGGGGGCTAAGGGAGAGATTAAAAATGTTTCTAATGAGGTGGGGGAAATAAATGGGCATGTGTCTAGGATAGATATGGAAAGAATGACATATTTTTTGAGATTTCAGAATGTTCTTGAGGAATCTGGTGAATGCCTACCTGATCTTATGAGTACAATTTTAGCAGACTATTTACAAAAACCCAAAGATGAGATCAGGGGGGATATTGACCTAGCCTATAGAATTAATTCTGCATATGCCAAGATGAATGAAGTGCCTAGAGAGATACATGTGAAATTTGTTAGAAGGTCAACCAGAGAGGAAGTCCTGAAAGCGCAGAGAGAGAAACCTTTAATTTATCAACGAGAAATGGTCACTATCTTGAAGCAGATCCCTAGAAAAATTAGAGATTCAAGAAGGAAATTTTCCTTCTTGTCTAAAACCTTGTTTGATCACGGGATTTGGTTCAAGTGGATGACACCTGAAGGGATGCTGGTGTTCTGGGAAGGAGGAAGAGTGAGGATTAAAACAGTTGCTGAGGCCGAAGCCTTTCTTAAAAAACATTCCTCTGCCCTGGGGGAAGATCCAGGGGGGACGGAGGGGGTCACGGCCCCGCCCGCGGGGGGCCAGGGAGGAGAGAAAGAAGATACAATAGCCAAAAGACTTAGATCAAAAAAATAACTTTGCCTTGATTTTTCTTGAACAATTTTGTATAATATTTCTATCCGGACTTTTTGTGAATGTCTGACAGCATGGAAGGGAAAATTTAGGTAAATGTACTTGCTTCCATCTTGTAGTGGTATGGAAAATGTTTTCTATGTTAACTTTTTTAATGTGTATTTTGAGGTCTCGGAAGGTCCGACGACTCTGACGTGAATGCTCTCAAAATTTCTTTGTAACCATTACCCTATCCTGTTAAAAAATGTAAAACCAATAAAACTTTTTCAATTAAAAAAAAAAAAAAAGAAATCCTTAAACCTAGGAAATCTAGGAGCTCTAAGGTTTAATGACAAACTAAACATCCCTGAAGGAGTAGAGATAGCATTGCCATGGAGGTGAGTGGCCTGATGGTGAATTCGGATTGACAAAGTCTCTCTGGAAAAAGGAGAGATCATGAGATTGGCCATTTGCATTCAGTACATATAGAAACAAGTGCAAATAAAGCCTTCATTAGAGGTTATTGCAGGGGTGGGTTTCAGCTGTTGGGGAAATTTAGTGTGCCTTAGCGTACCTGTTCTTCCGGAGGCCCTGACAGGCCCACGTGGCATGCGCTGCTCCCTTCTCTTTGATAGCCACCTTGTTTCCAATGAAGGTGGAGGGGAATCCATGCAGAGGGAGGAAGTTGCATGGATTCCCCACCCCCTTCATTGGAAACAAAGCGGCTGTCAGAGAAGAGAGCAGCATGCGCCCATGGGCTTGTCCAATGAATCCCCACCTCCTGTTCCTTCTTCCCCTGTTTGAAGAAGCCACACAGGTCTTCTTTCACAGCCTCCTCATTTCCAATTTGGGGGGAATGCAGAGGGAGGCAGAACGTGGATTTCTCTCCCCCCTAACTGGAAACGAGGTGGCTGTGAAAGACAAGGGAATGCGCCCCATGTGACTTCTTCAAACAGGTGAAGAAGGAACAGGAGGGGAGTTCAGCTATTGGAAAAGCCCGCATGGAGCTGTGAAAGACAAGGGAACGTTCCCCATGTGGCTTCTTCAAACAGGCAAAGAAGTAACAGGAGGCTTTTCCAACAGCCGAACTGGAAATGAGGCGATTCAACAGCTGCATTTTGCCTTGAAACTTGTTGTCCTGGCAACCTGAAGGAGACATTCTCCCAGTGGCATCTAAGGTGCTCCTACCCTTAGCCAGGAGGGAGTAAGGATGACTGGGTACGGTTTGGCTCCTCCTGGTTCTCCTCAGATCATCGGGGGACCTCGTGCACCTGCTTGCTTGCGTGGCCTGCGTGCTTCTAGTGGGAATGGGAAGCACAGGGATCTTAATGTTGTAGGGCAGGGGAGGCTGGAGCGGGAGGTTCTTGCACAGCAAGAGAGAGAGTTGCCACTGGAAGAATGTCCCCTTCAGGTTGCCAGGGCAGCAAGTTTCAAGGCAAAATGCAGCTGCTAGAATTGGTGCACCTGCAACTTAATGCTTTCTGAAGTCTGCATTACCGGGAGCAGCAGCAACAGTGGGTGCCACCGCCACCCCAGGTGTCCAGCGCCCTTGGGAGTCTCACGACTATTTGTGTATCTCTCCCAAGCTGCTCTTGGAAGGTAACCACCAGCAGATCCTTTGGGTTGGAGGTGAGTGAAGTGCGCAGTGGCAGGAGAGGCTGGCCATCACTAAAGCCAGCTCTTGAGGAAGGAGGCAGAGATGAGGCCCAGGGCTCGCTTCCCTGCCTCCTTCTCCCAAGAGCTGTGGGCAGAAGGGAAAATGAGGTTTCTTTGCCAGCCTTCCAGCTGGCAAAACAAATTTTTTTGCCAACTGGAAGGTATGTGTGTGTGTGTGAGAGAGAGAGGGAGAGAGAGAGAGAAAGAGAAAGAGTAAGAGAAAGAATGAAAGGAAGGGAGAGAGAGAGAAAAAAAAGAGAGAGGCAAAGATACACTATCTTGCCAAAAGTATTCACTCACTTGCCTTTACTGACATATGAACTTGCAATAAGTGACATCCAATTCCTAATCCATAGTGTTCAATATATGTCGGCCCACTGCACACTAATCTGAAGGCCACATGAAGTTTGGAGGTCTGTAGCGATTGACTCTGCAAAACGTTGGTGACCTCTTCACACTATGCGCCTCAGCATCCACTGACCCCTCTCCGTCAGTTTACATGGCCTACCACTTCATGGCTGAGTTACTGTCATTCCCAAACACTTCCACATTCTTATAATACAGCTGACAGTTGACTTTGGAATATTTAGGAGCAAGGAAATTTCACGACTGGATTTGTTGCACAGGTGGCACCCTATCACAGTTCCATGCTGGAATTAACTGAGCTCCTGAGAGTGACCCATTCTTTCACAAATGTTTGTAAAAACAGTCTATATGCCTAGGTACTTGATTTTATAAACCTGTGGCCGTGGAAGTGATTGCAACTCCTGATTCTGATTATTTGGATGGGTGAGCAAATACTTTTGGCAATATAGTGTAGAATGAGAAAGAAGGAAAGAAAGAAAGTTGGAGAGAGAGAGAGAGAGAGACAAGAAAAAAGGAAGAAAGAAAGGAAAAAAATAAAGAAAGAACTTATGATCACAATTGAGCCCAAAATTTTGGTTGCTAAGCAAGGGTGTTGTTAAATGAGTTTCACCACATTTTACAAGTTGGCCACTCCCACCCGGTCACATGATTTGCAAGCCACACCCACAAAATAGGCCACACGTACAGAATAGGTTCTAAAAAAAATTGAAACCCACCACTGGGTTATTGTGTACAGCATAATAGAGAACTTAAAAAGAAAAGTCAAGAGAAAACATTATTTTGGATGAAACAAAGAAAAGAAAAAAGAACTAAAGACATTTTCAGAGTAGTTATATATTTTGTAATAAATTAAGCTTTTACAATGACAATGATCTAGGTTAACATAAGTGCTCCAAGAACTATAATAAAACACGTGGAATTATTCCTGAACAATTTCCTTTATTCTTCCTCATCTATAGACAAACTCTTGCCAAACTGAAAACAACTATATGCATCACTATAGATACACCATGGTGGGTTTCAATTTATTTTACTACTAGTTCACTTGTGCATGCTCACTTGCTCATCTAATGCTTGTGCACATGCACAGAAGTATCCAGGTGGGTGGGCAAAGCCTTCCACCACCATCACTATCAATTCGCCTGATCTGGGGCAAACAGGCAGAAAATACACTTTAAGATTTGCTAGGAACCTTCTTAATTCTTTCCTATCCAAACTATTGAAAATTTGCTGCCTTTTGCCTTCTGGAATGCAGCCCCTCCCTCCTGAGATTCCAGACCACATCCCACCACGGAAAGAGAAATAAAAAGGAATTAGCTAAAGCAAATAAATAAATAAATGGAGTGGTTACTAAGGGAGTGGCTATGAAAAGAAAAGTGAACAAAATTATTAAACTTAATCTACACTTCACAGAAAGTACAAATAATAATTAATGGAGATATAGCAAAACCCTTCTAGATACAAAAAAACCAACAACACAGGGATTTCCACTTTCTCTTCTCTTGTGTATTTTGGTTCTCGAAATACTGAATAGAGATAAACTCCAAGATAAGATCTTCTTCTTCTTCCTAGCATATTCTCTCTAGTGAAGCTTTTCGGATCATTGAACGCAGTGGTGGGTTTCAAATTGTTTTAGAACCTATTCTGTGGGTGTGGCCTGTTTTGTGGGAGTGGCTGGGTGGTCATATGTCCAGGTGGGAGTGGCTTGGCAGTCATGTGATCGGGTGGGTGTGGCCAACTTGCAAAATGTGTTGGAACTCACTTAATAATGCTCTTGCTTAGCAACCAGAATGTTGGCATTTGAAGCACACACGTCTTAAAGCTGTCAAGTTGCAAGACCCTTGCATCCCTAACCCTTTACAAAAAAACTCCAGGGGTGTTCAAATTTGATAGCTTTAAGACTTGTGGACTTCAACTCCCAGAATTCCTCCTTTCCTCACTCAGCTGCTGGGGTGCCGTCAGGACAAGCGAGGTTTTAGGCGGAACTGTCCCTCCTGCTCCAGAGAGCCCATGCCGGGAGAGAGGAAGCGGGGTGGTTTGAATGTGGGCAAGTGGGTAGTTTAGTGGCCATTGAGTGCCTGTAAAGGACACGTGAAATAACCGAGGGTGAAGGAGCTCTCCTTCGCCCTTGGTGGTGGTGGTGGTGGTGCTTTCTTTTGCGCCTCCTTTCTCTCATGCCTCCTTTCTTTCTCCATCTGCCTTCTTCACTCATTCAGGCAAGTGGAGAAAGAAAGAATACGTGTGATAGCCAAGGGTGAAGGAGCTCCTTTCTCTCAGGCCTCCTTATTAGCAACTCTGGGTTCAGAACCAGTGTTACAACTCTGGTCCCTTAACCAGTGTTAGCAAATAAATGCGGAATAGTATAATTCACTGGACAGTAAAGAGATACGTTGCTGTAAACCACAAACAAACTCTAAAAACAGTGATAGTAAGAAAATAAACAGTCTTTACTTTGTAGCAATTAAAATGCTTCTTCCAACTAACTCTCAAACAATGATTACAGTCCTTCACCAAACAGAGTTTATCTTACAGTGATGCATAAACAAAACCTCCTTCTTCTTCACAGTCTTCTCAGCACAGGAAATCACAAGGAATCGATCAGGGAATGAGCTGCATTCCTGACCTTGATTATATAGTATAGCTGATACTCACAGCCAATCAGACTCAAACACAGTTCTTAAAGTTACATAACTTCTGAAGAACATAGGCTCATATATATTGTCAACCCAATATAAGGCTGAATATCCTAACACTCCTTTCTTTCTCCGCCTGCCTCCTTCAGTCATTTGGGCAGATGGAGAAAGAAAGGACGCACACGGTAGCTGAGGGTGAAGGAGCTCTCCTTCGCCCTTGGTGGTGGGGGTGGGGGTGCTTTCTCTCACTCCTCCTTTCTCTTGCACCTCCTTTCTTTCTCCACCTGCCTCCTTCACTCATTTGGGCAGGCAGATAAAGAAAGGATACATGCAATAGCCAAGGGTGAAAGAGCTCTCCTTCGCCCTTGGTGGTGGGGGTGCTATCTCTTTGCCTCCTTTCTTTCTCCACCTGCCCAAATGAGCAAAGGAGGTGCAGGCTCCAAACTGCCCACTAACCTGCATTCAAACCAACCTGCCTCCTCCTGTCTCCCAGCATGGGCTCTCTGGGCAGGGAGAGAAGGTTCTTTCCAAGACCGGCTTTTTTCCTTCCCTTCTGTGGAATCAATCCATAGGGGGAGTGCACGGACTGTTTGGTGGTGATGGGGAAATGGAGGCTTTTTTGCCATTTCCTCATCACCACTCAATGGTCTATGCCCTCTCCCTATGGATTGACGCTGCAGGAGGGAAATAAAGAAGCCAGTGTTGGGAAAAACCTTCTCTCCCCCTCCAGAGAGCCCATGCTGGGAGTTAGGAGGGAGGCAGCCTGGTTTGAATGCAGGTGAGCGGGCGGTTTGGGGTTAATGCCTCCTTCGGTGGTTCGGAAAGGTGGAGAAAGAAAGGAGGCATGTGATAAAGCACTCCCACCACCAAGGGCAAAGGGGACTGCCTCAGCTATCATGCACCTCCTTTCTTTCTCTGCCGAAAGTGAAGGAGGCACTACTGCCTGCCTGCCCACATTCAAACCAGGCCACATCCTCTCTCCCCACATGGGCTCTCTGAAGGGGGAAGGAAGGTGTCTCCCAAGACCTGATACCCTTACCTTGCAGCACAGTTCTGGGATGGTGGGATATTATTTTTTTTCTGGTACGGGGGTTTAGCCTCAACCCCTGCCTTCCTGCCACCTCCAGTCCAGCCCCACTGACCTTATTTATTTATTTATTTAGATTTCTAGACCGCCCCCTCTCCCCAAGGGACCTGGGGACACTCCTAGCTACAGTTAGCATTCTCCTAGCAATCCTTCTTGGCTGCACCCCCAGGATGGTCACATGGTGGTGGTGCGCAAGCTGCTGAACAAGGACCTGCCTGGATACCTGGAGAAAAAGGATCGGCAGGAGAAAGTCAACTGCTGCTGGCAATGGGGCATAAAGGAGCAGCTGCCCAGCAGCTGCTGCATCCCATTGCACCCAGGGTGGCCTCAATGTCACACCTCCCTGCCACCTCCAGTCATGAGCAACCTCCTGACCAACCCACTGACCTCAGAACACTCTGCTAGACAGCCTCTCCTTCATGTCCTGTTGCTGGCTGTAGCTGCATCTGAGCAGGTGTTGTGCTCCCAGAGTGGTCACATGGGAGGAGTGCATGGGCTGCTAACCATCCTAGGGCCCACCCAGTTGCTTCTGGAAGGGGCAGACAGATGGGCAGCATTCCCCTCCCACCTCCCTGGCTCCCTGTAGTCTCGGAGCCTTGACTGGGCAGGCAAAGGAAGTGGGTGGGTGGGGCAACTATGGTGTGGATGGGCGGGGCGAGCAAATGAGCAAGTGGTGACTGGGTGAGTGGGGGGAGCGAGCGAGAGGGGGCAGTTCATGGGATGGAGAGTTCCAGTACGGGGTCTCCAGAAGATCAAGTACAGGAAGGCACACTAAATTTCACCAACTGGGAGGGTGGGGCTGCACCGCGTCGACACAACGCGAGGTCTCAGCACTCTGAGACCTCCGTTGATACTTTTGCTGCCCCCTGGTCCATTCAAACCTAAACCGTCCTGTAGGGACAGCGACGAGGAAGACCAAGCCTTGCTGGTCACAGGGGTATCGCAAAACCCCTGTTTGACCCAAGGGAAGAGCTTCTGCAAGGCATCAAACAGGCAACCCCCAGGGCTGGCAAAGACGGGGCAGCTCTGGAAGGAAAGAAGCAAGCTGAAAGGGAAAGTGCGAGACCGGGAAGGTTTTTTTTTTTCTTTTGAAACATTTTGCTTAAAGAATCTTTTTTCTTCTTCTTAAACTTCACCAACTGGTACACCCATTCCAGTGCATAACGGCTGAAACCCACCCCTGATTGAATGCCACTTTGCACAGTCAGCTGCATCTCCAGGGCACAGGCCCATGGTTTGTATATCTTTGTTGGTGGTGTCTTGCCATCTCTGTTTTGGATGCCTGTGAGGTCTCAAGCGATTTCTAGTTGGTAGGCAGACTTGGCAATGGTGGATGGTGCTGCTCTCAGGACATGTCCATACCAGGGGACCCAGCCTTCTCTCATCTTCTCTATAATTGGTGCCATACCAAAATGCTGTTGAATGGTATAATTTGTGATGTGGATACTCCAAGATGAGATGATTATGGGAATAACGATTAAAAAAGAAAGCTATAAGTTGAGGAATTTTGCAGATGATTTTGTGTTGGATTTGGAATATCATTTACAGGGAATTAAAATATTAATGGACAAATTAAAAGAATATGGTATGTTCATAGATTTTTAGATTAATAACCAAAGATGAAGATGTTAACAAAAATGTGAAAATAGAAGATCAAGCAGAACTGATGAGTAAAGGGGGGTTTGAATTTGAGAAGGAGGTAAAGTATCTGGGCATCATGATGATAAATATTGAATTGTATTCAAAATAACTATATTAAGACATGGAATGTAGTTTAAAAATATGTGTTAAATGGGAGAAAACACAAATGTCTTTGCTGTAGAGAATTTCTGTGATAAAAATGAATGTTTTGTCTAAAATGATGGTTTTGTTTCAGACAATACCTATTTTGACAACTGATGCACCATTTAAACAGTGACAAAAAGATATATCCAAATAAGTGTGTGGCAGCAGAAAAAATGTCATATTGGTGTTTTGTTGGCTGTAAGCCATCTAGAGTCACATCTAGACAAGATAGGCAGTATTTAAGTTTAATAAATAAATAAATAAATATTGTTGTATGGATTACCATAATCTTTGCTAGGTTAAGACCACAGACATCAAATCTATCCTCAAGAGGAAGTGCAAACCCATCTAGAACAAGTATACTTCCCATATCCTGCAGTTCAGCCTTTGGAATGTGTAACCATTTTATCTTAATACAGTTTCTTCTTATTCTCTCATATTTAAATGTATACAGCCTGGAGACATGTGGAGGCTCTGGAGATATGCAACTTGAGTCACAGAAAAGGACAAATGTAGCTGAATATTATCATCTTACTTAATAGTTATTTTAAATTATATATTTATCTTTTGTATTTTGTATGTTTTTAAATTTCCTGTGCGCCGCCCTGGGTCCTCTGTGGAGAAGGGCGGGATATAAATTTAAATAAATAAATAAATAAATAAGTAAGTAAGTAAGTAAGTAAGTAAGTAAGTAAGTAAGTAAGTAAGTAAGTAAGTAAGTAAATAAATAAATAAATAAATAAATAAATAAATAAATAAATAAATAAATAAATAAATAAATAAATAAATAAATAAATAAATAAATAAATAAATGACAATCAGCTCCAAATTTGAGCAATCCTTCTGGCAAACTAATACAGAAGTTAAATAGCATAGGAGACCTGTAGGAGCTTCCAAATAAGAGGCCAAGCAGAGGTTTCCCAATTATGACTTTCCAATTATTCCTAGAGAAAAGGAAGTAAGCCATTGTCAAGGGGTGCCTCAAACTCTCAACTTCTCTAAGTGCTCCATCACAAAATTTGATCAATAATATTAAAAGCAATTGAGATTCTTAGGATTTTGTTTTTCTTGGAATATCTTATACACCCAGGTAACACTATCATCTCTATGTCAAACCTAGGTATAAATTGGAAAAGTTTGGGAAACTCAATATCTGTGGTTATAAATAATGACATCCTATGATGGCTTTTCAAACTAGGACTTTATCATTGTCTCCCTGTGTAGGGGATTCAATTTGCACAAGTGAAGTATGAATGATCTCATTGATTATTAGCACAAGGTATCTTTAGAACTTTTTATAAACTAAACCAGGAAGTACAGAGACAAACAGTTCCAGAACCTTACCCATTTTGTTCAGGGATCAAACTAATTGGTTCAGACAAATGGGTTATGGACAAAGTAGATACAGAAATGCTGAACACCCAGCTTGGTGCATTGTCAGCAGACTGGATAGTCTGAAGTGCCCAAACCATTTACAGAAAATACTAGAGTAATTTGGAGTTAAGGAGCCAGCTGAAACTGCTGAAATTTGCACAACAGTTCTGAAGGATACATTGTGGGGGGGGGGGAAATCCGTTAATTGTTCTCTCACTTGATTGACATGGCATCAGCTTTTGATGATGCCTCCATTCCTCAATCCTTTGTCATAGTTGCTCAAGAAACCTATCCTCAGTGCCTAGAGAGATACATGTGAAATTTGTTAGAAGGTCAACCAGAGAGGAAATCCTGAAAGTGCAGAGAGAAAGTCCGTTAATCTATCAACAAAAAACGGTTGCTATCTTGAAGCAGATCCCTAGAAAGATTAGAGATGCAAGAAGGAAATTTTCCTTCTTGTCTAAAACATTGTTTGATCACGGGATTTGGTTCAAGTGGGTGACACCCGAAGGGATGCTGGTGTTCTGGGAAGGAGGAAGAGTGAGGATTAAAACAGTTGCTGAGGCGGAAGCCTTTCTTAAAAAACATTCCTCTGCCCTGGGGGAAGATCCAGGGGGGACGGAGGGGGCCACGGCCCCGCCCGCTGGGGGCCAGGGAGGAGAAAAAGAAGATACAATAGCCAAGAGACTTAGATCGAAAAAATAACTTTGCCTTGATTTTTCTGAACAATTTTGCATAATATTTTCTGGATTTTTTGTAAATGTCTGACAGCATGGAACTGAGAATTTAGGTATATGTACTTGCTTTTACCTGGTAGTGTTATGAAAAATGCTTTTTTTTGTTATTTTTTTATTGTGCATTTTGAGGTCTCGGAAGGGCCGACGACTCTGACGTGAATGCTCTCAAAATTTCTTTGTATCCCTTACCCTACCCTATAGAAAAAATGTAAAACCAATAAAACTTTTTCAATATAAAAGAAACCTATCCTCATGGTCATCACCCAGAACTTCTCTCTTTGTACTCCAGTGAAGCACAGGACATGCTTAGGAACCATCCTATTAAACATTCAGGAGATTTGATTAAGATCTAAACCCAATAACTCATGAAGCACTTAAAACATGTATGTGTGTGTGTGTGTGTGTGTGTGTGTGTGTAGGAGAGCAGATGATTGTTTTTAATAGTGACAGTAAAAGCATAACAGTTACTAACAGTGCCAAAAGTTTCCATTCTTCATCTCCAAAATTCTTCTTCTAAGTCTTGGAGAGGGTAAATGAGGTATTATAGAAATGATTCATATACCTCTCCCTTGCAACCACCATTTTTCTTGGAATAACCCACACTGATTCAATATAAAGGGCATTTTTTTTCCCTGTAAACTAATGTGCAACTACTGTAAATAGTATAGCCTAGCTCTTTGGCTTTATTTCAAAAGCAAGCCCATAAGCAAGCCCATTCTTTCTCCAGCAGATTGCTGTGTAGGAATGTTAGGATAAAATAGTGTAAGAAAAAAATGGGGAGATGTCAGAATGAGAATAAGTATTGTGGACCTATCCACATTTAACCCTTGCTTGCTCCAGTTCAACATATCTTGGGATTGTGGCTCTCAACAGAAAACAAAACAATTTTTTTTCTGTGCCCATTCCTGCTCAAAGTACCTACTAAAACCTGGTGAGGGGACAAATGCAACCTCAGCTAGTTGCACAATCACTCATTGTGATTTAAAATTATGCATGAACAGCTCTGTAATTACCCTCTGTCCAATTACTCTGTCACACCATCAGATGGTACAATCCTTTGGATTGTAATTCCACATGCCATAAGACTTGAAATACGCAATAACATCACAATAGCCTAGTAATGAATCATCAGAACAAATCTCTGGAGAGAAGAGAGGGGGATAACTTTGTGCTGCTCATTTGTTAAGTAAATTGTTATTAAAATAACTTATGTAAATGGAGCCCCTTTCCCCTAAATTTATCACAACATTTTAATTTTTAGTTCTCCAAATAGCATAAATCTTCAAGAAGAATATTACAAAAAAGAGGCTACAAACTGTAACAAGTAACACTGAGGAATTGTACTTTCAGGACAGAGGTGGGTATGAGAATCTTTATTATGGCATTACAGCATAAAGCTAGGCAGTGTTTCTCTAAAAGGACAGTTGGAGGACTGCAGCAGTTCATAACCTCAATCCAAAGATCTTTGAGTGCAGTGCTTCATCATGGGACTTTGTCACAACCCAGAGATGGATGCTTTGTAGAGCACTGACAGAGTCAGGTCAATGCCCTAGAATTGGTATGATGAGATTTTCAAAAATCTTGGCTAAGGCATTGGTGGGGAAGAGAAGAATTTCAGTTCTGCATTGGAACACAAAGAATTTGGGATAAGCACTGCAAAAATGGCAGGGCTGGAAAAACCTTTACTTTTTATGTTGAAAAGCTCCCAGAGCTCAAAGTTGGATCATTAAATGACCAGGAAAAAAAAATAGATAACATGACTCTTTTTGCCTTTGCTTCTGGACTATGTGCCAGAAAATGAAGTATTTATTCAACCCATTTGTAAACTGCCCTTCACCCTCTGCACTTGAACCTTATAGCAATGCTGTGGAATAGTTTTAGCTTTAAAAAGTGAACTCCCAGTGACTGTCATGATCAAATAGTGTTGGGAGATGCAAGGGCTACATATAACTTGCTTGGGATAAGTTCTTTGGCTTGGAAAGTAGTGCAATTAGTGCTTGCTGAGCCCAGACTGAAATAATCTACAAAAACACAAAATTTGGTTTTGGGGATGATTTAATGACCTGTACTGGGGATTCAGATTTGTGTAGCCCAGATATGGTGGCCTAAACACAATCCATTTTGTTTTATCTTGGGGTCAACTGGAAATATTTGACTCTCCTGTTTGTTGACATATTGAAGCAACATTTAGAAAATATAGCAACTGACTCTCCCATTACTTTTTTCTAAAATCACAAAAACATTGATCTGCAATGTCCTTTGGGTGGTTTCTGAATTGCCAGAATCTTTTTATTTTGTAACAGTAGAATCACATTTGCACTGAACAGGGTTTGCAAATTTTTGACAGATATGTGGAAGGGTGTAGTGGGTTATAGACTACAAAAAAAATCATCTACCGGTATCAGTGCCCATATTTCTTCCATGATCTCAAACCAGTATACTTTTTTTTCACATAATCAAGTCTGTGAGTCAGGGTGGGCTGAGAGAAAGACTATACAATCCAAATTCACCTAGTGAGCTTCATTAGGGTAAATTTGAACCTGGGCTTCCTGGGTTGTAACCCAACAGTTGTAACCCAACCATTATGCTCCAAAGCTTTCTGTTTTCTTTGTTGCCATCTAGGTCATATTTCTTCACTTTAAGGCTGTGATTATGCAAAAATCAGAAGATAGATAGTCTTTCTTTAGAAACCCAACGGGTTGTATAAGCAGGTATATAGTTAGGAATGCATATAAAGAAAAATGTACTAGCACAGCATTTATGGATCTGACAAAAATAAACCTTCAATATTCTAGATAAGTAGACTATTGTCAATTTCAGGCAGAAACTCAAGTGGCTAGAGGTTCTAAATAACTAATTTAGTTATTGTGATCGCTGAGGTGGCGGTTGAGACCCCCAGGCTTTTAGTCATGGGGGATTTCAACCGGCCATTGGTAGGCGGATCATCTGAGGTAGTTCAGGAGTTCATGGCCTCCATGACGGCCATGGGCCTGACCCAAGTAATTCATGACCCCACGCACACTGGGGGACACACACTGGATCTTGTTTTTGCCTCCTGCCAGTGGTTGAGTGATCTGGGATTAGGGGAATTAGTCATTGAACCCCTGTCATGGTCAGATCACTCTCTCCTCCAGCTCGACTTTCCAACTGCTGCACCCCACCACGAGGAGATGGAACAAGAAGAGTTAACGGAACCCAGGTGCCTGATGGACCCTGTAAGGTTCCAGATGGAGCTTGGGCCAATGCCTGAATCCCTGACCCACAACTCGACTGAGGACCTAGTGGCCGCCTGGAATAGTGCGGCCGTGGGGGCCTTGGACCGGGTCGTGCCTTTGCGGCCTCTCACTCGGCATCGGTCTACCTTGGCTCCTTGGTTCTCTGAGGAGCTGAGGGAAATGAAACGCCAGAAGAGATGCCTAGAGAGCACTTGGAGGTCCACCCGCGCCGAACCTGACCGAACATGGGCAATGTCGCATTTGCGGACCTACCTTGTGGCGATGAGAGCGGCGAAACAGGATTATCTCGACGCTCTCATTGTATCCGCAGATAACTGGCCTGCCGCCCTGTTTAGGGTGACCCGCTCCCTCCTTCATCAGAGGCCGCGGGAAGCCCCTTTGCAGGGTCGGGCAGAGGAATTTGGATCTTACCTGCAGGATAAAATTGGTCAGATCTGGGGCGAGTTAGCCTCCAATTGGGTTGGTCCGGGCGGGGTGACGGAGACAGGCCTTGAGACTATTGTTTGGGCTGAGTTTGACCCAGTGACTCTTGATGGCATGGACAGGATACTGGGGCGGCTGAATGCCACCACATGTTTATTGGACCCGTGTCTCTCCTGGCTTGTACTGCCCTCCCGGGAGGTCACACGAGGCTGGCTCCAGGAGATTGTTAATGCTTCTTTGAGTGAGGGGCTCGTACCGACCGTCCTGAAAGAGGCAGTGGTGAGGCCCCCTCCTCAAGAAGCCCTCCCTGGACTCAGCTGTGTTATCTAATTACCGTCCGGTCTCCAACCTTCGCTTTTTAGCGAAGGTTGTTGAGAGTGTGGTGGCAGGACAGTTCCCCCAGCACCTGGAGGAAACTGCCTATCTAGACTCACGCCAGTCCGGCTTCTGACCCGGGTACAGCACTGAGACGGCATTGATCACGTTGGTAGATGATCTCTGGAGGGCCTGGGATAGAGGCTGTTCCTCTATCCTGATCCTGTTAGATCTCTCAGCGGCTTTAGATACCTTCGACCATGGTATCCTATTGCACCGGCTGGGGGGGTTGAGGTTGGGAGGCACCATTTTATGGTGGTTCTCCTCCTACCTCTCCGACCAGTCGCAATTTGTGTTGGCAGGGAGGCAGAGGTCGACCTCTAGGCCCCTTAAATGTGAGGTACCGCAGGGGTCGGTCCTCTCACCCCTCCTGTTCAACATTTATATGAAGCCGCTGGGTGAGATCATCCCTGGTTATGGGGTAGAGTTCCATCTGTATGCTGATGACACCCAGCTGTACATCTTATTTATTTATTTTTTATTTTATTAATTTTATACCCCGCCTTTCTCCTACAAAAGGACCCAGGGCGGCGCACAGATAAATTAAAACACAACGTACATAAATAGATCAATTATTAAAATCCAATTAAATTAAATTACCCTGTGCTAAAACATTTTAAAATTCTCTAATTAAAATTTATAACTAAAAAGTCCAGATCGGGTGTCTCTACCCCTAACCACCCCAATGATGCCGTCGAACTGATGTCCTGGTGTTTGGAGGCTGTGCGAGCCTGGATGGGGAGGAATGGGCTCCGACTCAACCTGTCCAAGACCGAGTGGCTGTGGTTTCCAGCGCCACGACATAGCCAGTTGGTTCCATCTCTGGCTATCGGGGGCGAGACACTGGCTCCCACAGAAAGGGCATGCAACTTGGGTGTTCTCTTGGACTCTCGGCTGTCCTTGGATGACCATGTGATGGCCGTAGCCAGGGAGGCCTTCTATCAGGAATACCTGATACGCCAGTTGCGCCCCTTTCTGGATCGTGGCGCCTTACGCACGGTCACTCAAGCTCTCGTCACTTCCCGCCTGGACTACTGTAATGCTCTCTACATGGGGCTTCCCTTGAAGTGCACCTGGAGGCTTCAGTTAGTGCAGAATGCAGACGCGCGGGGGATTTTGGGAGTCTCTAGACACTTCCATATAACACCTCTCCTGCGTGAGCTGCCTGTGGCCTTCCAGGTGCATTTCAAGGTCCTAGTGACCATCTTTAAAGCGCTCCATGGCATAGGACCTGGCTACTTGCAGGACTGCCTCCTGCCACATACCTCCATCCGACCTGTCCACTCACACAGGGTGGGCCTCCTTAGGGTGCCGTCCGCCGGACAATGCTGGCTGGCGACTCCTAGGGGAAGAGCCTTCTCTGTGGCAGCCCCAGCCCTCTGGAACGACCTGCCCCCCAACCTCCACACAATCACAGACCTTCGCCTCTTCCGTCGAGCACTAAAAACATACTTCTTCCATGCGGCCGGCCTGACATAGTTGTGTATATTATTGAATTTTTAGTTGGGTTTTCAATTAAGTTTTAGCACAGGCTAAATTTATTTAATCTAATTTTAAACTTTCTTGATGTCTGTATATTTTTATTTTTATTTTCTTATTCTTGTGCACCGCCCTGAGTCCCATTTGGGAGAGAGGGTGGTATAAAAGTACGAACAAATAAAATAAATAAATAAATAATTAAAGTCATAGAACTGAACTTGCTGATTTGAAGTTAACATAACTTTGCTGAGGAGAAAAGCAGCTTGGGATAAGGTAGGTGTGAATATCCCAGAAGGAGACCTAATAAATTTACGAGCCTTGAGACAAAGTTCAAAAGAAATCCAATCATTTATTAGGATCAACATTCTAGCATTACTTCTGTGAAGCCAAAACTGAAAATCATTTAATGATGTCTGCACTTTACCCCCTGTACCTCCTCCCCTCTCCCTAATCATAAATCACATTAGCCAATTAGCAGTGTAATTGAATCTATACATGCACATTCACAGGCCAGCTTGAGATTCCATTCTGACCACAGATATGCATGGATTTTTTTTTCTTTTCTCTATGGCAGCTTGATAATAGTCATGGAGATGTTTTATGAGCTGACATCAGGCATCCTTTCTGCTGTGTGAAGGGTGGAAGGAGAAAAAAATGGGTGAGGAACAGAACAATGCATGCTAACTGATCATAATGATGAATGTGTGACTGAGAAATTCTGCAAAGATCATAAATGTAGATCTTGGTCACACAGTTACTTTTTCATTGGTATTACAACTGTAAATAATCACTGTCCAAGGCAGTCACTAAAAGAGGAGTATCTGTAATTTCTCAACTCTGTCATTATCTATCTGAGTCACTGTGGGCCCTTTAATACTACAGCAATAGAGATAGACAAGGGAATGTTGGACTTTTCTGATGTTACGTTGCATTGTTTTATTCTGGAGAGCCTCTGATAGTTCATTATTTGTTGCTATATGAACTGATGTTGTTCAGAATAAATTTGGGAAGGATTCTAGTTTAGCGCTTTTCCTGACCTGTTAATTTCCTGCAGGTGGGTTTTCTTTTCAGGAAAACAGGATATAATCCTGAAAGCTCTTTTTTTTACCCTCTCACTTAAAATGGGATAGTTTAATATTGCGATAGTGTCTTGCTTTACAAAGCAAACACAACCAGATTATATTTGCCAAGCTGTACTTGATGGGGTAAACAGAGCGCTCTCAAACAGTAGGACTGAAATAAAAGTGAACAGAAAAAGGAATGCAAATTCGGGTGGGTATAGATACAAACCAAAGCCCTTGCAGTGAACAGAGAAGTGATTGAAGTCCTGCAAACCAAAAATAATGAATCTGAGGAACTCAAAGAAACTCTGAGCAATTTGGTTTTGAAAATGTTTAAATTAGCAACCATGCCTACAATTTTAAAAAAAAATGCTGGGAAGCTAGCACAGCAACTACTGTCCCTGTAACTCAGACATTGTCTGGAAAGCACCGCACTGCCTTCTGCTTTGCTACAGCCACCACATTCCACCCTCTGATAATTGATTACTTAGCAACAAGTGTGAGAAGTTCTAAAGCAGAGACCAAGCACCAAGCCATCCCAATTTAGAGCTGAACAAAGCATCTACTGATCAGATGCACCGACTATAAAACTTCAAAGAGGCCCACAGACTGAGGGTGACAGATTTCTTATGGTCTTCTCCAGATTCCAAAGCAGTTTTACAGTGTTGTCACGTGTGAGAAGAAGTTACTTTCTCTCTGACGTTTGTTCAGAATGCCATACATTTCCATACCTTAGGCTTTACAGTTATATTGGGACTATACCACCCCAATTTCAGCCATGGGTTATCAATAAATCCAAAGGGCATCAGTTTAGGAAGGAATATCCTCCTAGTCCTTAATTCTACAAGAGCCTGCCTGCAAACTAAACCAGAAATTCTATGCTCATATGTGAAAGTAAGCCTTCCCTCCTAGTAAAAATACACCAGATGCTCTACAACAGGTATTTCCTGTTAACAATGTTAACATTAAATAAATGTTTCTCGAATGTTAGAATCCATATATTTCCTTCTTTTTTCACTGCTTGTACAGTAAAAAGTCAATTTTTGCCAATCACTGTTTTAATTTTTTTGTCCCTACAACCACCTACTGCCAAGACTGTGCAAATAAGAATTAAACCTTGAACAGCAGTATTGCTCTTGTTTTAGCATCAGGTCAAATTTACTTATTTGGTTGTATATCACTTTGATTAGTTTGCTTTGCTGCCATTAGGTCTTACTTAGTCTGTGGATTGTGAAGTGACTTTTAGTGAATTGTATTATGATAAATTATAGATTATATACGCTTACTGGAAGACACCCTAATAGCTCTAGAAGAAGTACAGGGGTCCCCCTCTCTCTCTCCCTCTCTCCCTCCCTCCCTCCCCCCTTTCGCTCTCATCCATATCAAGAAGGTCACAATAGTGCCAGTGGAGATAGGAGTACTTGGAACTGTGACTCCTAAACTGAGAGGGTGACTCCAACAGATCCCATGAACAACATCAGAACACTCTCTCCAGAAGAGCAAATGATAGGAACAGCTAAAATACTGAGCAGAATACTCAAACTCTTAGGCTTCTGGTAGAGGCCCTAAGAATGAGGAAGACAATATCACCCATGGAGAGGGAGGGAAGGAGAGAGACTGTATTATTAATACTCCTTCCTCCTCATTTTTTCCTCACAACAGCAGCAATAGCCCTTTGAGGTAGGCTGGGCTGAGAGAAAGTAACTGGCCCAAAGTCACCCAGATGGCTTTCACGCCTAAGGCAGGGTTAGAATTCACAATCTTCTAGTAACTCTCATCTCATCTTATCTGAAATAAATGATAACATATCATTTTCTTAAAGTAATAAAAGTGCTATTTTGGCTTGTTCACTTTCTTCTGAGTATTAAACATAACACTCTTGTTAGCTTCTTTTGCACACAATTGGTTTTCTAAATATTCTTGTATGTTGCCCTTTGCATTTTGTTTGATCATTTTTTTCTTTAGAAATATACCAATGTGGACACATGCTTAAAGATTTAAAGGAGTAGAACTTTACCTCTTTACAAATGCATACTATTATTGCTAGGGTATAGTTTATATACACCTTCTAATTATCTGAAAGGAACATAGAAGTTGACTTGTATACAAGCATATCAGTTTGTTTAACCAGTCACCATAATGCTCTTTAGGGTCAACCTGTAGTTGCCAGGAGTCGAACCAGGGGTCTTCCATATACAGAACTAGTGAGCCATATATAGTTATCCCCTTTGAATAGCCTTTTCAATTTAATCCCAATTCCAAATGAGTGTTACCCCTTATTGTGAATGGACAAATGTTGAGTTAAATAATATTAAGCTGCGAAATTTTGGAAAAAAGTGAAAATGTGCACGCTTTTTCTTATGATACATGAGGTGGTTAACCTGTGGTCCTTACTCTATAGAACCTCAAAAAGCCTGTTTTGGACCTTTTCAAAGCTCTCTGATAATTAAAATTTCTTAATGTTGCTGAGGAACCTTAGAGCCACCACATGTTTATTGGACCCGTGCCCCTCCTGGCTTGTACTGGCATCCTGGGAGGTGACACGAGGCTGGCTCCAGGGTATTGTGAATTCATCTCTGAGTGAGGGGTCCTTGCCTACCATCTTGAAAGAGGCGGTGGTGAGGCCCCTCCTCAAGAAGCCATCCCTGGACCCAGCTTTATTAGAGAACTATCGTCCCGTCTCCAACCTTCACTTTTTAGTGAAGGTTGTTGAGAGTGTGGTGGCTCAACAGTTTCCCTGACATCTGGAGGAAGTTGATTATCTAGACCCGCGCCAGTCCGGCTTCCGGCCCGGTCACAGCACTGAGACGGCATTGGTCGTGTTGGTGGATGATCTCTGGAGGACACGGGATAGAGGTTGTTCCTCTATCCTTGTCCTATTAGATCTCTCAGCGGCTTTTGATACCATCGACCATGGTATCTTATTGCACCGATTGGGGGGGTTGGGGCTGAGAGGCACCGTTTTACGGTGGTTCTCGTCCTACCTCTCTGGTCGGTCGCAATGGGTGTTGGCAGGAGGGCAGAGGTCGTCCCCGAGGCCCCTCACATGTGGGGTTCCTCAGGGGTCGGTCCTCTCGCCACTCCTGTTCAACACCTACATGAAGCCGCTGGATGAGATCATCCGTGGTTTTGGGGTGGAATACCATCTGTACGCTGATGACACTCAGTTGTACATATCCACCCCAAACCACCCCAACGATGCCGTCGAGGTGCTGTCCCGGTGTCTGGAGGCCGTACGGATCTGGATGGGTAGTAACAAACTCAAGCTCAACCCATCCAAGACCGAGTGGCTGTGGTTTCCGGCACCCCGGTTCAGCCAGATAAGTCCAACACTGGCCATTGGGGGCGAACAACTGGCCCCCGTGGAGAGGGCGCGCAACTTGGGCGTCCTCCTGGATTCCCGGCTGTCCATGGAGGACCATGTGGCGGCCGTGGCCAGGGGGGCATTCTATCAGGTATGCCTGATACGCCAGTTGCGCCCCTTACTGGACCGGGGAGCCCTTCGCACAGTAACTCAAGCGCTTGTGACATCTCAGCTGGACTACTGTAACGCTCTCTACATGGGGCTCCCCTTGAGGTGCACTCGAAAGCTACAGTTAGTACAGAATGCGGCCGCGCAGGTGATTATGGGTGCCACAAGGCAAACCCACGTAACACCTCTCCTGTGCGAGCTGCACTGGCTGCCTGTGGCCTTTCGAGTGCGCTTCAAGGTGCTGACGACCATCTTCAAATCGCTCCATGGCTCGGGGCCTAGCTATATACGAGACCGCCTCCTGCCCCATACATCCCTTCGTCCGATCCGCTCCCACAGAGAGGGTCTTCTTCGGGTGCCGTCGGCGGGGCAATGCCGGTTGGCGACACTCAGGGGAAGGGCCTTCTCTGTGGCGGGCCCGGCCCTCTGGAATGACCTACCCTTCGGACCTCCGCCTCTTCCACCAACGTCTTAAGACATATTTATTCCAACAAGCCGGCCTAGGATAGCCCCCCGTTTCTGACTTTTTAAGAAAATTTACAATTTGGTAAGGGTTTTAACATTGGTTTTAACACGGGTTTACTAATTTAATACATTTTAATTGATATTTATTGTATTTTGTGTTTTTAAATGATGCCTGTGCGCCGCCCTGGGTCCTAGCAAGGAGAAGGGCGGGGTATAAATTTAATAAAATATAAATATAAAATATGTCTCGAATTAAGCAATGCTTGAAAGTTATATAGTTAAACAGAGTAAATAGAATAGAATAATTTCTTGGCCAAGTGTGATTGGACCCACAAGAAATTTGTTTTTGGTGCATATACTCTCAGTGTACATAAAAAGACAAGATACATTCATCAAGAATCATAAGGTACAACAATTAATGATAGTCATAGGGTACAAATAAGCAATCAGGAAACAATATCAATATAAATCATAAATATACAAGCAACAAGTTACAATCATGCAGTCATAAGTGGGGGAGATAGGTGATAGGAACAATTAGAAGACTAATACTAATAGTAATGCAGCCTTAGTGAATATTTTGACAGTGTTGAGGGAATTATTTGTTTAGCAGAGTGATGGTGTTCTTGTGTCTAGTTGTCTTGGTGTGCAGTGCTCTATAGTGTTGTTTTGAGGGTAGGAGTTGAAACAATTTATGTCCAGGATGTGAGGGGTCTATAAATAGTCATACTATGTCTAAAGAAACTTTCCAAAACTCACTCCCATCTGTCCTTATAATGCATCCCAATTTTTTCAGTCTTCATCTTGTATATATGGCCCTTCCCAACCTCTAATTATATAAAGTCTTTTCAGTAAGGATTTGGCCCATAGTTTCCCCTTAAAATTAGCTGTCTTTATAGCTTTTAAAATCTGGTTAGAATTTGTAGCTATGTTTTCCATTATAAGACAGTTTTCATAAATGTCTTACATTAATTGGAAAGAAAGGGGAAAAAAGGGTAAGGCAGAGAAAAGTGAAATAGTATGTCTAACTTTGCAATGCATAATTACATTGGGTGCTCCAGCACTGTCTAAAGGTTGACGTTAAACATTGTTAATAATCAGTTGCATAAAATTCAAGGACCAGTTTAGGCCTGTCAAAGTTGTGTCCGTTCAGGTCCTTCATATCTGCCTTCCATTCACTACCATCCTCTACTTTCCCAATTAATAATTCTGCTCAGGTTCTGACAGCTGCCACTGTTCTTACTCTGTGTGTACAATCAATAACAAGACCGACAAAAATTAAATCTTTGAATGGATTTCTGCTTGAGCTGACTTTAGTCCCTGGGTTGTCCAGCCACTTTCAACCGCCAAGAAGATTTCAAAATTCTGCTTTTTTGTAACAACAAAAAAACACATTTTCCACTTGGCTGATAGACAGCAACCTGTCAAAGGTGGCTGAGCTAGCTTATTGTGTCGTTAGCATGAGGTGAAAAGGTGAAGTAAAGAGGTTGCAATAACTACGGACACATTTGCAGAGGATGGGCACTTTTTTTTAATTTCGCAAGGCATCTGAAGTTCATAGACCTGACTATCCCCATGGTTGATGTGAACAGGTTGACTTTTTTTTCTTTGTCTCTGCATTTAAACAATAGGGCCACATAGCTCTTTCCCATGAACTTCATTAAGGTGAGAAGAGTGAGCTACTCCTAAGTGAATCTTTAATATTTTCGAATTTCCCTTAACTCTTTACCTGGATAGATACCGGTCGTCCTCAACTTATAACCGACCTCCGCGGCTTCCGACACATCTTTTCCAACAAGCCGGCCTAGCCTAACCTCCCATGGGGACTTTTTAGAAAGTTTTAAATTGGGTATTTTAAAATTTGGTTTTAGCATAGGATTAGGATAGTTTAATATATTTTAAATTATGTATTTATTTTTTGTATTTTTGTATGTTTTTTAATTCCTGTGCGCCACCCTGGGTCCTCTGTGGAGAAGGGCAGGATATAAATATAAATAAATTCAAATTCAAATAACCATAATTGAGCCCAAAATGTATGTTGCTAAGTGAGAAATGTGTTAATTGACTGCTCCATTTTATGATTTTTTTCTCACCACATTTGTTAAGTGAATCAATGCAATTCTTAAATTAGTATCATGATTATTAAGTGAATCGGGCTTCCCCATTGACTTTCCTTTTGAGAAAGTCACAAAAGAGGATCACATTGCTCTGCAACCATCATAAATGTGAGTCAGATGTCAAGCATCCAAATGTAAATCACAGACCCATGGGGAGGCTGCAATGGTCATAAGTGTGAAAAATGGTCATAAGTCACTTTTTTCAGTGCCGTTATAACTTTGAATG
The DNA here is from genome assembly GCA_039707465.1 of Rhabdophis nuchalis. NCBI lineage: Eukaryota > Metazoa > Chordata > Lepidosauria > Squamata > Natricidae > Rhabdophis > Rhabdophis nuchalis. The sequence continues at coordinate 142,063,884 of CM077645.1, forward strand.
GTTGCTGAATTAACTGTTGTAAGTTGAGGACTATCTATATTTACAAATCCCTCCCAAAAAGCAGGAGGAAGAACATTTTGGAGCTCATCAGGATAGCTGGATTCATATAAATTGATTCTCTTTAATTGACTGAAGTTGACGTGTCTTGAAGACTGGTTTCCAATTTGGTTTTTAAAACCAATTTTTTTAAAATTAAAAATTCAGTAAAACATTTTCAGATCTTAGGATGGAACAAATAGAGTGATTCCTCACTTTTTAATCTTTCTGCCATTTTCCAAGAATCTTTTCTTATATGGGGATGTGCATGGAAAAAACTATTTTACTCTTCAAAGAGCATGATGGCATATAAGGAATCTGGACTTCTTAAAAATCATAAGTAGCCAGCAATGGTGGATTCTGGATTCCATTCCAACCAATATGGTTGGAATGACCCCAATGTCACTCACATGCATGTATGTGGCACATGCACACACACATGCGGCGCACGCATGCATCCTACTCGTCAGCAAGCCTTCCGAGGCCTCTGCGATGCTCCAGCTGCTTAGTGGAGCATTGTGCAGGTGCTGTTCATGTCATGCACATACATGGAAGCGGGGAAGCCTTAAAAGACAGGTAAGGAGCTGGGCGGGCAGGCGGGCCTTCCAGAGCACTGTACCAAAACAATATCTGGTGCTACGGGCTAGCTCCGGTACGCCTGTACCGGGGCGTACTGCCTGCAACCCACCACTGGTACCCAGTTATTACTATATGTACTATAAAAAGCAAAGATAAACCTCTCTGTGCTTACTATAGATTTAATATTGGAAAGCAAAGGATGAAAGGCAGAAATACTAGCTTTGGTTCCTGTTGGTAGTTTGTCTGCTAAGGGACTGCTGGCAAAGGAATACTTACATTTGCTTCCACTAGAACCTATGTAGAATCTTTTTTGTTGTTGTTGTTAAACAAAATGCTTTGGGTAAAGGCTGTAAAGCTATGTTTACACTAATTTATAGTCATCGATGGATTGCTGGCAGAATTTGCAGATAAGCTGATTGGTTCCTTAGCTAGCAACTATTTCATTACTTTCAACTGGGCAATAAAGCTATATTCTTGTTATTACCTAAGTGTACAGATACATTTTCCAAATATAAGATTTTTTAAATTAAAAAGTCATTAAAACATGTCCATACATTAGGGTGGGAACAAAGGCAGCAAGGCACAAATATTAGCTTTTGTTCCTGTTGGTAGTTCGCCTGCTAAGGGACTGCTGGCAAAGGAATACTTAAATTTGCTTCCACTAGGACCTGTGTAGAATCTTTTTGATTGTTGTTGTTGTTTCAAAAATTCTTTGGGTAATGGCCATAAAGCTATGTTTACACTGATTTATAGTCATTGATGGATTGCTGGCAGAATTTGCAGATAAACTGATTGGTCCCTTAGCTAGCAACTATTTCATTACTTTCAACTGGGGCAATAAAGCTATATTCTTGTTATTATCTAAGTGTACAGATACATTTTCCAAAACTAAGATGTTACATAGCAGATTTAATCACCATCTATTTCACCTACAACTTAATGATATCAGAACTCTACAGTTCGTGGAAGCAAACTCTGATTTCAAAGGTGCCAAAAATCCAAAGTCTGTTTGAGCTTGAATGAACAGGGTGAAAGAGAAAAGCATAATTATTTTACCATTCTCACAGAAGGCATGTGTTGGAGTTTTGAATTCTGCAGAAGCCCTTAGCTGAAAATCTGATCTTGAATATAGGCAGAGGGCTGAAAGAATATAAAGTAGCTAAAATGCAGAATGCTTCATTAATATAAAAAAAAAATACCCCAAATCTGAGGTGTTTGCAAGGTAAAACAAAAAACAAAAAACCCAAGATGATAGCCATGATGGTATTATTATTTTTTTATTTTTCATATTTATATCCCGCACCCATCTCCCCCAAAGGGACCTGGGGCGTATGATAAAGCCCCAGCCATTTTTATATAAATCTCATGCATATAAAAACAGAAAGAGCCTTGATGGCACCATCATGACTGCTACCTCACCTTTTAAAAAAGAATATAAGTTTTATTCAACATTTTTGAATTTGAATTTGAATTTTATTCAATTTATATCCCGCCCTTCTCCAAAAAGACCCAGGGCGGCGCACAGGAATTTAAAAAGAACATACAAAAATAGTACAAAACATATAAATTTAAAAATCTATTAAATCGCAAAACCTGCGCTAAAACCAATTAAAATCCCCCATTTAAAACTATCTAAAATTAGTCACAGCGGAGGCTATGTTAGGCCGGCTTGAAGAAATAAGTGTGTTTTTAAACACTGGCGGAAGAGGCGGAGGTCGGTGATGATGCGGAGTTCAGGGGGTAGATCGTTCCACAGGGTAGGGCCCGCCACAGAGAAGGCCCTTCCCCTGGGAGTCGCCAGCCGGCATTGTCCGGCCCATGGCACCCGGAGAAGGCCCTCTCTGTGGGAGTGCATCGGTCTAAGGGATGTATGGGGCAGAAGACAGTCTCGCATATAACTAGGTCCCGAGCCATGGAGCGCTTTGAAGATGGTCGTCAAGACCTTGAAGCGCACCCGAAAGACCACAGGAAGCCAGTGCAGCTCGCGCAGGATCGGTGTTATGTGGGAGCATCTAGAGGCTCCCATAATCACCCGCGCGGCTGCATTCTGCGCTAACTGTAGCTTTCGAGTGCACCTCAAAGGAAGCCCCATGTAGAGAGCATTGCAGTAGTCCAGTCGGGATTTTAAACATTACAATCACAGTTACACTTTAACAGCTTTCCGTTATCAGTATTTTTTCTAATTTTGAATTTTCCATTCTAAGGCCTATTGTTTTATACATACACCTCTTTATTTCAGAGTTCTTTATATAATATATACAACATTTACACCTCTGTTGCTCTCTAAATATACGTATACCATTTCCTTTTGTTATACTTTCTATGTATTCATTATACATTAATTTTACATCTCTTTTTTAGCCAATTATACCACCTATTCCATGTCTTCTAATACTATGTTTCCTCTCTATTCCTTAGTACCATCGTTAATTTATCCATTTCCGTGCATTCTAGCACCTTTTTTATGATCTCTGTGTTTGAGGGGACATTTTTTTGTTTCCAATTTCAGGCGAATGTAATTCTGGCTGCGATAGGTATGTGGAACATAATATATTGAATTTCTTTACTTATATTTCCTTTTAATATTCCCAGAAGGAACAGCTCTGGCTTCATATCAATTTTTTGTTCCGTTATTTCCTCCAAGCATTTTGGGATTTTTAACCAGTACTCCCACACTTTGGGACACGTAAAAAAAAAACCACAAGATGGTAGCCATGATGGTATGATGACGTCCCACCCATTTTTATATAAATCTCATGCATATAAAAACAGACAGAGCCTTGATGGCACCATCATGACTTCTACCTCACCATTTTTGACCATATCCTGCTAATACATTTCTTATACATTTCTTGAATCCAAAGTACAGGTGGTCCTCATCTTACGATCTCAAAATTTACAGTATGTTTTTAACTGAGAAATTTGTTAAATGAGTTTGCTTCACTTTACACCTTTTCTCACCACATTTGTTAAGTGAATCACTGCAGTTCTTAAATTAGTAACACAGTCATAAATCCAAGTCAGTTGTCAAGCATATGAATGTAAACCATGTAACCATAAGGATGCTACAACGATAAATGTGCAAAATGGTCATAAGTCATTTTTTCCAGTTCTGTTGTAACTTTGCACAAAAACTAAACGAACTGTTATAAGTCAAGGACTACCTATATGGGCGTAACCTACTCATCCATAAATGTTAACGGACATTCATTATTTTTAAAGTGAAAGTTGGAATTAGTAAGAAATACATAGGAATAGAAAATGTTCACTATCTTAGCTACATTTTCCTGAAAAGGAGTACAAGACAAAAGTCCTTTTGTCAGACTCATTCAACTAAACACAGACTTAGAAAAAAAAAGCCCTACTTAGTACTGTCCTGTATATTTTCCTCTCATGTAATATTACTGCAGTTTTACCGCGACTTATCAATATCAAAACAATTCATGCATTTAGTGGACAATGCAAACAATATAACATTCAAATAAAATTAGATCACATGCCCTTTAATAAATGCTGCATATTATTTTTTATTTTACTACACCACATTCTTTCCTAAACAGTGGACCAAACAAGCCAACCAATCAAATTTTGCAGCTTTTCCTATAATTCTACAATTCTACTCTATAAATAAATAGCTAGCTATAAAAATCATTTAAGCAACATAGATCATAATCAGATATTATGAAATGTTATTTATTTATTTATTAAATTTATGTGCCGCCAATTTCACCATGGGGCTACTCTAGGCAGCTTACAACAATAAAAAGGAAGAAATGAAAAACTCTACTCTAGGAAGCTTACAACAATAAAAAGGAAGAAATGAAGTAAGATAATATAGCAATAACAGAAAGCAATACCAGAAGAAACAAGCCAGTGTCTTGATTATATCTGCTTCAAAAGGGCAATATCTTTCAAAATAGTTGGATTTTTTCCCTTAATTCCTTCCATCTAGAACTGCTGAGGGAAGGATATTAAAGAATGTCAAGGTAAATGCTGAACATTATTTTGCTATAAAATGATGTTTCAAATACTTTGCTGCTTGGGATTTGAAGATTCTATTTGCAATTATTACATTTCCAGAGATTCTGTTACAATCCATTTGTACATCAATATCAATTATTCTCTGTTTGCAATGTTTTTCGTTCTTCTTAACTCATCCTCAAGAGTCTCTGTGGAGTGAGCCTGATATAAATCAGGTATTTTCCCCCTCTACCTCCTACATCCATGAAGCTTCCAAGTCTTCTAATAGGATTATAGGAGTTTGGTCTTGTGAGCAGAAGCTCAAATTAAACTAGTAATTACTCTTAACCAAGATGTAGACGCCGCTTTTATTAGTCCTACTACTAATTGTAGCACTGCCTCTTACCCTATTTTTATTAGAGACAATTAGGACACAGTTAGTATACACCTCCCCCACTTACTTATTTTCCCAAACTCTTAAATCATTATAAGTTAGTGATCATAAGACCATATAATGAGTTAGAAGAGTTTGGATATTTAAAGCCAATCCTAACTGTCCATTGTCACCTTTAACCAAAAGCATGCTGGTGTTTCTTTTCCCTTTGAGCCTTAATAGCCACAAAAACAAATAGCTGCCTTTAAGTACAAATTTACTTATTTTGCTTTATTAGCAGTAGGCATAAAAAACGGACAGTTAGGCAGCTGGACTGCATTATAAACCAGCATTAACCACAATTTTAAAATAACATTAAATAATAAGGGTAAATAGAAATAACTTTGATGACAAAATGATAATAATGTAAGCATTTAACAAGATTTTTAGGAAATGATATTCCAGTACTTGAGCAATTTAAAATTACAATCAGATAATCTAGTCAATGCATCTTGAAATTGTTAAAAATTGAATTATTTTCTAAGTATCCTGGGTGTGTCAGTAAACTGCATTTAATTTGTCACTGGGTGAGACAATTAAGTAATAAGTATAATTTTTATTGTCATTTTATTTAAATGCAACGAAATTGGTTAGTATGCTGACTTGCAAAAGAATCACAGGTTTAGAGACCAATGTACATAGAATATTGTGAGCTATTAGGTTGGTTTTGGTGACAAAACTCATTCCAGCATCCTTTAGCTACCATTTTGTTATGTGTGAACTCTGGCCTTTATTTTTAACTCTAGAAACAAGTTGTAACTCTCAATAGTATCATCCTAGAGTGTATTTATTTCAGTGCACTATAAATTCCAATATAAATTTTCCTGCAAGACAAATAACAAAATCAATTTGCATCAGAGAGACCAGCACTGTTCCCCGGAGATACAAGATAATTATTTCTTTTCCACCCATCCAGCTGATATTGCATGTATACATTTAATGTACATTTGGACTCCAAGAAATCAGATTTTGATGCCAATGTTAATGTACAAGCATGGTTTTGGATCACAATGAGTAGTATGTGCTGGGTTGTAAAGAATGAACATTTGTTTAAAGGAGTGTATGAATTAGATTTCCTTTCCCTTTATTTCATGCTTTTGTTTTTTGGAGGGGGGGGGAGTTGGCCACTTTTTTCACTTTTTCTTTAACATTGCTCCCTCCAAGAGAAAATAGTCATGAGTCTGCATATCTATGAGAGTATTTATATAATGAGGACCATGGTGGCTGAGGGGCTAAGACGCTGAGCTTGTCAATCAGAAAGGTCGACAGTTCGGTGTTTCGAATCCATATTGTTACTTGTCCCAGCTTCTGCCAACCTAGCAGTTAGAAAGCACGTAAAAATGGAAGTAAAAAAATAGGGACCACTTTGGTGGGAACAGTGTTCCATGCGCCTTTCACATTTAGTCATGATATCTTCGGACAGCGCTGGCTCTTCAGCTTTGAAATGGAGATGAGCAGTTCCTCCTAGAGTCGGGAATGACTAGCACATATGTGCGAGGGGAACCTTTACTTTTTAAATATAATGCTCAATGTGCGGCTCATTTAGTGGCATCATAAGGAATATCCATTCATTTTAAATATTTTTAAAAACAGATATATTCAAATGCTAAATTGTTTAAAAATATCATCCTCATTTAATATTAAATAAACAGAATCATTTTTAAATGTTAGTGCTAATACAATTGTTTTAGTTCTATTAAACAATTAAAATGCTGACTTGAGCCATAATTTATGAAAATAATTTTACAATAAATTTACTATAATTTGTCAGAATAATATACAATTTAAGGGCTTTATTTTTGTTCAAAATGCTGTAGCCAATAAATATCGCATCCAGAAAATGAACAGTAAATTGCCTTATCTCCTCTCACAATCAGATTCTTTATTTAAATTTTAATCAGGTCAGCAATATTTATTTGGCAATATGGCAGTCCTTTAAAAATGAAATATGAGCCCCCTGCTATCAAATCTCTCTACTAGGGAAGAATGAATAAGTACCAAGACGAACTATCAGCTGCTAAAAATATCAGACTGGTGAGACAGTTGTTCAACTGTTTGGTGCTATTAATAAATGTAACCTTGTTTTCAAATAATAAACCATTCATAATCTTAACAATTATGTAAGCATTTTAAGGAGACAAATAAGGCACTATTTTTCCCAGTTAGATAATTAGAAGCTCCTAGGCTTCAGAATACCAGCCTGGAAAGGGCAAGGCAGGTCTTCTCTAATAGTTCTCCAGTGGTCTAGTGCCAGCAACATGTTTGCTAAATTGTAAGATCTGTAGTTAAAGTGGCAGCTTTGTGATCATTCCCATCTTATGCTACCCTAGTAGTTTCTGTTCCCAAGAGCTCTTTGTGGGGAGTGTTGGCATTTTGAGTGATGGCTGCAAGATGATATGGACTCTTCCCAAGTGAACGGAGTAGCTCCCCCGCCTGTGGCTTCTGAACAACTAGAACTTTTTGCAGCATCTATTTAGAGATTTCCACGGAGCCACATCAAATTCATACTTTCCACAAAGCAAAGTGCAAAATGAAACTGATAGTCACACATTTCCCAATTTTGTGAAATGGGCCATGTCCATTCTCCCTCCTCCCCCCCTCTCTCTCTCACCCTTTCCCATTTTCATATACATCTCCATCTCTATATTCTATCTACAACACACGTGCATATACATATATGAACATACAAAAATATATTAGGGATTATTTCTTGTAGAAATAGCTATCTTTATAAAGATTATTAATTGCAAATAGAAACCTATATTATTTCCACAGCAAGGAAGAAAGAGCAGGAATGGTTAAATTGATTGCTTTATTTTGCCGATTAGATAGATTTGTTGTAAAAGGAATGGCTAGTATATATTCTGGTTTCTCTTCAGATCATATAAACCTTTCATCTAATGTGTAAAAGTAAAAAATTGAGGACATAATGTTGTTATCTTCTACTGTGCTAAAAAGAGTTGGACATCAACTCTTTTTTCTTTTTTCCCTTGTATCCCATATTTTCTTTCCCCCTCTTTTTCTCCTTCCCCTAATTTCCTATTTCTATTTTCCTTTGTATTTTATATTTGGATAAAACAATAAAAATCGCAACAAAAACAAATATCAATATTAGGCAAAATAGCATTAACAATTGGGTGTGTGCACAAAGTGAACCTGATAGACAATCAATCCTCAACTTACAAATGTTCATTTAGCAACTGTTCAAAGTTATAATAGCCTGAAAAAAGGGACTTACAACCAGTCCTCACACTTACAACCTTAACAGCCTTTCTGTGGTCTCGTGGTCAAAATGTGGACACTTGACCACCAGCATATAGTTGCAGTGTCTTGGGGTCATGTAATCTCCATTTGTGGACCTTATCAGCTGGATGCTGATAAGCAAAGCCAATAGTGAAACTTAGATTCATTTAACGACTGTATAATTCACTTTAATAATTGCAGAGATTAGCTTAGCAACCACGGCAAAAAAAAAAGTCATAAGATTGAGTGCGAATCACTTAACAAGCACTTTGCTTAGCACAGAAATTCTGGTCCCAATTGTGATCATCAATCTAGGAAATATCAGTACATTTGGAATAAAATCAATTAAAGTGGGCAAAAATACAAATGAGTTGGAATCAACAGATTGCTCAATTCCTAATTAGGATACTCCTTCTCCCAATCCTTTGGCAGCTGTTTTGGGTAACATGCAAGCTAAAAATGAGTTTTCTGAGAATTTAATAGCATGTTTTTAATACATTTCCCTGTTGTTAATGATTGAATAATATTTCTCATTGCAACAAAGCTGCAGCCGTTAAAACACCTTAGCATATTGTGGTTGGGTGTCTTTTCAATGTCTATTCAGTCTGCCATTTTTACTTTGGTTGAGTAATTTCAATATTTTCTGTTGTGTTATGACATGGGTGTGAAACTCGCAGTGCCACATTGCCATCACGTGATGTTTTGTGACATTTTCCCCATTCCCAGAGCTGAAGTGGGCATGGCCTACATGTGATGCATTTGTCCTGTGGGCTGACAGTTTGACACCTCTGTCTTATATTGCATTTCACAAATGGATTTGGGCTGGACATTCATGCAAATATTGGGCAACAGGCAGAACAGCAATACCAATATTTCCAATATCAAATTATGTTCTTGTCAGATGTAGGTGGGAGAGAAGGGAAGGGAGAAATGAACCTGGGAGAGGGAAATGAACCTGGGGGAGAGAGCTTGGGGGGAGGGGTTGTACATCAACCAGCAAATTGGAACATCTAGTGCAAAACTAGAGAAAGGTTCTAAGTAAAGGGTCCCATATGAAAATTTACTATGAAAATAAAATGTTTATAAATCATTGTTCTATAATATCATTAGCTGAATGTATGGGATGCTAATATGGTGATATACATGTATATGTTGCTTTGCAATAAATTGGACAACATAGCCAAATGTCACACCATGTGGCCAGTCTTGAAACAGCTGTATTTTTCCACAGAACATCCCTGCTGTCTGCAACTACATGGTGATCCTCATTTAAGGAGCTGTGGTTGACTCTATTCCTGCAGAATATCCATTGTTGTGAGAAGGAACAAATATTTGGTAGGGGTGGTTGGTCAGATAAAGATAGAATGGCATCAAAATCCCCTTGTCTTTTTGCCTGGACAAGTTTGCTTAATAGTTACTTGTTTCATGTATGGGTGTTGGGGATATGAGAAAGGGCAAAAGATCTCTCCATAACTTAAAAGATTATTTGTACTGGCCACCTTATCAGCCAGCAGATGATTCTTGAGAGATGGTAGCAGCACTCATTCTACATAGAAAGGGAAGATGAAAGTAAGGGGGAAAAGAAAGCAGATGAAGAAAACCTTCTTGAAGTCCATCACACTTCAAGAAGTTTCAGAGCAACAGAGCAAGGTGGAGGACACAGAATCGGACAGCTGCTGAAAAGCTTGTTAGGTATAGTGAAGAGTGTAGTTCCAATCAGTTTTGAGAGACTGCTAAACCTGTGGCAAAATGGATGAGAGTTTGTCATTGTCCCCATTCTGCCTGTGCAAATCCCCAGCAAATGTGCCTGAGTGAACAGAAATCATTTATCAAAAACGTTAGGGCATTGTATTATTGTACTGTGATGTTTTTTTATTATTATTATTTTGATTAATATTAGGATTTTTCTGTTACTTTTAAGGTCTAAAAAGTTTGGACTTTTCCTTGCAGTCAGGGAGTCTAGAAATATAACCCACCAACAGCCACAGCTATGGAATTTGTAATGTATTTATTATTTAGTAATGTTCATTAAACAGTTATAGAAATTCATTTGTCATTTTAGATGGCAGTAGTATTGAAAAATTTGAGAACTCCTGATTTAAGTTGCCGTCAACTGGGGCTATTTACAGTATATGTCCAATGTGATCTATATCAAAATTTACCCTTTGAATCAAAAGTTTTCACAGCTCTGGACAAAGTATAGAGGTTTATATTATATGAGAAAAGAAGTATTCATATCAGTTCTGTTGAATATGCATATATGGAAGTGTGCATAAGCACTTAGTATACAGTCTAGAGACAATAATACAGAAACAACTTGGAAACATATAGAATATACTAACCATCCATTTTTATGTTTAGCATGCATAGTTTGTCATATATGAATAACCATCTAAATATATTTCTAATTGGTACTCTATTTTAAACTGAGAGAAATTAATAAGCCATTATTAAAAGTATGGCAGCTGTTGCAGCTGTGTGAAAAAGTCCTGCATGCTTTACAGTTTAAGGTTTACAGTTTATGACATTTTTTGGATAGGCCATTGATTTTATGATATTTTATACTAACTGCTATGCAAATATTGTTATATTTAAATAAATACTGGTGGTTTTTGAGTGAAAAGCATAAGTGTTTTGTAATTTGGTGCTGTTTGGATGGAGATTGTGAATTTTCTTGAACTTTTTTTTTAATTGCCTCTTCAAAATCTTGTTGTGTCTTATACTCCAGTGCATCTTATACTCTGAAAAATATGGTGTGTGTGTGTGCGTGTGTCTACACACACACATATGTATGTATGTATATATATATGTGTGTGTGTGTGTGTGTGTTAGTTTTTTATGAGCTGATCAATAAATAAATCAGGGAGACTAGTATAGATCTATTTCAAACTTTTTAGCTCTCATCAGCTAGCCATACCCTTACTGGGATTCGAACCAGGGCTTTATTGCATGTCAGGCAAGAGCCTTAGCCATTCAGCCAGCCAGGTTCTCTTATTGCATCAGCTGAGACAGGAGGAAAGTATGCTTCCTCCCTTAATTGGGGCCCTAACAGGGTGTTGTGGAACAATTATAGATACTTATCATGATTGGTAGATTGGTGCTCATTGGTGTTATCTGTTTGTTCGTTGTTCTTTTGTATTGTAATGGCCTGAGTGGTGGGTGGGCCAGTGCTGGTTTTTAAATGTCTGGTAGGCGGGAGGAATCATCATGCAAATGCAAATCAAACAATACGATCAATCAAAGCCATACTTTATTTGCAGTTTTTTAGTTGTGCATATTTAATCCAGAATCTAGAGCTGTAGTTATGAAGAATCAACATGATGGATGTGATAGAGGAATTGACAAAGCAGATAGGTAATGCCTTGCCAGCAGCCATCAAATGAGATTTCATTTCAGTTTATGGTTTATGGTTTATTAAATTTGTATACCGCCCTTCTCCCTTGTGGGACTCAGGGCGGTGAACAGGCATCAATAAAAACATATAAGAACATCACTAAATAACATACTTTAAAATGATATTAAATTAATTAGGGCCCGTTCTAAAATCCAAGTTGAATAAAACCAATTTAAAATAACCAATTAAAAGCTACTAAACCAGGCCAGCCACACGGAATAAGTGTGTTTTCAGAGCCCGACGGAAGAGGCGCAGGTCGGTGATCGTACATAGGTCGGGGGGCAGGTCATTCCAGAGGGCAGTGGCTGCCACAGAGAAGGCTCTCCTCCTGGGAGTCGCCAGGCGGCATTGTTTGGCCGACGGCACCCTGAGGAGGCCTAATCTGTGGGAGCGAACTGGTCGGTGGGAGGTATTTGGTAGCAGGAGGCGGTCTTGCAAGTAACCAGGTAGCAGGAGGCGGTCTTGCAAGTAACCAGGTAGCAGGAGGCGGTCTTGCAAGTAACCAGTTTCATTTTTGAATCTCTTCTATCTAAACAAAATGGTCTTTATCTGTTGATCTGTTTCTGTAATCTACCAGCTATTAACATAAGCCTTAGAGTTCTTTTTCAGTCAAGATTTTGCATCAGCTTCTTTTATCAAAACCCAAGATCCTAATGACAGTAGCCTTTGAAATATTAAAAAGGAGCAGAAGAGGAACAAATCAGGCAAAACCCTTCATCAGTTTTCAGAAGAGCTTGCTTTCAGCAGAACTGATGATTTTCCATTTCCTTCACTACATATACACCGTGACCTTGCTGGGCTTGTTTCTATTGTTACCATTATTTCAAATTAAAAGAAAGGAGAGAAAACTACTCGGTGTGATAAACACCTGATTTGATGTGAGCTCTGGCAGTGATGGATGCATTTAAATATACTGCCTTCAGAAAGAGTGAGAGAGAGAGCACGTGTCTTATATTAAGAATTCAAAGCGCAGCTGTCTTTGGAAGCATAACCCCTTTGCATCTGGAGTTTGAGAGCTGCTGAATCAACAGAGGCAGATTAGAGAGGAAACTTCCCAATCAGCTCGGGACCTGGAAACGATATTGGAGTGAAGGAGAAAGGACTTAATCTCTGCTGAGCTAAGTTCAAGTATTTAGGGAACATGATTTGTGACCTCATCCATTTCCTGCTGTTGCATTAGCCCCTTCATAAACCACTACTAAAAAGAGAGAGAACGGGAAAGAGACCCTGTCTCATCTAATCTTTAAGAACATGCTTCTGTGTGTATGTGTGTAGTTCTCAACAGCTTTTGGTACCATTTCCTACTGAACAATAAGCCAGTGGAACAAATTGCCTTTGGATATTGTGGGTGTCCCATCACTGGAGGCTTTTAAAAAGAGACTGAACAGCCATTTGTCAGAAATAGTATAGGCCTCCTGTGTGAGCAAGATGACCTCCAAACTAGATGACCTCCAAGCTCTCTTCCAACTCTTTTACAAATAGGGGGAGATTTAGGGTTATGAACACTGTATTATGATTGCATTTATGATTGCTATTATGTTGTGTTTAAGGCAAACATTACAGAGAAATGATTCTCTGCTAAGCCTATTGTCAATATAGGCCTTCTGTTGCTTCCTGAGTGCAAAAGTGAATGCTGTCACCCCTCTCCCACTCCCAACCCATTGCAAATGTACCTCCTCTCACCTTGCTTTCAAACTTTGATTCAAAACTGCTGTTTTTGGGCCTAAGCTGTCTTAAACCATTCATTCTGATTTAGCAGGAGCCTCAACTCTAATTGGATAGTGAGCCTGATATATTTCTTCCCCTCCAGCATCCCATCACTGTTCTGTGTAGCTATTTCATCTTTGGCTACTGGTGTGCTACATTTTCTGTATTGTTTTATAATCTTGCAGTTGATTCAGTGATGACCCTTTAAATCAATGAAAAATCCCCACCCTTAAATGATAGTGAGGATGATTAAATGTAGGTATCTCCTAACCCTAACCCCAGGCAGTATACAAACTGTTTAAAACAGTTGCAGTTAAAAGTTGCAGTTAAAAACATAGCAGTAACAAAAGACAAAAATGAAAAGAATGACAAAGCTGGATCGGAACAAAGGAAATCTAAATGGAGGCTTCAGTTGTTCTTCTCAAAAATCTGGATGAAGAGCCAGGTCTTCATAACACTTTGAAATATGAGCAAAAGGGGGGCTGTTTGAATCTCGGAGCGAACCTCATTGTGTAGGTTAGAGGCTACTACAGAGAAGGCATGCTACTGGTTGCCTTCACCAGTCATGATAGATGACATTGTTTAATCAAAAGAATCCAGAGCATGACAACTTCTGCCAGATTAGATCTGTTGAACAATTATGGGAGACAGGTAATCCCTCAACTAACTGGTCCCTGTGCCATAAGTGCTTTATAAATAACAACTTAACACCTTGAATCATACCTGAAAGCAACTAATGTAAGTGAGGCATGTGACATTGCATCCTGGGAGATTTGAAGCTTCCAGGTGGACTACAAGGGCAACACCCAGTAGGATGCATTGCAGTAGTCAATGAGGTGAGCACAGGGTGAATAATATTTGAAGGGCCTCCTGATCTAAGAAAAGGCACAAATGGCACATTAGACAAAGGTGTATACAGGCCTTCCTAGTCACAATTACTTTACCATCCACACCCTATGCAAGTGCTGTGAATCCAAGAAAACTCCTAAACTTCCCATCACTTTTAAATGGAGTAGTGTCCCATCCATCCCAGAGATGGAATATCCCCAGATCCAGACAGCCGAAACACCCACGGCCACTCCATCTTGGTAGAATTGAACTCAAGACAGTTACTACCCATCCACAATCAGTTCCTTAACATCCCAGGGTTGAAAGATACAATGAAATATCATCATCAGTGTACTGAGGTCCATTGCAGTTATTTTCTCCTTTAAAAACCCATAGTCTAAATATTTTGATTTGCCTTGCTGCACAATATACAATCCTAAATTTAATCCACAATCCACAATCCAAAAAGATACCTCGGAGTTGTCTAACTTCTGTGATATTTTTATTGCACCAATACTACAAGATCATAGAATGCAGAAAGAAACTGAAGTTCTGCTTGACCTTGAGTAATCTCCAAAATGGCTTGAATATCTTATTCATTCTAACACCTTCAATAATAGTTCCATGCTTTCTTGATCATGCTTTACAAACAGAGAAACAATATACAAGGAGATGGAGGCATCTGCCTCAGGCAGCAGGTGCCAGAAGGCAGAAATAGCTGTGCCAGTCCTAGTCATTTCCTTTGGTTGGCAGATACAACTTTGTGTGTTATATGGCCTGTCCTTCTAAACTAGCCTGACATCATTCCAAGGTTCCAAATAGAACGCTGTTCCTCAATTTAATACTAAAGTAAACATCAATAAAGCCAAACTTTGTACAAGGAACTGTGAGCGGGGGTGAAGCCATATTTTTTTTTCAGGCTGATGTATGGCCTCAAACGTAGTACACGCCTTGCAGACCACATATGAAATAGATTGCAAGATCCATTTCGGATTTCATGAACTCCCATCAATCACCTTCAATTTCACCAATGCTGAGAAATCATTAAAAGATTCCAGGCAGTATATCAGCTGCTTCATTACAACCATAACTTTTTTTTTATATGTGTTCATATTCCAAAGAGAATGCTCACATTATGGGAGCTGCAGTAAATTCTACCAGTTTGGGGCTCATTATATCTTTAAATGTATTGTGAATAAAACGTTCATAAAAGAGCAGGCTGTTATTGGGTTAAAGCCTTTGGGAGAGGGCAGAGGTTTGCTAATAGTCAGGTTTTAAACACAGACATACACATATACAGAAAGAGAAAGAGAAAGAAAAAGAAAGAGGGAGGGAGAACTGTGAAAGAAATAACACACCATGAATACAAATCAACCTTTTGCCCAGTGCCAATTTACTGATCTGTAGTCTAGGACAACAAATTAATTGCTGGCCTCTGCTGAGGGGAACGAGAGATCTAAGTATATCTGATATATGATGTTCACTTGTTCAGCTACAGTGCAAGAAATCCAGAAGAGTAGATGAGTAGTAGGGAGGATGAAAGACAGTCAAACAAAAGGTTAAAAAGAAACAGCAACCCCAGGTCACCTGACTTTTCAAATTACTGTGAATTCCTTTGGGAAAAAATCTGGTAGAATGATATTACTGTAAGATTTTATTTTATTTTATTGCAAGATTCTTCTCAGATCTAGTTTTTTCTGCAGCATAGAAAAAGCTCAGATGAATGGACTGTCAAGAGACATTTCAGTGGAACACCTTATATTATGCTTATAGTGCCTTCGTTTTGGAAATAAACTTATAGCTAAAGGATACTACCTAAGAATTTGAGACTACAGATTAGAATATTAGCCCTTATCAGAGTATCAGTATTAAACTTGCTGGATCAGGAATCTGATTCAGTGTAAAGCAAAAAGTTTATTTTGGAGGACAAGCCAGGCATAATATAAAATAAAAAGATGTTTTATACATTCCTGCCAATCAGACTTAAAATTAAGTGCATAGATCCATTTTCCACTAGTGACTTACAGCATCTTCTGGTGTTATCCAACAAACACTGTGCCAAAATAACAGCTATTGGGGCAGGTTTTATATCATTTCAGCAATGGATGGGCTATGCTATGAAGATGCATGAAGTCATGAGTGAGAAAATGGCAACCATGAAACACTCCCTCCTTCCCTGCCTCCTTTCCCGCCCCCTCCTTCTCTCCTGCTGCTCCGAAGGTTCCGAAGGTTTCATAAGAAGATCATATGACAGCTGTTGCCAGGGGGGCTTTTTATCAGGTTCGCCTGCTCTACCAGTTGCGTCACTTCATAGATCGGGATGCCCTACACACAGTCACTCATGCCCTGGTCTCTTCCAATCTGGACTACTGCAATGCTCTCTACATGAGGCTCCCCTTGAAGAGCACCCAGAGGCTCCAACTGGTCCAGAATGCGGCTGCATGGGTAATTATAGGGGTGACGCGACCCTCCCATGTAATACCCCTCCTGAGCGAGCTGCACTGGTGGTTTTCCAGGTGCGATTCAAGGTGTTGATTACTATGTTTAAAACGCTCCATGGCTTAGGACCTGGGTACTTACGAGATCGCCTTCTGTCACTGAGAGCCTCCCACCGGCCAGTACGCTGCCATAGAGAGGGTCACCTCATGGTGCCGTCGGCTAGCAATGTCGACTGGCGACACCCAGGGGGAGAGCCTTCTCTGTGGGAGCACCTGCCCTCTGGAACGAATTGCCCCCGGAATTAAGAACTATCCCTGACTTACACACCTTCCGCCGTGCTCTCAAAACCTTTTTTTTTCCAACAAGCCGGGCTGGCATAAAGATGATTTTTAAATTATAAATTTTTATTAATTTCAATCAGGGTTGGTTGGATTTTTTCATTGTTAGGCCAAATTGTTTAATATGTCTTTTAAAACTTTTTAACTTTTATATATTTGTTTTATTCTGGCTGTACACCGCTCTGAGTCCTTCGGGAGTAGGGCGGTATAAAAAACCAATAAAACCTAATAAACCTAAACCTTTGTTTGGTATGTGGCTAAAATATGATAAAATAAAGGGTGTTATATTTTGGGACACGTGAAAAGATAATTCAATTTGAGTAAAAGGTAGATAGAAATATTCCAATACATACACATACGTATACATATGGTACTCTCTCTTTGAAGAAAATTTTGAGATTCTTTTTTAAAATGTGAGCTACAAAATGAAGATGATTGATCCATCTAGCTGACCAGAGGAATCTTAAGGTCTTAAACATTTGGGTTTTAATTTTTGTGCATTAAACTCCTTGCATATGTTTACCTCAGATAGACTTAAGTTTAACAACTTCAGGTCAGATATATACAACAGATACAACAAACAAATATAGGAGTTCTTAGTAGAGAACTGCTATATTTGTTTAATGATTGGTGGAAATAAATTATAATTTTTTCTACAACCCTCTGTACTATCTTCTGATATATTTTAATATTGAATATTAAAAACCTTTTACAATAAATCAATGACTTTTTCCGTTAGATATCTAAAATAAAATATCTAAAAGCAAAGTGAATATTAGTTGTGAATGTGGAAAAAGAAATTTACAAGAATAGAAAAGTGTATAATTGCTCCTACAACATTTCTTGTAATTTCAGAAGCAGGTTTAAAAATAGTTTTTTCCTGTTGTATAGAATAATTAAAGGGGTATAATAAAGCCAACAGAAAAATGATTGTTTTTAATTTTAATTGGGACATAAAATAAAAATGCCTATCAAACATTTATAAAATGATGATTTCACTGCTTAGTCTTATAAAACATTAAGGTGCAGAAAAAATATTAATTTGTAATCACTAATTACACAGGATAAGAATTATAAATTAACTACATTTGACTTATGATCTAACAAAAAGTGAGCTTGAATGGTATTCCTATCTATGACGTAACCTAGTGCTGCTTTGACATCATCATCATTCACCACATTGAATCCAGCACGATCAAAAGCAAGTTAAAAACTGTAAAGTACAAGAAAAGTGAACAAGCAACAGCCATCATCACTCATCCACCCAAAGTTTAAACACACAGGCCAAAACTGGAAAATTGTTGAAAAGGAGAGGCAGCTTATGAAAATTAATATAACTGAGACATCTTTGACAAACTTCAGTGAATGAGTTATGTTAAGATGGGGTTAGGGTCCAATTTCCCTGCAAATGCTTTTTTCTTTTTTTGAATGCTGTTGATTGAGGCAAAGATGCCAGTCTCTACAAAATGGTTGAAAGTAATAAGTATTATTATTATTATTATTATTATTTATTCGATTTATATACTGCCCTATTTCACCTAAAAGGGACTCAGGGCGGTGCACAGAAGATAAAAATCCAACAATATACAAAGTATAAAAAATAATTAAATTAATTAAATCTGTGCTAAAATTTGGATAAATAGAATTAAAACCAATAAATATCAAATTTAAAATTATTCCCTAGTCTATGTCAGGCAGGCTAGATGGAAGAAATGTGCTTTTAACATCCGACGGAAGAGTCGTAGGTCCGTGATATCGGGGGGCAGGATGTTCCAGAGTGTCGGACCTGCCACAGAGAAGGCTCGTCCCCTGGGAGTCTCCAGCCGGCATTGACCGGCTGACGGCACCCTGAGAAGGCCCACTCTGTGGGAGCGGACAGGTCGAAGGGAGGAATGTGGTAGGAGGCGGTCTCTTAAGTAACCAGGACCTGTGCCATGGAGCACTTTGAAGATGGTAACTAGCACCTTGAAGCGCACCCGGAAGACCACAGGCAGCCAGTGCAGCTCGCGCAGGAGAGGTGTTACGTGGGAGTAGCGAGAGACTCCCAAAATCCCCCGTGTGACATCCACATAAATATATCCTCCTACAGTGATGTGAATAAAAGCCAAGTGGGCTAAGAACCATAGATTTTTTGGTTGCCTGAATGATGATTGCCAAAACTGAAAACATAAGAGGAAATTTGTGGTAAATGAAAACATAGTATGATGGTACGGAAGCTTGCAACAAAGTCCTTAAAACCCATAGTATAATTAAGGCAAACTGTACCATTCTCATAATTCCATTACTGTTCAGGATTAGTTCAGTAGGAAGGAGTGTCAAACTCAAGGCTCAGGGGCCAGATCTGGCCCATGGGGTGCTTAGTTCCAGCATGTGGGGCCACCCTGGAAATAATAATAATAATAATAATAATAATAATAATAATAATAATAATAATAATAATAATAATAATAATAATAATAATAATAATAATAATAATAATAATAATTTATAAACCGCTCTCTCTCCCTGAAGGGACTCGAGGCGGTGCACAGGGAATTTAAAAATACATGTATAAAACCACAAACATAATACAATATTAAAATGAATTAAACTAACACCCTGTGCTAAAATCCCATACTAAAACTAAAACTAAACCCCTAAAAACCCTAAAAACAGTTCAATTACCCCAGGCCGGCCAAGCAGAAGAAGTGTGTTTTTAGTTTTTGACGGAAGGAGCGGAGGTCCGTAGTTGTTCTAAGGAAGGTCATTCCAGAGGGTCGGGCCCGCCAGAGAGAAGGCCCTTCCCCAGGGCATCGCCTGCTGGCATAGCCTAGTGGACGGCACCCGGAGAAGTCCCTCTCTGTGGGAGCGAATCGGCCGCAGGGATGTATGGGGCAGGATGCGATCCCGCAGATAGCTAGGTCCCGTGCCATGGAGCGCTTTGAAGATGATAACCAACACCTTGAAGCGCACCCGAAAGACTACAGGCAGCCAATGCAGCTCGCGCAGGAGTGGTGTTACATGGGAGAACCTGGAGGTTCCCATAACTGCCCGCACGGCTGCATTCTGGACAAGCTGCAGTCTTCAGGTGCACCTCAAGGGGAGCCCCATGTAGAGAGCGTTACAGTAGTCCAGGCGGGATGTCACGAGTGCATGAGTGACTGTGCAAAGGGCACCCCGGTCCAATAGGGGAAGGAATGTCCTGTGATGCCTCTGCCAGCGAAAACAGACACCCAATCTCCATTTGCAGCTGGGACAGCCTCCTGCAACCCTCTGCCAGTGAAAGTGGAGCTGAGGAGGCTTCCCTCCTGACCTCCGTTTTCACTGGCAGAGGGTTGCAGGAGGCTGTCCCAGCTGAAAATGGAGATTGGGTGCCCATTTTCGCTGGCAGAGCACTTGGGCCATCATAGGAGCGCCTGACAAAAGTGATGTCAATCTGGCCACACCCATTTTGGCCCACCCTGCTCCCCTGAGGTCAAACACAACCCTGATGTGGCCCTCAATGAAATCAAGTTTGACACCCCTGCAATAGGGGATGTTTCTATTCAGCTCAGCTGCAAAGTATTTATTCAGTTCTGCCCCTTTTAACATTTTTGGAGTGTCTGCGTATCTCAGTCACTGAATATTATCAGAGCTTTATGTGAGTCTTTCAGATAGACTCTGAATGAACAAACACATATTTTATACATTTCATAAGCAAAGTCATTCAACAGTCAACATTGGATGCGAAAAAAGTACCTGCCTCCCAGTTTAATCACTTCCAAAGTGTCAGTTGTACCAGCATCAAACAATCAGGGTTCATTTGGGTCAGTGGTAGACAAATCTCATGTGGTTTGGCTCCCTCATCACAGTAAGCTTGTTTACCGCACAGATTACAGAGGTACACGGTGGAAGAACAACCTTGCAATAATCAGAGTGAGCCATTCTTTTTTTTCCCTTTTCCTTGCCCAGACCTCTGGCTTTAAAGCAGCAGGAGCATTTTGTTTAGTAATTATTTAAGGCTAAAACAGCAGTGAAAAAGTGACTTATGACAATTTTTCATACTTATCACCACTCTAGTATCCGATAAAAATTCACATGCTTGGCAACTGACTCATTGTGGCAGTGTCCAGGGGTCATGCGATCACCTTTTCTGATCTTCTGACAAGCAAAGTCAAGGAAGAAGCCAGACTCACTTAACAACCATGTTACTAACTTAGCAACTGCAATGATTCACTTAAACATTATGGCAAGGAAGGTCATAAAATGGGACAAAACGTACTTAACAATTGTCTCACTTAGCAAAAGAAATGTTGAACTCAGTTATGGTAGTAAGTTGAGGACTACATGCATGTCTGTTTTTCCCCAAGAAAATAGGCTCACTGTATTTATATATCAGTAGAACCTTGCTCTGGCAACCATCCGTGACAAAGAGGCACATATTCAGAACATTTGAAACGGGGCAAACACTTTTTCAAAGAAGTGTACATACAGTATAGATCCCACTAGTGCAGATGAGTATGGTTCTCAGTTGCAAGAACGCAGTGCATCTGTACCATTCTCCAGACAGCATTTAACTTGACACCACAGGCAACTCTAGGCATGTAAATGTTCTTGCATATAAATGAGTGTTTATTCTCCTCCTCCTGTTGAAAAACAGTCAGAATAGGTTAATTGTGTGGATCTCATTGGACCATAATCTGCAGAGCCCAGAATGCTAAAGCTCTTTAAGTCAGTGGGCCTTTGTGTGTTGAACTCCACATTGGTTGTTTTGCAAACAAACAAACAAAGCTTATTGACAGTCAAAAATGTAAGACAGTCCTGTACATGGCATTGTTAACCTTATGAATTTTAAAATCTGAATCTCTATTCAAGCATGTAGTGGATTTTTCTTGTCATCCTTTGCATTTTCTGGAAGTTTGATATTCTCAGGGAATTAGATAGATATAAATGAAAGCTATAAATTATGTATATCTAACACAGCAAAAGAGAAAATAGGTTTCAAATAGGTAGGTAAGAAAATAGATAAGTATACAGATAATATTTTGAAGAGACTGTTGCTGTGAAAGCAAGCTCATTTAACTAAACAGCAAGTTTTAAAAAACACCATATACATGCCTGAATGAATATAGAACTTTAAAAGATTGGATTTTATTGAGGGAGACGAAAAGGAAATTATGTCAAAGGGAAATGGAAGTGAATGAGAAAGTAACAGTCACTGATGAATGAGTATTCAATGGAAGAACAGCATTTAGGGAGATTGGAGAGAATAGCAAAGAACAATTTCTGGGACTTGTGTACAGGTTCAGTTTTTAGAAGAGAGCATGTGTGTAGTGCAACTTCTGTATAAACCTCTTTTTGTTAACAACAGAGGGGTGTGGGACAGAAGAAGAGATCATGAATTTTGAAGCAGCAGAAGAAACAATTGAATAGAATAGAAATCTTTATTGATCAAGTGTGATTGGACACACAAGGAATTTGTCTTTGGTTCATATGCTATCAGTGTACATAAAGAAAAAATAAAATATATTCATCCAGAATCGTAAGATACAACACAATGATAATCATAGGGTACTAATAAGCAGTCAAATCATACTAGGAAACAATAAAACAATATAAATTGTAAAGATACAAGCAACATGGTTATAGCTATAAGTGGGAAAAGATAGGTACTAGGAAGGATGAGAAGAATAATAGTAATGCAGTCTTAGTAAATGATTTGGGAATCAGTGCTGGTGGGAATCAGTTGTTTAGTAGAGTGATGGCATTTGGGGGGAGGGGGAAACTATACTTGTGTCTAGTTGTTTGGGCGAAACAATTTATGTCCAGGATGTGAGGAGTCTATTTTCACAGCCCTCTTTTTGACTTGTGCAGTATACCAGGGGTCTCCCACCTTTGCAACTTTAAGTCTGAAGGACTTCAGCTCCCAGAGTTCTCCAGCCAGCAAAGCTGGCTGGAGAATTCTGGGAGCTGAAGCCCTTCAGACTTAAAGTTGCAAAGGTTGGAGACCCCTGCAGTATACAGTCCTCAATGGAAGGCAGATTGGTAGCAATTGTTTTTTTTTTCTTCAGTTCTAATTATCCATTAAAGTCTTTGTCTGTCTTGTTTGGTTGCAGAGCCAAACAAGATGAGCATGGGTTTTAATACTTGGTGTGTGTGTGTGTGTGTTTGTGTGTGTGTAATTTTCAGGAAAAAGAAAAAAGATGGCTGAGAAGCCAGCCTGTATGCAATAGATGGGAGTGGATAGGAGGAAAAGTTAGGAAAGAAAAAAGGAAAGTGGTGGTAAAAAGCTAGCCTGTACATAAAGCCATAGATGGGGAGTGGGGGTTGAGGAGAGACAAGAGGACTGGTGTACATTTCTGAGGACTGACAGTATACAAAGTTTCCAGAATTTCACAGAACCAAGAAAGAAAAGGAAAGGTGTTCCTGACATATGCCAGAGCATTTTAACTGGGGAACTTTGTACATGCTCAAGTTTCCTGATCCTCGTTCTTCCTGGGAATCTCAAACCAATTTAGAGTAGGCATTGCCATTTTATTCCCTTGTGTGAATGAAGAAGCAAAGTCTTCTGGTTCTTCTAAGGCTTTGGAACTCAGCAAATGATCCTCCAGGAATCTGGGAAAGTTTCAAGGAGAGAATGTATTGGAACAACTAAATTCATCTCCTGGCAGGCTTAAAAACTTCGTTGGAAATAGGATTGTAAATCAATTTCAGTAGTTCAACTGATGCCCCACAACAGGCCTCCTCCCCCCTAATACAAGCTGGACTCAAATAGGAAAACTGGTTTCAGATGGCTCAAAAAGATTCCCTGCATGGGGAAAGTTTGAAGTCAGGACATAGTTGTTAAGAGGGAAGAATTATACTTTCTTACTGTGCTTGTGCTTTGTTACTTGTGCCTTGCCTTCCACCCAGTTCCTACATTCTGGTTGCCATCATTAAGTGAATCCTCTGGTGTCATTAAGCACTGTCATGTGGTCAACCTCCTACCGACTTCCCCAATGCCTTTGCTAGTCAGAAATGAAGGTTGAAAATAGTGATTACATAACCATGGGATGTTACAATGTTGTATTTGCGAGCCAGTTCCAGGTGCCCAAATTGCTAACATGTGACAATGAGGAGGCTCTGACATCCAGAACTTTAAGGACCTATTGTAAACACTATCTTAACTTTAAACAACCACTGAATGAATGGTTGTTAAGTGAGGACCACCTGTATTCCCTTATTTCCTCAAATAATATTTTCCTGAATAAAAAGCTGTCCCTCCCCCACCACAAAAAAAGTTGCTGTATAAAGTTCTGCTCTTTCTCCAGCAGCTAAAGCAAGAATGGGCTTTAGCTGCCCATTTAGGTTCAGAAATCTGCCCAGTGAGAGGAGCAATCTTCTAGTGCAGGGGTAGTCAACCTTTTTATACCTATCACCCACTTTTGTATCTCTGATAGTAGTAAAATTTTATTACCACCCACCGGTTCAACAGTGATGGTGATTTATAAAGTAGGGAAGTCAATTAAATTAAAAAAAGGAAAGTGCTTCAGTATCGGACAAAACCCCTACCACCCACCATGAAAGCTGGAACGCCCACTAGTGGGTGGTAGGGACCAGGTTGACTACCACTGTTCTTGTGGGTCAGTTGAAGCCCAAGAGGTTTCAAGTTCCATGATAATGGAATGCAAAAAGAAACTCAGAAATATTCTCAATGTACCTCACCCCTTTCTGCAGATTTGTGAGGGGAAAATGCAGCTCAACAATTTCTACTCCAGTTAAGATGATGATGTTAGACCTGAGGTGTCCAACTGACTTCATTTGTATTATGTTTCATATCCCATTATTTTCTGCAGGCTTAATGCACGTCTGATACTTCACTTAAATCAAGCACACAGTATATAGTGTTTGCAAAATTAGTCATCAGTTGACCCAAGCATTTTTTTTTTTTTAAGGGAAATAAAGACACAAGAAGGTAGAGGACAAGGATTCTCTTAGTGTTTAATTAATTCTATCTTTAGAAACAATCAGCAGCCTTAAACTATAGGGTTTGATTTTATTTCCTTTTCTCTCACATTCTTGAATTATGGCTCATCTGCAAAACTGTATTTGTAACATAATGACATCAAGCTAAATTAATTGACTTTGTCATATTCTGAACAGTACATGAGAACTGCTGCTACAAACTGGGAGTTGGAAAACAACTGGGAATAGGGAAAAAATGGAAAACAGTATGAAACTAATTTCAAAACTGAAATGAATTGGGGCACATAGGACATTTTTACGGAAGAACAAATAATCCATTCCTCATGCTACCAAAGCCTGGGGCAGGGAGAGAAGATGTAGATTATCTGAGACTCTCTCTCTCTCTCTTTAAGGAACAGATAAAGACCTCATGAGTCAACTTCTTTTTTAACATGTTGATATGGTGAGATTGTATTACAATTTGGAAAGTATCTTGGAGGGGGAAAAAGAATATGTCAGGTGCAATTTTTCTTGGGAGCTAAAGAGCCACAGAAAAGGTTACTTGTATTTTTTTTATGCGAAAGACAGAATCAGTGATGAATACACTGAGTCTTTTATTCACAGTACTTTTCCAATAGTTACTGTCATGTCATAAAAGTGACCACTTTTCATAAAAGAAGGTTTCTGGAGCAATTCAGACAAGAAGCTATAACCCACCACACTGATACTTGTTAAATCACACATCTCTTAAAAACAGGGTTTTTTTTAAAAAAATGAAATATTAAAAAGCAAGATTCTTGGTGACATAGTGTACAAATAGATTTCCACTTCCAAAGAATAATCCAAATAGAAGAAAACAATCATATTTACATTGACTTGAGTCTCTCTAAAAAGAAAAGGCAAGGATGTCTTCTGGCATGTTTTCAATTTCGTAGTCTAGGTTACAGAATTTCTTAGCAGTTTGCTATCTGACCTGGATAGTTTTCCTGAGGTGATGCTATCTAGCTAAATTTACAAATTCCACTGAGATTAATGGGATTTAAGCCGTAATGTTCCTAAGGAACATCCATACTGTATATTATGTATGGCAGACAAACATGAGCAAAATGATAAGATTAAATATATGCAAACATTGCTTATAATATTGATCCTTCCTAGCAAAGGAGAATGGAAGAATCATTAAGGTGCTCTCCCATCTCTTCATTCTTCACTGAAAGATAAAACTCAGAGCAATGTCTGCTGCCAAATTGCTGCAGAAGGCTTCTCCAATCCTCTTCCATTATTAGTTAGCAAACTCAATTGCCTTAATTGGAAATTTGTACTTAGATGACAGAAGATTAGGGAAGCTCGTGTTATGGTGTTTTACATAGGATCCTTTGTCTCAAACTTGGAATTTCATTGTATGGATTTCAAATATTTCCTCAAAGTTATGTATTATAATTCTCACTTTTATTATTTTATTTATTATTCACTTTATTCTTTGCCTTTCTGTTTAAGTCAGTGCCTAAAATAAGTTACAGCAATAAAAATATAGAGGATAAAACAAAAAAAATATAAAGCAACCAAAATCAAAATAAATCATTAAGCAATTAGAAAGTAAATGTTAATTATTTAAGCTTTCCGCCAGGAGTAATAAGCAAAATAATTTATTACACTTACAATATATACCACCTGATTCTCAGTAACTTTGAATGACAACACTCCAGATGTGGGTTGCTCCTGCCTTCCAGAGTCCGGGAGGCTCAACCCACCCACCTGGACACTTCTGTGCATGCGCAAAAGCATTGCACATGTGCACAAGTAAACTGTAGTAAAAAAAATAATACAAACCCACCACTGCAACACTTCTGTTTCTTCTATCTCTATTTACATAAATGTACTAGAATGTTACTCCCTTTCATCCATCTTCAGCAATAGCAATAGTATTTAAACTTATATACCACTTCACAGTGCTTTATAGCTGGTTTACAGTCAGCTTTCAAATTAGGTTTCTTGCTATTAGGTTTTAATGACTGACTTAAACTCATAGGTCCATCCATCCACCCAGCAAAACTTGTCTCCTCCCTAATTCCCTAATTCCATCTCCATTATACTTGCATTAAGTTTAAGTTTGATGGATGTTTTCTAACCAGCTGGTGATACTAGGTTGAAGGGGAGAGAATGGTTAAAAATCAGTAATGAGGATAGTAAATGTTATCTGTTAACATTTTTGTTTGCTGAACCATGGATGGTTGTATAGCACTTTAATTCAACATGAGGAAGAGTCTATCAGTTCTACAGCCCCAAAGAGAAAATGAATTAGTAAGTGGTTTAATTTATTGGTCAAAGCCATGAAGCCTCTGGATTTACCAGGATAGGTGTAAAATATAGAAGACCATGTCTCTGATCTTTTGCAGTATAAAAACTCTGACCAAAAACAAACATTGAGGTTCAAATAGGAAGTCCTTACACTTTGGAGAAGTAAACTAAAACACAAATTATACAATATAACAAATAAAGAGAGTCAACTTCAGCAGCCAAAAAGTTTAATATATATTCTTAAAACCTTCATTAATCATTGTTCATACTTAGAAACCAAACCCTTAGCAATAACTCTATAGAGTTAGTCAAACTTCCATTTACAGTATTTCTCAGATCACATTCACTGGCTAAGCTGTCAGTGTTATAATGTTGTCTCTTGGCATTGCAGAGGTAGAGTTTTGCTAGCATGGGGGTGTCAAACTCAGAGCCCGGGAGTCAGAAGCAGCCTGTGGGGTGCTTAGATCTGGGCCATGGCGCCACCCTAGAAACAGCAAAGGACTGATCTGCGGTGCCTCTGCCAGCAAAAATAGAGCTCCATTTTCACTGGCAGAGGGTTGCAGAAGGCTGTTGCAGCAAAAACCAGAGTTCACGAAGGCCATGGGTGATCCTCCTTAGCTGTTTTCACTGGCAGAGGGTTGCACGAGGCTGTCACATCTGAAACAGAGCTCAGGAGCTCATTTTTGCTGGCAGAGCACTTGGGCCATCACAGGTGCCCCCGACACAAGTGATGTGTCAAGCTGGCCATGGCCAACCTGGCCACTCCCTGGCCCCCCAAACACAACCCTGATGTGGCCCTCAATGAAATTGAGTTTGGCACTCCTGTGCTAGCAGAAATGGGAGAACATTGTTGTTTAGTTTCTCCAGTGGTCCTAAAAGATCTTGATTTTGCTGACAACTTTCCTCATTAAGATCCATGGTTGAAAGCACTCTGAATTTTTGCTATCCTAATTCAACTCTATACTTTTCCTTGTAAAATAATCTATTTTTGTACTATTTCTACTATTAAGTCTACTTAATTAATCTATGGATGAAATCATTATTAAATATACTTTGACATAGAAAATATTCCCGTTCTTCCTTATAAGAGTATCAAAATATTGAATTTAAAGGTTTTCCAACATTTAACTGTGAGTCTCTTTAGAATAGCACAGTCACCCAAGCTAATTACAGGTGGCAGCTCACTCAGGTGCCTGAATGATTCTATGATTTTATAGGAATCTAGGAGTAGACATTCAAGTACTGAACCTGAGACACTGATAAAGGGTTACTGGATACACATGTTAGTTAGTATTAAAAGCAAGATATATAGATAACAAAAATGGGAGGGGTGGGGGGAAACCAGGGTAAAAGCCATAGGGATGGCTGCCATAATTTCTAACATAGACCGGAGCATATAGGCCAGGGATGTCCAAACTTGGGAACTTTAAGACTTGTGGACTTCAACTCCCAGAATTCCCCAGCCAGCTATGCTGGCTGGGGAATTCTGGGAGTTGAAGTCCACAAGTCTTAAAGTTCCCAAGTTTGGACATCCCTGATATAGGCCGAATCCCCTAAGCTGTCTACTGGAGTTCAGGGGCCTCTCAGTGCACACTCCAGATGTAGGCAGTCTAGGGTTGTTCTTATTTTTCGGCCCATCAATAGCTCCCCTGGGCTTTTATTGGTTGTCATGCATGGGGTGCCATAACAGGAACCTGTCAATGTTTTTCTGCCAGTTGGCTGGCCCCAGTTTACCTAAAGCTTCTTTTGTTATGCGAACTGCTCATTGATCCAGGCCATTTGCAGAAGGGTTGAAAGGGGCAACAAATGCATGGTGGATGCCCAACTCTGCAAGGAAGGTGGCAATCATGGTGGCAGTAACTGGGTCCAATTATTAGAGACTAGCAAATCCGGCAATCCATGTGTAGCAAATAACTGTCTCAATGCTCATATAACCAGGCTGGTGCCATGGTTGACGCTATTAAAACCACCTCGACCCATCTTGAAAATGCATCGACCACAACTAAAAAGGTTTGGCCTTTGAAGGGCCTGCCAGATCAATGGGAATATGTGACCACAAGCCTTTGGTTGCTCCCAGTTTTTTATAGGGGCTTAGGGAGCCACAGGTCTAGATTCTTGGCATGGCAGGAACCCCAAAACCCACCGTGAAATGTCATTGTCCATTCCGGGCCACCGGGCATAGCTGCGGCCAAGTGACTTCATTCAAACTATGCCTGGATGACCCTTGTGTAGCTTAGTCAGAATAGAGTCTTCGTAGGAAGCTGGAATGACCACCCTGCTGCCCCAGAGCAGGCACTGTAGATTCAGCTCAGGTTTAGCCAGGAGATGATGCTGTATGCAGAGGTCTCAGACACCACCATCAATCTGGTCCAGAAGGACGTTGTCTAGGTCTTGGAAATTGCAATGCAAAGTGGCAGCCCTCAGCACTGCCATATAATTGTTTATCAATTCCCCCTCATGCTGGTTTCTTCTGTGAAAAGCAAGGCAGCGGGCTATTTGGGATGGTGTTGGGACATAAAGATTCCTGAGCTTTGCCATCAATACGTCCCACATTACTGTGTGCACTGACTGGGGCGCCACTAACATGCCCACAATATTAAACATCTCAGTGCCACACAAGTTCAGGAAACACGACTTTTTCCTACTTTCTGATAAATTGGTGTAGTTGTTAGCTTCTAAAAAACATTCAAAATAGGATATATAGGAATCCCATGTTTCTGTGACTCCATTGAAAACCGCTTGATGCCATTCTGAGGTAACTTGGCAGCACTCAGTCCAATATCCAGTAGTGCCTCAGTGATTTCACTCAACCTCTCATTGAGTGAGTTCCTCTGAGAGAAATTTCAGTTCTGTGTGACTCGGCTCTGTGATAGTGACCCTTGTCAGCTCTTGCCTGAAATTTTACCTCAGAATCCCACCTTCGTTTATCCAGCTAGGGCCATGATGGCGAACCTATGGCAAGGGTGCCACAGGTGGCACGCGAAGCCATTTCTTAGGGCACGCGAGGCGTTGCCCTGTCAGCTCCAGCACACGTGAGCGTGCTGGCCAGCTGATTTTCAGCCTTGATTTTCAGCCAATTTTGCCCTCCTGAAGCCTCCAGAGGGAGAAAAATGGCCCAATGGGCAACCTGGAAGTCCATTCCTGAAATTCTGGTTTGTGTGTTGGGCCTTTTTCTACCCTCCCCAGGCTCCTAGAAAGCTTCTGGAGCCTGGGAAGGGCAAAAAATGGACCTACCGAGCCCACTGGAAGTCAGAAAATTGGCTGTTTCCGGCCTCTGGTGGAGGCCATTTTTGCCCTCCCCAGACTCCAAAAAAGCCATTTATACATACACTGGACAGCAGGGGGTGTCACACATGTATTCTCAGGAGGCACGGCATGGAAGGCATTAAATTATGGGGGTGGGCACACGAGGGTGCACAACAGCACAAGCGTGTGTGCTTTAGGCACCCGCGGCGAAAAAGGTTCGCCATCAATGAGCTAGGGAGAACACTGGGTGGACAAACTGGGTGGCAAGCCAGGTCTTTTAAAATGCTAACTGCTTTAATGCTAACAGGTTGCCAATGCAGCAATTCACAACGTGTGCGTCACAGCTAACGGCAACAGCTGAGACCCTATTTGACAGCTCTTATATATGCCGGCTGTCAAATAGGTAGCCAATCAGGACCGAGAACAGCTCCCCCCCCCCCCCCCAGGCAGACAGACAGGAGGGAGAACTATTGGACATAGCAAATAGTACCTGTCTCCTGTAGAAATCTGAGAAGGTGCCCTGCCTCCGAAGTAAATCTGCTATCCTAGATATTAGGCCAATTGCAAAATCTCTAATAAATGTGCTTTATTTGGTCAACCCTCTGAATTATGGCATTATTTCAAACAGCAATTTCCTGTTCCTTTTTTGGTCTGTAAAGGTTGTAAATAGAGGTTTAAATCAGGTGGATGAATCACATTGTAAGGCCTGAGGAAAATGGAAGCATAGCCATTTTGAAGTCTTTAGTTATATCAAAGGTGAGCGGGGAAAAAATGTGATTTTCTGTTTCCCACTAGTAAAAGGGATTTAAACTGCAAAAGTTTCCCTTCCAGTGACAGAAAAATGATATTATTGTTTCTTTTCACAGTTTGGTAATGAGAGGAAGGAGGGTTCAGTAGTTTTTGGTTTTTTTCACTGTGAAGAAGCTCAAGATTGTAGCAGTTGCAATGAGAATGCAACACTTCCCCATCCCCCTTAGGAGCAAATGGGAAGGCACATGACATTATTTTCCTTCCCAATAAAAGTGGGGGGAGGGGGAAGCATATATTATAATAGCTTTTCTTTGCAAGGAAAGAAAATAGATTTCTACAAAAATCACCCTTCTTCATGCTAGGATCTAACAACAATTCCTATTTGCATAAATCATATCATTTCTAGCACTGAGTAAGGTGTCATTCATTATCCTTACCAAAAGAGAAAATATTTTATTATGTATGACTATATCCATATGAAGGATGAGTTGTTTAAAAGTATATTTCAGACTTTCTCACCCCCGACAACTTTCAGATATATAGATTTCAACTGCCAGAATTCAATTTT
Source organism: Rhabdophis nuchalis (assembly GCA_039707465.1). Lineage (NCBI taxonomy): Eukaryota > Metazoa > Chordata > Lepidosauria > Squamata > Natricidae > Rhabdophis > Rhabdophis nuchalis. The sequence goes on from CM077645.1 coordinate 142,095,605, forward strand.
AAGTATTTTTGAAGTTCAAAACTACACATCTAGAAGGAATCTCCTTGTACAAGATTAGGAACTTTGTGTGTGGATGGTTGAATGGCTTTTTCCAATGTAGTTCACTATCACATTTGAATATGACTGTGGCTATCTGCTCATCCATTCAAAGTGGATTGTCAACCTTCGATACGGCTACAACCTAGTAAAGAAATCTATCTAAATTTGCTATGCTTGTATTTTTTTTTGTCTTTCATATTTACCTTGTGAATTTTGACCTGCCATGCCATTCCAGTTTGTTCCTAGATGTATGCACATTTCCCAGTTTCTTGTCATGACACCAGCTTCTACACCAATGTCTCTTTGAAACATGCTCTATTGAAAAGCATTGTTTGAAGTGACATCAGGTGGCTCAAAACTTTTGCCTATGGTTTTGCTAAAACTTTGAAATATGTGCTAGCAGTTCTATTATTGTTGTATACTATCATCTTAGGCAAGTCAGAAGAAAGGAGTGGAGCATTCCTTTTAGCAAATGTTTTAAGGTTACAAATATTCCGTCGACAGGTAAAAGAAAAAATATTAAGTAAATGGGAAAAAACCTGCAACATTGTTCCTTCTTTTCAACAATAGAAAAAATACTAATAAATTGGTTAAATAAAGATTCTCTGCCCATTAATTGTGTCTAGTTTCTCCTATCTGAGATCACTTCATTGAACATAATAATAGAAAAAGAACTGCCATTAACTAAACTGAGGAAAATTTTGAAGTAATTTTTCTGTGTACCCAAATCTCAAAGAATTCTGCTTGAAAACCTGACCCATTAAAAAACCCCAAGTTGTTAATTTCTTAAATTGGACCTTAATAATAAACTCATACTAAAGCAATTATTCATATGTTTCAAAAACAAAAAAGCCAATATGAGATTTCTAAAACTGGCTTTAGAGCACAACAGTAGAAGATAGTATAGATATAAGCATTTGGCTCGGGACCTAGCTACCTGCGGGATCAGATCCTGCCTCATACATCCTCACGGCCGATTCGCTCCCACAGAGAGGGACTTCTCCGGGTGCCGTCCACTAGGCACTGTCAGCGGGCGACACCCAGGGGAAGGGCTATCTCTGTGGCGGGCCCGGCCCTCTGGAACGACCTTCCCCCCGATATTAGGATGACCACGGACCTCCGCTCCTTCCGTCTTAAATTAAAAACTCATCTTTTCTGTCTGGCCGGCCTAGGATAGTCTCTCTGTCTTTGGGGTTTTACTGGGTAGTTTTAGTACAGTTCAGTTTTAATGGGAAATTTTAGCGCAGGTTAGGTTTAATTTGTTTTTAAGGAATGTTTGTATGTATTTATTGTTTTTATTCTACCTGTGCACCGCCCCGAGTCCCTATGGGGAGAGGGAGCGGTTTATAAGTATTAAAATTATTATTATTATTATTATTCACCTTCAGGAATGTCCCAATTGAAAGTGACACAATGCCCATATCCATAAATTGCTGATTAGTCATTCGTTCATTCATTCATTCATATTAACTATTATGGAACTGTTCTATGAAGCTTAGGGACAATCCAAGGGGGAAAAGTGCCCTTCTTGTTAATGAATTCCCTATGTTTCTCGCTTAAGTATATCCCCTCCCATAGCGATTTAGAAATCTGCATAAAATCACATAACCAACCAAAGCAGCCTTCAGCCAGTGCAATCACTTCTCAGCAGGAGAACTCTCTTCCAAGAACAAATTCTGTAATGAGAAAGTAATAGCTTGATTTTTAAACAATATTGATCTTTTAAATCTCATAATTGCTGAGCATTTAGCAGTGCCTGAACAATGTGATGGCTCAGTCAAGCCTGATAACAGGGAAAAATTTAATTTTAGAAGGATGTGGAACTAGCAATCCTCACAATTTTAATTCCTTCTCAAGGATGAGCAAACCAGCCAATTGCCATAAGATACAACAAACATGTGTGCTACTTGTATGTATTCCATGTTATTAGTTTAAACTGTTGATTGTGAAGAATGGAAGGAATAGCACCATTTAGATGTGTCTGTAGATCTATTTAGGCATGAAAGCATGGGGAGTTGACATGCCGCTTAGTATGATTTTGCATCTGATTCAATCAAAGCCTGATTCTAATAAGAGAATGCCATTAGAATATACCAGTAAGAATAATGTGGTACTGACATGCATATACCTAGAATTGAGCAGATGGTTCTAAAATACCCTGTTCCAAATCTATGAAACTCCATTCCTGGTCTGTTTTATTTTGGTTTGGTTTTTTTTGAGCTGCAATGTGGTGTAAATGGCTACACCATGCATAAGAAGAGCTTTGCAGAGAGAAGGCAGGCCTGCTCTGAGTTCAGCAACTTCTTTTCATTAGTCTAATTACAATGTCAAGATCTCTTCCCTAGAGGAGGGAAGAGATCATGGAAGAATAAGATTGGTAGGTCAAGTGAAAACTAGGTGTACAAGCTTTGCAAATTGACTCTGGTAAGGATATTAGGATAGTTTATACTGAAAAGAAGTTGGGATTTCCTATATCTTACTGCTAGGTGGCTTGAAAGAATAGTGGAGAAGATCATCTTTGCCAATCTGATTGTTGGTGAGAGGTAGATGCAAGGTAGTCCTTGAGTTACAATTGGGACTAGAACTTCCATTGCTAAATGATGCAGCTATAAAAAGTGGCAATTCCACAGTTCTTATTGTCATTGTAACTCCTGAACTGTATATGTTATTAAGCAGGAAGAGGAGGAGCCCCAGGCAAGCAGACTGGTGGGTGCTGTGGGGACCAGGCAGATACCACAGGCAGGCAGTCTGGAGCATGGGCAGATGCTGCAAGCAGGAGCAAGCATAAATAATAGACAGTTCTTTGACTACTAGGAGGGGTGAGAGACTCACATAGATAGATATTCCAGGACACAAGTATGTGCATAGAGGCTGCAGGGAGCAGGGTGGCATGGGAAAGTGCTATGGAGTGTGGGCAAACAAAAAATGATGGGAGCATTATCAACGTCTGACTTCCTACTTTCTTTGAATGATCTCTGAATAAATGGTTGTAATTCAAGGATTACAGTATATGTAGAGCAAATAAGAACCTAGCCTGCCTGAAAGATGATTGGTGATAAGAGATTATGGTAACAGTAATGTAGCCAAGTAACATTAGACCCTCAATGTAACAGCATTATGAAAATAAGAGAGGGCTTCTAGTCAACTATTTGCACTGAATAGGATATCTATATAAATAAAAAATTAACAATAGTTTGTTCAAAACCGCTAATCTCAGAAAGTACTACACCAGTGCCATGTGCACACTACGCAAATGTAAAAGTGCGGCACTTATGAGTTTTTTACCTCCCTTTAGCTCCTCCCACTCAGCTGCTTCTTATGCTGTGTCACACACACGTGCAGCATCGTGTGCTGACACCCTTCCCCCACGCTTTCAATGTCACATGTTCAATGGTCGCTTCCTCAACAGCCAAATATCATGTGCTGATGCCCTTCCCCTGCGCTTTCAACGTCTTTCTTGTCGCGATGATCCTCTCGCAGGCAAAAGGGAAAGACCTGTGGGGGGGAGGGGGGAGATCTGAAGCGCGGACCCAGAGCCCTCTGGGGGAGGGAGGGAGGACCTGATGGTCGCTGGGAGGGAGGGGGGCCTGGAGGAGGTTGACTGGGGAGGTGGTCTTCCAGGCTTCTGACATCTCATCGCTGCTGCCACCACCCTCCGCCTCCTTCCGAGCCTCCAACCATGAGGAGAGGGCTCAGAAGGAGCCACCGCTCTCAGTTGTCCATTTCTCCGGCGCCATTTCTTTATCAACTTAGAAATTAGAACTGACACAATGGCCAACGGGAAAGTCAACTTCCGCCCCGTCTTCAGCCGTCTCCAGCCCGACTACACAGCCGAAGATTTCTTCACTTTTATAGAAAGAATCTGCTGGAGAGGGCGCACAAGAGCTGTCAGTTACAGAAATGTTTCGGGAACTAATGAAAAACATGAATGAAATGTGGAAAGAAATGATGGATTTAACATTAGAACTCAGGGAAACAGAATGAAGTACAACGGAAAATAAACAAAAAATTGTGAAGTTAGAGGAGGGGGCAGCCGAGATGCGGGAAGAGGTTAAGGAGATCTGGAAGGAGAGTCTAGAATTAGGAGCTCATATGACTAAAATTGAATTTGAAAGAATGTCTTTTTTCCTCAGGTTCCAGAATATACCAGTCAGAAAATGAGGACCTCAAAGATGTTATTTATTTTTATTTTATTTTATCAAATTTATACCCCGCCCTTCTTCTTGTTAGGACCCAGGGCGGCGCACAGGCATCATTAAAAACCATTACAAAAACAATACAAACTCTTAAAAGCATATTAAATTAACCTAAAACCCGTGCTAAAACTCTAAAAATTTAAAATTTATAAATATAGTCAGAAACGGGGGGCTGAGTACAAAAAACGGTTATGAGTACAATGTTAGCAAAATACCTTAAAAGAGATAAAGAGCAACTCTGGTGGGATATGAACCTGGTCTATAGAATTAATTCAGCCTATGCTAGGATGCATAATGTACCAAGAGACGTTCATGTTAAATTTCTTAGGCGATCCACAAGGGATGAGATATTGAGGGCTCAACGGGATGGAATCTTAAAGTATCAAGATAAAGAAATAGCCGTTTTGAAACAAATTCCGAAAAAAATTAGAGAAATAAGAAGGAAGTATTCCTTCTTGTCTAAGAAATTATACAAAAAAGGAATTTGGTTCAAGTGGTTATTGCCAGAGGGAATGCTGATCTTCTGGGAGGGGGGCAGAGTAAAAATTAAAACACTAAGTGAGGCGGAGGCATTTATCCAAAAACATTCTCCCCAGCTGGGAGGTGAAGATGGGAGAACAGGGAGAGCGATGGCCCCGCCCAGGGACAGGGAAGAAGAGTCAATTGCAAAAAGACTTAGGTCTCAAAAATGATTTTATTTGAAATCTTATTGTAATTGTTGATACAAGATAAAATGGCAAAGAAAAAGATGATTGAATATATGGACTGTACAATGTAACCTTTATATATGCCTATCCTCTACTTTTAAAATTGTAAATTTATGAAGTGTTGGGAGGGTCACCCTATACCTTTTCCCCTGTATAAATTTTGAAAACCAATAAAAAAATTTCACAAAAAAAGGAGCCACCGCCACCGCCTCCACTCACCCTAGAGCGCCTGCAACCACACCAGCCAGCATCCACACCCAGACGGGGAGCCGAGACTGCTGCCCCTGCCCTCCTCCTCCTCACCAAGGCCAGTGGCAGTGCCACAGGACACTTGGCGCTGCCGCCACCCTGGCCATAGAGGAGCTTTTGCACCTTTTTGAGCCGGCCCTTCCTTTTTTGGGGGCATGGGGGGCATGGAGGAGGGAAGAGAGGACCTGATGGTCACTAGGAGGGAGGGGGGCCTGGTTGACTGGGGAGATGGTCTGGGGAGGGGAGGGGGAGTAGGTTGGTAGAGAGATATAGAGAGAGGGAGAAATACAGTAGGTAGGTAATTAGAGGGATAGATGAGAGGGAGGAATACAGTAGGTAGGTAGGTAGGTAGGTAGGTAGGTAGGTAGGTAGGTAGGTAGGTAGGTAGAGGGATAGAGAGAGGGGGAAGAGAGGGAGAGGGAGGGGAGGGAGAGGAAACCGAGGCAGAGAAGGAAGGGGGTCGCTGAGAGGGTCTGTGAGGAGGAACTTTTTCATTTACCCAAATTTGGCCACAGCAACACGTGGCAGGTACAGCTAGTAACCAATATTTTGAATAGAAATATATCTTCTTCTAGAATTTTAAAGAATATCATCACTTTGCTATAAATTCTAGTAAAATGAAGGCCTCTAATTCTATACTTGGTTGGTTAGCAATTTGCTTGGGCCAGATTCCAATATGAGATTATTGTGGGGAAACTAAACATTTTGCACATTTACAAATTGCACATCAAAAGATTTTATCAGCAATTCACCATAAAATGAAGTGCTTGCACTTTGGTTCTGCTTTTGTTCCATTTGTATAACCTGAGTTATTTTAAATCAATTTGTGATCTATTTGTCCAATTCTTTCATGCTTACTTGCTGGGGTGTAGGAAAGCAGAATATTTGAACTAATGTCAAGGTGAAAGAAAAAAAAAGAGTTTAAAATATTGCTGATATGGAATTTCATTGCATAATTTACTAGGGAGAAAATTCTAGCAGAGAGGAAGGAATCAAAACACTTTGCACTTTTTTAAGGTAAACATAATTATTAGCACACTCTTTGCAGCAAACTTGACAAGCGCCTTGCTACGTGTGTGAAGTAAAGCAAGGCTTCTAAGAAAATTTTCAGGTCTTTGACTCACCAAGCAGCTTAAAAGTTCATAGGCTAGAAAGTCATTTTCCTTGTGAATAAACTGTGAAATGTCTTTGAAAATTACTTTTTTAATTACAGCTGACATTTCTGAGCCTCCTGCTGATGGTATCTCCCTCGAAAAGAAGACAATGATGACAAAAATAAAGCATGATTTGCCACAATGGGAATGCAAGTGGCAAATGTGGGATAGACTGCAAAACAATTTGAAGCCAACTTTTCATTTATGAATATGCTTTTTTTCTATCAATGCTACTACTCAGTGTATTACCTTTCATATACTAGTAAGTTTAGCTTTCCCCAATGCAGAGAGTAAAAGCAGATACATAAAATAAATGTCAGCATCTAAGGGAAAGTGTTAGTTTTAGCCACAAGGAAAGAGTTAAAAAAGTTTAAAAAAAATAAAAGACAAACACAACCTTTCAGTTGAAGTCATGCAAAATTTGATTACATGATAGTGGCCTCCATCTTGACTTTTTTTTTTTAACCTTTCTGGTGACACTCATGGGTAATTATGGTAAGATTTCATTGGCAACCTTTGAGAGGACATAAAATGGTAACCTTAGTAGATGAAGTGACAAGATTTAAAATGGTTCAGCAAAAATTTAACTGGCCTGCAAATCAGGAAATAGCCAAGATTTTGGAAATTCCAGAATCATGGCTAGTAAAACATGTCAGTATAATTGTGACATTTAACTCAACACTCATAATTGTTCTTAGTCCATTAATCTATGGCTTTGTTGCCATTATGTGCATATATTTTTTTAAAATTAAGTCCATTTTAGTCTGTCTCTCTCTCTCTCTCCCTCCCTCCCTTCATTTTTATTTATTATATTTTTATGCCACTCATCTTACTGTCAGGCAATTCTAGACAGCCTACCACTTTGTAAAAACAAAAATACAAAACATTAAATGTTAAAATTATCAGACATTAGCTAAGAAATCAGAATGCAATGGGATGGAAGTAGGTTATTCTTTCTAATCCTAGTCCACTTCAGCGTGGAACGTCCACATCAGAGTCCCAGGCCAATCAGCACAGCCAAGTCTTGAATCTTCTTTGGAAAACCAAAGGGGAGGGGGGGAGAGATCTCACTTCAAAGGGCACAAAGTCCCAGAGAGCTGGAGCCACTGCAGAAAAGGTCATTTTGTTTAAATCAGAGTGATAGAGGCAGATTATCTGCAAAATGTGAAACACTATGATGTCAGGCATTTCTTTGCAAACCTTTAGGTTTACTCCTGCTTTACTTAAGTCTTGGACAGCTGCAAAAAATTCTTTCTAGCTTGGCTGACGTAAATATCATTTTTTAAAGTTTATATTTCACATTTCTAAACCACCCATCTCCCTCAGAATCCAGGCTTGAACCAAGGGTCTCAAGCTCTTTCTGTTCCTTCTTCTGCAAACACCAACAGGACAACACAAAGTATGTGGTATAGTGCTGCTTGGGAGCTATTTTTGTACCCCCTCACTTGTCAAGGTGAGAAAACTCCAAGTGAGATGATAAAGCAACAATGTGAGACAAAGTTGTGGACCATTGGAAGACTGTTCCCAACTATGTGGGAAATATCCCGCATCCTTAGAAGGATGAAATCACTGTGTGAAATTGTATAATGGAGCAATATTTAACTTTCTTTTCATGTTCTTTGCCATGTGGGATTGCCAACGTTGTGTTTTGATATAAGTTAGAAATCAGGAGATCATGAGTTCTTATCCTGCCTTAAGTATGAAAGCCAGCTCTGAGACAGTCAGATTCTCATAGTTCTAGGGAAAAGGCAATGGTAAACTATGCCATTCTTTCATTTAAATGACATTCCTTTCTCCCCTTCCCCAAAGAGGATCATAACAGAACTTAATCAAAGGAAAATACGGAGATGCCAATTGACTCCCCCTGGAAAGATCACAATTTTATTTTATGTTAAATTCATCTCCTCAGATTAAACAATATTGAAGCTGGAAGGCCGATTTTACCTTGGTACCAGTTTTTATGCTTCTATTCATACTGTATGAGCAATCTATCATAATAAAGGTTATAATCTATCAAGAATTTTGGCTGCCCAGTTGGCTTTTCAATCTGAGTTTCTTCCAAGTGTTTTCCTGAATAATCTAGGCAATCTGAGTGGAAGGATTTATTTTATCAATTCTCTGATTTCCCAGGCCTCATTATCTAACTGACCTAAATTTTCCTATCTATCCAATGCCCGCTTATTCCAATCCAGACTATCAAAAACATGTGCTTACTACCATTTTAGCAAGAGGTTACTGCTTCCAATGTATTTTCTAAATGACTTTCATTAGTATTACAATACAATACAATAGCAGAGTTGGAAGGGACCTTGTAGGTCTTCTAGTCCAACCCCCTGCGTGGGCAGGAGCCTTATACCATTTCAGACAAATGGCTATCTTACATCTTTTTAAAGACTTCCAGGGTTGGAGCATTCACAACTTCTGGAGGCAAGCTGTTCCAGAGGTTAATTGTTCTAACTGTCAGGAAATTTCTCCTTAGTTCTAAGTTGCTTCTCTCCTTGATTAGTTTCCACCCATTGCTTCTTGTCCTGCCCCGAGGTGCCTTGGAGAATAGTTTGGCTCCCTCTTCTTTGTGGCACCCTCTCAGATATCGGAACACTGCTATCATGTCTCCCCTGGTCCTTCTCTTCATCAAACTAGACATACCCAGTTCCTGCAACCGTTCTTCATATGTTTTAGTCTCCAGTCCCCTAATCATCTTGGTTGCTCTTCTCTGCACTCTTTCCAGAGTCTCCACGTCTTTTCTACATCGTGGCGACCAAAACTGTATGCAGTATTCCAAGTGTGGCCTTACCAAGGCACTATACAGTGGCATTAACACTTCACGTGATCTAGATTCTATCCCTCTGTTGATGCAGCCTAGTTATAGTGCTGTGTTAGGATATAACAAAAAAGATATGAATACCAAAACAGACATAGCACAATTAAAAAATTAAAAACTACAAGCCCTCAAAAATATCATTCCCTATTTAAAATTCTGGCTTTATGTAAAGGTATCCCACTCCCCCTTCGGTTTCCTGTCCCATTTTAAATGAGGCCCCTAGTTTTCAGAAGGTCCATTCCTGCAGAAAAACCTGACTGGAATTTAGTTCTTCATTTTAAGAAGTATTTCATCAACATTTTCACATGTTAAGTTTAACCATTCAAGTTGGAAACGTATTGAAATACTCGCTAAATATACACTTTAAGTATGATATTAAAAGATAGCATTAATTGCAGCTCTGAACAATCAGCACCCACCCAAAAGCATCTTAGAAAATATAAATACCTCTTAGAAAATATAAAGTGATAGTATTAAGAGCATTGGTGTGGACAAAACATAATGGGATGTACATAAAGAAAAAGCACAATAAACCAATAACAGTGAGGAAAATCAATTGCAATTCCATTTGTAACTTACAACACAAGAGCACTGATATATTAACACAAGAAAGCTACAATCTGAAGCACTCAAAGAAACACACAATGACTTATCCCCTGTCATTGGATCTGTCTACACAATCTAAAATTAATCTCTAGCTTTTCTAATATAAAAGCTGCCATGTGTCTCATTACTTCTGTTCGCTGCCTAATAGTAAACCTGTGTGTTTTACTTAAGGAACAGCTCCTAGGTGTTATATTTTCAAAAATGAGGGGTCAGCCAATAACTTTTACTTTGTCCAAGTCTCTCAACAAATTTGGATGAAATCTGAAACTTGCATAGTTCTTAAAATCTAATCGATTTCCTGTCATTTCCGTCATTCTTTATGAATGTGACTTAATACTGAAGTTTCTTCTTCATACAAGCCTTTTTAAATTCCTCTACCTGGTTTCTTTTAATAACTTTAAGTTGTCAAAGAGCTTTGGTTTGACAGTTGGGTTCAAATTAACAAAAGTTTTGCCAGCTTGGATTTGAAAGTTTGAAAATATTTGAAAACTCAGGAGAAACTCTATTATATACTGACTTGTACATGAACACCTGTAGTCAAACTGCTGAATAGGCTACTATCACTGTTTTGAATGAAGAAAAAAGGAAAATATAACCCATGAAGATTAAAATCAGTCCCCCAATACCCAAAAGCCAGAAAGAAATTATCATATTCCCTTTTTAACAAAACTGTCAGCCTACATATTTATCAACAAATCAATCTGAAATGCAATAGGTAATTATATTAAGATGATTTTGAAATAGGCTACTGCTAATAAATAATACATTACAAAGATATTATTTAAAAGCATATAATTAAAATGAAAGCGTAAAAATGTTTATCATGCTAAACATTAGTTTTGCTGGTGTAGAAGAGTTGTATTAATCCTACAAGAGATTTGATCATTCCAGTATTATTGAATTGATTTCAACAATGCACTCTATAGAATAATTCAATATTCTTATCTACTTTCTCCATATTATGCATGACTTTATATACCACAATCATACCGCCTTCCATCATCTTTTTTTAATGAAACAATACACAATATTCTAAGCTTTAAGGCAATCTTCAAACTTAAATCATCCTGACTGCTCTCTTCTGCACTTTCCCCCACTTATATCCTTCTCAAATATGGTGAATAGAACTGTTCACGCTACTGCATATACAGACATGTTTTAGATTTTATAAAGGCATAACGATGTTGACAGTTACACTTTCAGTCAATCATTTGTAATTCCTAGCATGGAAATTGTTTTCTTTTGTTTTTCACGGCTGTTGTGTATGGAGTTGAGATTTTACTGAGCTATCACCATGACCCCCAAGATCTTTTTTTAACTTGGAGACAGACCCACTATTGTGCATGTGATATTTATTTGAACGTTTTTGCTGAGGAAATTTGTCAAATTCTTTTTGAAAATTAAGGTATACAATATTAAAAGGGTTTCACCAAATTATGGAAGATTGTGAAGGCAGATAAACAGATGTTTCCATGTTGATCTTTCTTCAGCAAGACTCATTATTCTATTCTCATTATATGGGTATTATTATTATTTTTTATTACCATTTCTGCCACTTGGCCTAGAATAGACTTTTAAACAAATTTTCATTTAAAAAATTGTGTTTCCCTGGTTAGTTTCCAGTTATGTCACACTGAGGCCTATTTGGGAGACAAGTGTCATACTTTTACTAGAAAGTCAGCAATTTCAGTTATGACAATTTCAGTGTCAATTCAGCATTTAACAACTCTCAGTTGGATGGCTTTGGATCTAGCATAAAATGTGGTCTGGGTCATCTTATGAATGGCACACCTTGGAAATGTAATTTTTTTTGATGATCAAACTGGTGCAACTACTTTGCTCCAAATGCTGTACATGTATTGATAATTGATGTGATTGTCAAGTTAGACTAGATCAAAAAACTGACTCCACAGGAAGACAACTATACTTCATGGAAATAAGATATAGCAATAGAATCCTGCCCGTTTGCCTATGCTTTACCTTCCCTCCCTTTTATTTATCACTGAGACCGGGAGGAGCCAGGCTGAGAATCTTCCCAATATTTCCTTCTTTCCCGGGACTTAAGGATTGATTCTACCATTATTTCCGTAGCAGTTTTTGAATATTCCCTTCAAGATCCTCTTCATGGTTTTCTACAGAGACAGAGCAAAAGTTTCTATATAGTATACTGACAGCAAAAAATCTGGCTGACTTAAGTCTGAATACTTAACTAATGTATGGATCAAACTACAAGATTACATTTTCACTATGAATTTATATAAGCTTTATGCCAGTTTAACTGTCAGGGATTACCATGGAGTACCCTGATAATTCCAGCGGAACAAAAGTACCAGATTACAGCGTAGGCTTTTTGAACTACACTGGCCTTTAGTACAAGTTTCTTTTTAACACAATTATCCCTCTGGAAACTTGTTCAGGATATTGACAATTCTGCCACCCTTCTCTTATTGTTCAGAATTCCTGCTTAGCCTTAGCACAGGTACAGAATGAACACAGGGCCTCCCTAGCCAAGCTGCCTCAATTGTTGGTTAAGATGGTGTCAGCCATTACTATTGTGCCTTGGGCTCACCTACACGCCAGATATTTTCAATGGTTTCTTTTACCATTTCAGAAGAAGCGCAAGAGCACATCTCTGGCAAAGGTCACCATTCCCTAGAGGTTCAGCATTCCATCCACTAGTGGAGATCACTGACCATTTATAAGGGGTGCCATTTCAAAGTATCAACCAGACTGACTATTACTACCGATGCCAGTCTATTCAGCTGGGGAGTCCATCTGCAGTCACAGATAGCCCAGGGACAGCGGGACCAGGTGGACAGAACTTGCAGCATCAATTGGCTAGAACTCAGAGCAATCCACCTGGTCCTGCAAAGCTTCGGGAAAACTATAGTTGGCCAGCATGTCCTGATCCTGATGTATGAAGTGGCCACCAAAGCCCATGTAAACCAAGTCCAAGCACCTCATGCTGGCGGCCAAAGAGCTGGGCCCCTGGGTGGAGAGGCACCTACTCTCAATTACAGCAGAGCACATCTCAGATGTGGCAAATGTTCAGGCAGAGTAGCTCAGTCAGGCCAGAGTGGACCATGCCAAATGTCGCCTGCATCCTCGTCTCTTCTGGGAGATCACGGAGTGCTTTGACACACCAGTCGTGGACCTATTTGCCACTCCAAGCAACTCACAGCTCCCCAGGTACTTTATGAAGTTCGCCATGGAAGTGGCGAAGGAGGTGTTATACTCTTTGGTGCCCCTGGTCACCTGGACTCCCCTATGCATTAACACCTCTCCCCCTCCTTCCTTAAGTCATTCACAAGGTCATAAGCACCAGAGCAGAGGTCATTCTTCTGGCTCCACACTGGCCACAGAGGTCATGGTTTGTCAATCTGCAGACCCTATCTGTGGGCAGACCCCGGAGGATTCTTTGGGACAGCATCTCCCTCAGTCAGAGGTCACTGGAGTATCCGGAACCTCAGTGGCTCCAGTTGACCTTCTGGTGCTTGGGCGGGGCACTCTGAGGGAGGACAACTTCTCCACCAGGGTCATTGACACCATCCATGCCTCCAGGAGGCGCTCCAGGGACTGCATATATAGTGCCACCTGACAGACATTTTGTACCTGCCGTTTGACCAGATACATTAATCCCACTCGTTTGTCAGTACCTCAAGTCCTGGACTTTCTCCAGAAGGGACTGGATAGGGGTCTGGCCCCAAAGACCATCAGAAGACAAGTAGTGGAATTGGCAACTGTGTTGACCTGGGTGGAGGGATAGTCTTTATCTTAATACCCCATGGACCAACGGTTTTTGAAAGTGGCGATGAACCTGAGGCCACTGGTAGTACAGAGATTTGTCAAAAGTGCTTAATGCTCTCACTGGTCCATCATTCAAGCCCCTCCACAGTGTCTCCTTGCAGTTTCTCCCCTTAAAGGTGGCCTTCCTGGTAGCTATCACCTCCACCAGGAGGATTTCGGAGCTACAGGATCTCTTGGTAGCCCCACAACTCTCGGGGAGGATATATATATATGTTTTTGTAGATTTTCATGGGTGCATGCTGGTCTTGTTGTATTCGGGTCCTTTCCCATGTAAGATTGAGATTGTCTTGGCAACGTTGTGGTGAGGTCTCACCATCTTCAGGCTGGAGATGTGTGTGTGTGTGTGTGTGTGTGTGTGTTAGGTTTTTGAGCTGATCAATAAATAAAGCAGGGAGATAGGATAGATCTATTTCGAGCTTTTTACCTGTCATCACCTAGCCATACCCTTACTGGGATTTGAATATATATATATATATATATTAGCTCTCATCAGCTAGCCATACCCTTACTGGGATTCGAACCAGGGCTGTATTACATGCCAGGCGAGAGCCTTGCCATTAAGCCAGCTAGGTTCTGTTCTTGTCAGCTGAGACAAGAGGATAGTTATATATAATTGTTTCCACAACACCCTGTTAAGGCCCCAATTAAGGGAGGAAGCACACTGCTTTTCCTTTTCTGCTTTTCGGCTCATCACCAGAGACCATCTAGACAGAAAGCCAAGAATTCCATTGTGTAATTTTTTATATGTGTGTTACGATTTTGAGCTGATCAATAAATAAGGTAAGGGTATGGCTAGCTGATGAGAGCTAATGAGCTCGAAATAGATCTATCCTAGTCTCCCTGACTTATTTATTGATCAGCTCAAAAACGCAACACACATATAAAAAATTACACAACGGAATGCTTGGCTTTCTGTCTAGAATCTAGATGGTCTCTGGTGATGAGCCGAAAGGCAGAAAAGGAAAAGCAGTGTGCTTCCTCCCTTAATTGGGGCCTTAACAGGGTGTTGTGGAAACAATTATATATAACTATCCTCCTGTCTCAGCTGACAAGAACAGAACCTAGCTGGCTTAATGGCAAGGCTCTCGCCTGGCATGTAATACAGCCCTGGTTCGAATCCCATTAAGGGTATGGCTAGCTGATGAGAGCTAATAAGCTCGAAATAGATCTATCCTAATCTCCCTGACTTATTTATTGATCAGCTCAAAAACGTAACATATATATATATATAACCAAAGGCACCAGCCTGATGATGACGGGTGTGATCCCATCGAAACGTTGCCAAAACACTTTTAATTTTACACGGGGAAACACCTGAATAGACCAAGACCTACATACCTATACCCGTGAAAATCTACGAAAACAAATACACACACACACACACACACACACACACACACATATATCCAGCTCTGTGCAGCTTAAGGCTTTTTAATACCTATAGTAGTATCCAATTTTAAAATACTTCGATTAACATTAAGCTGATTCCAATATTGTTTAAAGGGGCATTCAAGCCAAAATTTGTCATTTAGAAAAAAATCATAACTTCAAAGTAAGTAAGATGGAAAGAGAAGCTTTATGTATCACCATTTGATTTCTATTGGAAAACTGGAGTAATGGGCTTTAATTACCTCCTCTTGTTAAGTGTCTCTGGAGGGAGATGTAATAGCATCTGAGCAGAAGAATTAGGTGTTATCTGTTCAGCTTTTTCTTAAATTCATTAAGAACATTTATTTGCAAGTACAGGTAATAATGCATGCTTTGTTAATGCGGCAATGTAATATCTTCATGACAAAATCTGAAAGTCCTAAATTGGAATATGTTTAAATTTTTGGCAGAATTTCCAGATACTGTCCTTGATGGTACATTATTGAGAAACACATTTGGTGCAAGTAGTGATGCCTGATTATGACAGGCTTTGTCAGCTTCTAAAACCACTCAGAATAGGTGAAAGTTGAGTGAAGCTAGCTTCCAACTGAGCTGCTGTTTCAATTGATTCACTTGACTTGTTAGACTCTTATCTTTCACAGCAGGGAAGGGAGGGACTAAGTAAAGTCAATTCTTTTGGAGACCATCATTTCAAGGCACTGGGAACCCCTTCAGGGAATGTTTCCAGTGCATTGAATAACCACGGTGGGAAAAGTTATAATGCCTTCTTCTTCAGCTCAATTTGTCTCTGTATGAGCATGATCCTATTCGCCTATATGAAAGAAAAGAGTAGGGTGGCCTGGTATTGTATTCCTCTGTGAAGAGTCATCCTCAAATTAGGGAAAGGAGCATAATGAGAAATGATGTGTATGTGTGTGTGGGGGGGGGGGGAAGGTGCATATCAAAGAGTGCTATCAAACCTCAACTCTTCTCACCCTGACAAATCAACCAGAATCTCATCCAACCAGCCTATGTTGAACTGCTATCTCTGTGAGATGAATCAGTAAACCAAGCTGGCGAACAGAGCTCAGCTATAGTGAAAAGCACCAGCCATAGCAGACCTACTTAGAATTAGTTTATTTTAGACATTAGGATTAATGAAGGTCAGCTGTGCTGACGTGAAGACCAAGGGTTTCCTGAATTGAATCCCCACATGAATGTGATCCATTAGAACACGGCTTTGCAGTGTTCTGACCATGTTTACTTATGTACAAAGTTTTCTCAAGTAGCTTAACTTTTAATTCATTCCATTCAAGAATGCTTCCTTACTCCATCATTTTTATTAATAATGGGCAATCTGATCCATATGTTTTCTCAAGATTATTTGCTACTTTATACCAAAAAAGCATTATACTTTTTCCTGCGTTTGATTTTTAATAACTGTAATTGAGAGCAGGGTGCTTTGACATGAGGCAGCCACAGAGGAAATTTCTACCTTGCAAATAGTCCATGTCAAGAGTACAAAATTTAGCGATCTCCAAGTGAAAGTCTCAAAGCCATGCAGATGCTTAAGCGTTCGTTCTCATATCTAATCATAGCTTGAAAATACTCCATTAACAATGTCTAAATGAAAGGTCCTTGAGATGTTGCTTTTGTGTCATCCTCAACCCAAACTGAAGGTGGTTTTAAGTCCTATTAGTTGTTCCAGTTTCAGAATATCATTTCCCTTCTCCTATGTTGATGTTGAGGCACAATCTATGATGTTTCCTCAACAGTAGTCAGGGTCTAGAATCTGTCAAGCAAATTTTGGCTACTTCAGATTGCTGTGGATGTGTCCCTTTCTCTCTGGTTATTGGGCATCCTCCTCCATGGCCATTTTGTCTTGCTTTGCAGAAGAACATACGTATATGTGACATTATAATATCTGACTAATACTCCTGAAAGCATCAGTCAAGCTTTACCTGGCTCTTTATATAGCCTTAATATCCTTTTGAAAGTTACAAGATCTATGATTACCCCTCTCTCAAGAGTTTTTCTCCCCTTCTTCTGGCACAAGCTTTACTTTTATTAAAAGTCACATGGGGTGGGGGGAGTATAAGAATAAGTAATAAGAAATCCTGTTTTGTTTAGTCTGGGCACCAGGATAGAAACAAGGACACCATAAATTTTGGTTCTGCCTTTGGCCAAAAGGCAGCTGGGTGACCTTGGAGCACTCCCTCTCTCTTAGCATTAGGAAGAACGCAATGGCAAGCTACTTTTGAAATCTTGCCAAGAAAACTTCAGGCACTTGTCCAGGTAGTTGCTAGAATTCAAAATGAATTCAATGATACAAAAAAACCTCAACAACCTTAGAATGAAATGTGCCATTTTTCCTATTCCCACATCATTTTGCATGGTCTATTGTTGGATGCTGCTGGTCATGGTAATCCCATACTATTCCTGCCTTTTTCATGCAAACTTTATTGATATAGGACATATGTATTTATTTTCAGAGTTATGTTTCTTTTGTAACTAAAATCTCAAGAGTGGTAAGTCCAGGAATAATGTTATATTGAAATCGTGTGATGCACCTGGGCCACGGGCTACGAGTTTGACACCCCTGTTCTAGATGATAACATGAACACAGCCACAGGATTCTTGAAATGCCCTTCAAAGTTAAATCCTGATCCAATCTGCTTTTTGAATATAGCCCTTGACACGACTCACAAAGACGGGTAGTGTGTGCGTATCTGTGAGTGACAGAATGTACATGTGTGTGTGTATTTGTGTGAAATATAGCTCAGCTGTAAAAAAATCGTATGGATAGTTTCCATATGCTATATTACAAAGAATCTGAAAGAGTGTAAGTGCAAAGTAACAGCAAGATCAGGCATAGGAACAACCAACTGCCTCTCCGAAACAGCATCCAACGTCCAGTGCCAAGCCTCCAGCACTAAGAGACAGACAAGCACTGTGATTGCATCTGCTGTGTGTAAGCTAGCCACCATAAATATAGTTTATGGGTTTCTTGCTGGTTTGTGGCTAGGTGTCCTGCTGATGTCATCTGTGCATACAGTCTGCCCTGCTATGTGGCTGCACCATTATCCTTCTGTTTTATTATTCTTCCCCTGTGGATCATGTTATTCACTGTTGCATTCTGCTTCTGGCCTTCTCCTTGAACAGTTATTCATAACTGTTGGCACTCTCATTGGGCACATTGAGAAGGATGAGCTTGGATGCCATGAGCCAGATGGTGAATTTTGTCAGTGGGCCTAAGACCTTGATTAGAGGGAAGGGCTTGGATAGTTTCTAAGGCATGCTGTTTTCTTGGAGTAGAATCCTGTACCGCTATTTGCCAAGGTTTCTAAAAGCGATTGTAATAGGAAAGTATCTTGGTATATAGACAGATTGAGCTGTCATTTGAACCATTTTCTGGAGCACCCTCAAAATGATAATTTCTAAGCAAGAGAGATATGACTGTGGTTTTTAAACAAGTTCTTAAAATGCCCTCAGATTCCTTTAGGAGCTGATTATTATCATTTTAAATAAAAAATCACAAGCATCTGTCCCAACTCAGCTGTTATCATATTTAGAGATGTTTTATCCTATTTATAATCCCAGATCCTCTCTCCCCTTCATTCATTCATATACATACATACATACATACATATATACATACATACATACATACATACATACATACATACATACATACATACATACATACATACATTGAAATATATTCAGACATTTTCCCTTAAATATTAAATGCAAAATAGATGTTTCTACTCTTAGCTATGCTCTAATGCAGGGGTTCCCAACCTTTTTGGCACCAGGGACCGGTTTCATGTTAAAAAAAATTCTGCAGACCGGTGACCATGGTTCGACCGGTGTAGAGGGGGAGAGGGAGGAGGGGAAACAGGTGGCGCATGTGCGCGCGGGGGGGTGAGTCAGCTAACTTACCCCTCTTAGGCCCCCAATGGCACGAGCAGCCGCACCTGCACTCTCCCGCCCATGGTGCGCGCTCTACCCAGGGGGCTGCCCCCTCCTCCCTCCTCCTCCTCTCCGGCCCTTTCTAAGAGTTGTGCCGCTCACTGCGGCCCGGTTCCTATCAAGCCACGGACTGGTACCGGTCTGTGGCCAGGGGGTTAAGGACCCCTGCACTAATGTTTCTCCTGTCCACAAAGATAGACTTATACCAGAAGTATGGCATTTAAAATAGGAGCACTTTGATTTAAATAAGCATTTTCCTTAGTATACATCCCTGCCCCCACCCCATTAACTTATTGATAAAGATTTAATCATTTTAAAAATCTTTATTTCCCTGCTCATGAATTGTAAAAACAAATACATAATTGCTTGTACCATTACACACACACACACGCACACACACACATATCAGTAACTAGGAAGAATGACTTCAGTGGAAAGCATCTTCTGTGCTTTGTTTTTTATTCATATTCTAAGCCATTCTCAGTGAAATTTCTCCATTATGATTGGGGGCATTCCATTGTACATAGCTTTCAATCAGGTTTTGGTACGGTATGAAATCCAGCCTGGCTGACAAAGTTATGTCTGTGTTTCCAGAATTCTATTTCTTTCTGAGTCAAGTCTCCGTAATCAAAACATTGGGATGGTGAAGTACTTAAGGTAATGTTGCTCAGAGCAAGAATGAGTGGAAGCATATGGAGATCAATTGAGTTATTCATAAGGAGCCACTGCACTGAATGAAAAGACTGCCTGCAGTTTCACTGTCTCCGGATGTTCTTCTCTCCAATTCATTTTAAAATAAGTTGCTAGTCAGAGTCAGATAAGAAATAAATTCAGAAGAAAAAGAAATGCTAAATAACTGTTATTCCTATGTGGGTTCAAGTATACTTAGACATTTTTCCATGCATTTTACGTATTTTAAGTGTGCATATGTCACACACACACACCACACACACAGACATACATAGATATAGATATAGATATAGATATAGATATAGATATAGATATAGATATAGATATAGATATAGATATAGATATAGATATAGATATAGATATAGATATAGATATAGATATAGATAATTGTTTCCACAACACCCTGTTAGGGCCCCAATTAAGGGAGGAAGCATACTGTTTCCTTTTCTGCCTTTCGGCTCATCACCAGAGACCATCTAGACAGAAAGCCATGAATTCCGTTGTGTAATTTTTTTATATGTGTGTTACGTTTTTGAGCTGATCAATAAATAAGTCATCTATCATAGTCTCCCTGACTTATTTATTGATCAGCTCAAAAACATAACAGAGATATAGATACAGATAGATATAGATATAGATATAGATATAGATATAGATGATATAGATATAGATATAGATAATTTTTCATAATATATACATATATGTTTCAGTATACCATTGCTCTCCAGAATGCAATGCATTCCAGTTCTCATCATCCCCTGGAAATGTGGTTGGGGATGATGATTGCACAATTATTTTAAAAAATGTATTTGTTCCTTCAAGTGAGTTTTGACTCCAGACAACTACCTGGATCATTCCTTGCAGTTTTCTTGTCAATATCCAAAAACCTTTAAGAAATTCCTGGAAGCTTGGCATTCAGACAAATCAGCTATCTGTAGACACATAGAAATAATACATACATGCATACATGTGTATGTATATAGTATGTACATACATACAATATTTATATAAATAATTATTAATAATAATGTATCAGGGATACCGGATAGCTCAAGGCATAGAGAGGCTTGCCTCATATGGTGGAGGACACCGGTTCAAATCCCAGTAGAAGGAGTATGGCCAGCTGAAGAAGGCTAATAAGCCTGAAATGGATCCATCCTGGTCTCTTTATTTTCAGTCCTTAAAAATCTAACACATATCTAAAAAATTTCACACAGCAGTAATCTAATTGGTTCTCTGTCTGGATGATCTCTAGGTTGAGTCGAAGGGCAGAGAGGGATGACGTTAAGTCTCCTCCCCTTAAAGGGACCCTTGAACAGGAGCTGTGATAATATTCTCTCAATTATTAATAATCCGTACACATCTTCCTTTGTAGCCAGCATTCAGATAAGCAGGAAATAACACCAGACAAAGAGGCAGAAAGCAATACTTTAATTCATGTAACTACCAGGAAGGAAAGCAAATGACCACCAAAACTGGTAGGTCATGTTTACTATACATAAACAGTGAGCAAAACCACACTTACACTGACGATGTTACCTAATTGGTTAATAAAATTACTGGCCAGATGGAATGGTGTGACAAGATTATGCCTGATTCCCTGACTTGCTAGGAATGTCTCGAATGGCATGGCCATAAATTGGGGGCCCTTGTCTGAGACTAAGATGTCGGGCAGGCCTTGAGTGGAGAAAAGTCTCTGTAAAACCTTGATGACCACCTCTGCCATTGTGGAGGTCATGAGGACTACCTCTTACCACTTGTAACAGATGTAACAGATTCTATTCTTCAGTCGTGGGGTACATACATTCTCTTCTATGGATAATAATGTTGTTTTATTAGTATTTCTTGTGAAAAAAATGTTTTTCATTAATTTGGTTTTCATGATACTGTTTCAATCATATTGCTTTATGTTGCTTAGAATCATATGACTGAAGTATTTTAAAACATGTAATAAACTAACTAAAAACACAGTCAATCCCTATAGAAATGTGGTTGGCCTAATTTCATTTGGACTGTGTTTCTTTTCTAGCTTGTTTTATGATACCATTTCTATTACAGCAACCAAAACTGTTCACAACAAAACTCAGCCTGAAACATTTTAATTCATAGTTAAAGTCATTTTTATCACAAATTTACCATTTACTCAGCTGACAAACAATGAATCAGATTTTGCTAATTGATTGGCTAGCATTAATAATAGTGAAAAAGCTTTGCCAGGGTCTATCTGTCAAAAAATTCCAATTGCAACTAAATAAGAGTGAGAAAAAAGACCAAGGAATTATGAATAAAGAAGAACGTTGAATTATTCAGGGAAAGGTTGAAAGATTCATAAGAGATAGTGAAAACTTCATTGCAGTTCTAGCAAAGGCCCAAGACCGGAATTTGTCCACACTTTTGCATGGAGGTAAAACTGGTTGAATTAATAAAACTCACTTTCAAGTGAAGCACACACAAAATTGGACTGTGGGGGATTAAACCAAGGGACGCAATGTTAGTACAGAGGAGCAGTTTGAGAAAAAAGGGAGAGTTCGGAGGGATCAAATTAAGAATTCTGAAGAGAGGGAAGTCCAACTATAAATGTAGTATATGCACCATTAGCTCTCTAGGTCATAGTTCGTATCACAAAGCTTTGGGAGCTACAATCTTAATTATCAAGTTTTATCAAGATTAAAGACAAGAAAAGAGAGAGGGAGGGAGGGAGTGAAAGAGAGAGAGAGAGAGACAGTGAGCACCACACTTCTTTGGGTAATAAATTATTCATGGCTTTTAACTATCAGATATAATTAAAATTACCTGCTTTCAGTAGATATGTCATTAGCTACAATTTCCTCCTTTTAAAAATAGGACTGTTTCACGCTATCATTTTCTAACAGCTGGCTCCTCTATGAATGTGAATCACACATCCAAACTTTTATCCAGACACATTGTGTTCTTCTGGCACTGCGTGTCTCCTTCTTCTCGCTTTTATTTATTTATTATTTATTTTGCTGGTCAGTAGAGCAAGAGGACACTTTTTCATATTCAATGAAATGTTGCTCATTTCAAAATCATAGCTGAGCTATCAAATGAATAAATGCATTTTACACTGGTAATTTTCTACCTGTCTAGCCTGGAATAGTAATCATTCCATAAAACCATAGGGTATTTTTAAGCAGTAGCAGTAGGGGTTGTTTTTTTTTATGCTTCTTGACTTTGATTTACTTATGTTTGTTTTTATCTTTTTCTTACTGTTTTTTTCCTCTTAAAGTGAATTTCAGAACCTGTTCTGGAAACTGATATTTTGAAGCATGATTATAGTTAAGGAAATTAAATAAATGAAAATAAACTAGACAGATCAAAATTTTGAGGAAACATGTCATGATTTTTAAAATATAGAATTCAGCTCACCACTTGCATGCTACACCAAAGGCTCCAATTACAACTTTATCCAGAGGGAAGAAAGGAAGAAAGGCAAATATCCAAAGCAGTGTCACAGAAACAAAAGTAGAAGGGCATTCTATGTCAGTTCATTAATTAAATGCTACAGAACCATATCTTAAAGAAACAAGCAATATATGTTGTCACAGTGCAAGCAAGGGTTAAGAAATCCAAGCACCTGAACAAAAGTTCTGGGTTTTGCATTATAAAGCAGTAAGGCAGGCAGACAGTAGCCAAGGTTGTTTCAAATGATTACCTACTGTAGCTTTAGATGTCTGTATGCATCAGAATAATTAACAATTTCTTCTCATTCTGGTTTTAGGCTGTAAATATATATGCATTTTCATTTGCAATGTTCATAAATGTCCAAGTCGTTATATTAATGGTTCTAATAAGCATCAGGATCTAAAAAGGTTAGATCCTCTAATACTGTGATGGCGAACCTATGGCACGGGTGCCACAGGTGACACACGGAGCCATTTCTTAGGGCACGCAAGGCATTGCCCGGTCAGCTCCAGTGCGCTTGTGTGTGCTGGCCAGCTGATTTAGGCCTTCTTTTGAGGCCATTTTTCGCCCTCTGGAGGCTTCAGGGAAGCTCCTGTAGCCTCTGGAAGTGGGGGGGAGGCTGTTTTCACCCTCCCCAGGCTCCTAGAAAGCCTCTGGAGCCTGGGGAGGGTGAAAAAAGTGTGGCAAAAGCAGGGGGTCATGCACATGGCATTATGGGTGTGGCACGCCCACTCACGACCCCCCTGCGCTTCCCCCAATTTTGGCACGCGAGCCAAAAAACATTAGCCATCACTGCTCTAATAAGTCTCAAAATAGGCTTCCTTGTATTTAGGATACATTATCCCTTGTGTGTTTCTTCCTATGGACATAGGAATGTGTGAATTGTGTGTGATTTATTATAAATAAACCTCCTATCAGTAGTCCATGATAAATTTCTATTATATATGTTAATCAGCTGTTGTTAAAATTTTGGTGCCATTTTGAATTTGAGACCACGCCTATAATAGCATAGCAATCCTCATTTATATAAACCAAAACTCCAAAGCAGTACTAGGCAGCATATTAAAGGTCAGTAGTGAAGGGTTTAGCTGCTCAAATTATCTGGAGCACATACGTCTGAGGTAGGAAATAAAGACTATAAAGTGGAAACAAACCATAAACTTTCACAATTTCTAAACGGATTAGGATTTTCATTCTGGAAGATTGCAGAGCTTCTAAAAGTTAAGAAATAAATCAAGTGAGTTTAAAGTAAATTGCCCAAAATAACCTCCTCTTCCCTCAACTCATACATCTGAATAAGGCAATTATAAAAGGAGAAGGTGAAACAATTCAATGTGCACAATGTGGACCCAGCTAATGGTTTCAGAAATATAGAAGTAATGAAATATTTCTAAGTTGAAATTACCTATTCGTATTATGTATGTCATTCTATAAATTGCTGCATATCAAAAAGTCAGCCTTCTCTCTGCCCACCCTTCCTTATTAGGGACTCTTCAATTGTCAACCATTATTTTATGTTGGCTCTTTGATGAGATTTAGTACTATGATGTGCCACTTCTAGGAAAGAACAAAACATTTCTTTATCTCAACGGATATTTCTTGGAACAAAGAAAATGATAATCAAACAAATATTGGGAAATGATTGCTGTTTTTAGCGCAGCTCCTGGTGTATTTCACCAAGTTTCTTTCTTTTCACATAGTGGGTTCATTGAAATTATGCTTAGCACTGTCAGAACAGAATTAAACTATACCAAAGGAGACTCAAATTATAATTTAAAAAAGTCACTTGCCATGAAAGTCCAGCAGAACATGGGCATATTTATATCATTATTTTGGCAACATTAAAAAAAAATACTTTGCCACTACCTTCTTCCACATTGCTTTGCACCTTCCTGTTTAGTCAATAGCAATTTCCTTATGGTTTCCTATTAGATATTAATCCTAATTAGCTTTGTAACAATATCCAAGGATTATCTGATGCTGATTCCTATTGTATCCCATATCTTCATTTTCAGATTCTTTGGTAGATTAACAATGAAGTGGCAAATAGGGAATAGCAAACTTTTGTGACTGTCACGTCTTCAATTTATGCAAGTAAAAAAAGAAAAATAAACTTCTCAGCATCTCTTCGTACCACAGATTGGCAACTGGGAGATAAACATAGAATCACAGAATTGGAAAGGTCCAAAGAGGTCATCAAGCCCAATTGCTCCCTTGCAATCTGCAGAACTCAGTACATCACATTATCCCCAATAGGTGATTATCAACCATCTGCTTGAAAACCTTCAGCTTCTTCATGCAATAATGACCCAAACTAACTTAAAGAGTGGGATGAGCATAGCCTAAATTTGATAACTAAATAAACCTCTTTGACTGACTTAACTGTCAAAAAGGTTCTTCTTGATATCTAATTTGTATCTGTATCTTTGAAGTTTCATCCCATTAGTTCTAATCCCACCCAACAGAGCAAGTGAGAATAAGTCCAAACCCCCAAAGATGCTTTTTAAAAGGCAACTGAACTTTCTTTGTTTTTCCATAATAATAATAATAATAATAATAATAATAATAATAATAATAATAATAATAATAATAATAATAATAATAATAATAATAATAATAATAATAATAATAATAATAATAATAATAATAAAAATTTTATTTATAGACCGCCTCCTCTCCCCGAAGGGACTCAGAGCGGTGCACAGGGAAGTTAAAAATGCAAATATAAAATACATAAATAGCTAAAATAGAAAATTAAACCAATTATCCCTGCGCTAAAACCACTATACTAAAATTAAACCCCCCCTGAAAACCCAATTAAAAAAACGGAAGACTAACCTAGGTCCGGCCAAGCAGAAAAAGTATGTTTTCAATTTTTGACGGAAGGAGCGGAGGTCCGTAGTTGTTCGAATTTCGGGGGGAAGGTCATTCCAGAGGGCAGGGCCCGCCACAGAGAAGGCCCTTCCCCTGGGCGTCGCCCGCTGGCATAGCCTAGTGGATGGCACCCAGAGAAGTCCCTCTCTGTGGGAGCGAATCGGCTGCAGGGATGTATGGGGCAGAATCCGATCCCGCAAATAGCTAGGTCCCTTGAAGATGATTCACTTTGCATTCAAGAAACTTCTTCCACCCTTCAGAAGAACAGACATTTCTTGAATGAGAAGCAAAATGTGTTCACGGAAAAACAAAGGAAGTCCAGTTACTTTTTGGAAAAGTACCTTTGGGACAACCATGACCTGGATCACTGAGAATCTCCATAGACATAACTCCAAACTCTTTATAATGTAACTGTCCATTAGATATTTGAGGATGGATATCATGTCCCCTCATGATATTGAAACTACTCAAAACAGCTGACAGCTTCTGTTTCCCTAAATTCATTGTATTGGTCAAGACAGCTTTCATTTAGGGCTTAATTACCATTTCTAGCAACTCCCATCCATGCACCAATTATGAAGAATGCTGGAAGTAGTAATGCAGCAGCATCTGAAATGACACAATACTTTTTTTTATTTATATACACACATACATACACACACACATACATACACACACACACACACACACACATACATACATACATACATACATACATACATACATATCTGCTGCCTTTACTATTTTCATAAATAACTCAAAGCAGCAAATGTATTCACTACATACCTTCCTCCTATTTTCTCCAAACAATAATGTGAGATGAGTTTAGCTGAGGGAGAGAGAGAGATTGGTCCAAGGTCACCCAGCTGGCTTTCATGACTATGAAGGGACTACAAGTTAAGGTTCACCTCTGGGCTAAAAAAAAAGGTTAGAAAAATAGCTAAGGACAAAAAAAAGCACAGGGGGAAAAATAAGAAGAAGAGAGTTTAAGCAAAAAAAGTTGTAATCAGGAGACAAGATGAAGGAGGGGAAAGTGACTCAAGCATAAATAAATGAACAGGAAAGAGGAAATAGTTCTCTTCTTGCAGCAAGTTTGCTCAGCTGAGATTTTTATTTCTACAGATACTGTGCAGGTAGGAACAAGGATTTGGGCCAATTTTTAAATTTGTGTGTATTGTATGTTTTTAGTTGGTTTTTTAATTTTCCTGTACACTGCCCCGAGTCCCTTCGGGGAGAGGGGGCGGTTTATAAATATAATAAATTATTTATTATTATTATTATTATTATTATTATTATTATTATTATTATTATTATTATTATTATTATTATTATTATTATTATTATTATTATTATTATTAGAAAGCGTCTTGCAGACTTGATGGAGATAAAATTGCTTAGATAGAAGCAGCCAAAGGAGTTTGAAACTAAAGAGAAGGAGAAAGGGAATTGAAGGCACGTGGTCAATGACTGCAGAGATCAAAGGTGACAATCCAAAGAGAGAGACTGATCTGTTCATCAAGAGAAAGCGTATACCCAGTTTGAAAAAGAAATTGGGGGGGAGGGGGGGCGGAGGCAGAGATTCTTCATTACAAGCAAACTAATCACAAATTATGCCAATGGAGCTTTCTAAGCTCTTATGTACAACAGTAATGTTAGAATTAAGAATATATTACAAGAGGTATTATTTCAAGCCATAAGTCAAGACTGATCTCTGCTCTCCTGGGTGCTTCTAAGTAATTTTCAGTGGATTCAAATTATAGGCCACATCATTAAGAACCCTGACTGATTCAATCTTGCTACTAATAAAGAACTCATCTTGAAGATTTTCTGCTAGCTGTATGTATTATCTTAATTCATGAGATCCTCAACATTTCAATACCGGAATGGATGGCTTAAAAAATGGTAAGGAACTGAAGTTTATTAGAACAGGATGAGTCCTTTTTTCATTAGGTTGCTTCCCCGCATTGTCCACTTTAAAATCAAATCTTTTATTTCTCTCCAACAGAGGGGAGAAAATGTCTTAGAAATGACAGCATGATTTCACTATATTAAAGAAATTTGGTGCCAATATTCTGTATTATTTGAAAGAGTGACAGAAATTGTATATAGTTTTCATCCTCAAACTTTAAAACTTTAGGCAGTAAGTTTGTGGAGTTTGATTTACGACTCATTGTGAAAAGATACAAATCTTCTGATGAACAAATCTACCCTTTTTTCCCCTCTGAATTATTTAGCTTCTTGATTGTAAGGGCTGTTTGCTACTACTATTTACAAATTTCCAGAAAATTGTCTGCAAATATTTGTGGTTGTGTTGTCTTTTTCTAATATAACCCTAGTTTTGGTTGTAATTGGTGTAGGTGAAACACTTTTTGTAAACAACTGCTCCATAGGAAAATCTGTTTTCATGTATGACTTTCTCCAATGTCTTCAGTGTTTATATGCTCTTGTGTTTATTTGGTAAATATAAACAGTACCCCATATTCTGAATACTGAGATTTAAATTAATAGGTTAATTATCTTAACAGAGAATGAATATAGGAAAGGGATACTAAATCTTGGATGTAAAAATTTAGGTTAGCAATAGCACTTAGATTTATATACTGCTTCACAGTCCTTTACAGTCCTCTCTAAGCAGTTTACAGAGTCATATCATATTGCCCGCAACACTCTAAGTCAGTGATGGCGAACCTTTTTAGGCTCGCGTGCCATAAGGGGGGGAGCACAGGGGGGGTCGTGTGCAGGCGTGCCGCACCCATAATGCAATGCGCGACTCCTCCAGTGCACATGCGCGGACTATAGATCCCCCCCCATTTTTTACATGCTCTTTTCGCCCTCCCCAGGCTCCAGAGGCTTTATAGAAAAGAGCCTCCCTCTCTTCCCCCCCCTCGAGGCCCTCCGGAGGCTTCATGAACTTCCCTGAAGCCTCGGGAGCACTCAAAATGACGCTGCAAGTAATCAGAGGTCACTTCCGGTTTTGGCGGCGCATCATTTTGAGTGCTCCGGAAGCTTCAGGGAAACCCCCTCAAGGTCCTCCGGAGGGACTGTGAAGCCTCCAAGGCACTCAAAATGATGTGCTGCCGAAACCGGAAGTGACCTCCGATTTGCTTGCAGCATCATTTTGAGTGGTTTAAGGGAAGCCTCCTGAAGGTTGCTGAAGCCTCCGGAGCACTCAAAATGACGCTGCAAGCAAATCGGAGGTCACTTCCGGTTTTGGCGGACCATCATTTTGAGTGCTCCGGAAGCTTCCCAGGCCCTCCAGAGGCCCTCCGGAGGCTTCAGCAACCTTCAGGAGGCTTCCCTGAAGCCTCTGGAGCACTCAAAATGACGCGCCACCGAAACTGGAAGTGATCTCTGATTGCTTGCAGCGTCATTTTCAGCGTTCCGGAGACTTCAGGCAAGTTCATGAAGCCTCTGGAGAGCCTTTGGGGTGGGGGTGGGGTTCCTTTTGCCCTCCCCAGGCTCCAAAGGCTTTATAGGGTGAAAAAAGCGTGAAAAAATTCAGCTGGCCAGCGCGTGCATGCGCGCTGGCCAGCTGACAGGGCACCGCCTCGCGTGCCCTGACAAATGGCTCCGCGTGCCACCTGTGGCACGCATGCCACAGGTTCGCCATAACTGCTCTAAGTCCTCATTTTACCAACCTCAGAAGGATGGTAGGCTGATCTGGATTTTCAGCCAGGTACTGAGCCCTGCAAATGGTCAGGATGAAACTGCTGGTCAGGATGAAACTGCTGGCAATCGGCAGAATTAGCCTACAATATTGTAATCTAACCACTGTACCACCTCCACTCATTTACTAGGCTCCTTTATCTGGTTACTAATTCCTGCCATTTAAAAGCAGTCCACATCTTTGCAGGTATAGTTATGTTGGGTTATGTATAGTTATGTTGGGGCATATGTCATAACCTTGTATTTTTCTTGCCTTTTCACTCCTATGTTGTTAAACATTTCATATCACTTGATAGTGAGATGGCTGGCATACTAATTTAACAAATAAATGCCTAAAGGTAACATTATTAAATGCATTTCATGATAAGCAATTCTACAGATCTGATATATTAAAAGACACTGACTTTTGCTTCTGGAGAAACAACTGCAATACCAAATATTAGATTTTAAATACAGGAATTGCAAAATATCTTTATATTGTCATGTCCCACCAGTTATAAAAAAGGTGGTTGTTTTTTTTTAACAAAAGCTCTTCTCTGAATCAGGATTGCAGCCGCAATAAAGGGGGGATTAAATCTTTCCTGCATTGGTTTTTTTGCTACTTTTTTAAAAAGACCTTCTCTTTAATTTAATAAAAAACACATTGCTTGTTTTCTTTAATTTCAAAAACTATTTTTTAATAAAAGCTTAAAGCTTAAATTAGAATAAAATTAATCTACAAACCCACCTAAATTCACATATATCATCACAGTACCACAAGATCTCACCAACTCCACTTTTACATTTGCAGGGCTCAGTACCTGGCTGAAAATCCAGATCATCCCAGGACTGTGATGGCTGATGGCTCATGATTTGTAATCATGAGCTTTTAAAACTTTCTCACCTAAGGAATGCAGGGGGCATTTGCTTATTATTTTGTGGTCTCTTTACTTTAAAAATGACTTTTGTCTCTCCAAATCCCCAATGTTGATACTCATACAGTAGTTATAGAGGGTCTCTCTTTTTTCTTCCTGTAAATATGGTCACCTAAATCCACAGTGACACCTAACTAAATGAATGCCATTTGATTCCTGGCCCTGCAATAATCAGCCAGCCATACCATGTTAACCAATCTTTTTTTTTAATGAAATGTTTCACTTTACTCAGCTTTTATAAACATCAAACTTAAAGAGGAACAAATAGTTTCGTTGAGCACTAAATATAATCAAACAACAGCTTCACAATATGTAATCTTAGCAGGAAAGGAGCTTGCCTATTATGGCCTTACCATCTCTTTTTTAGCTGTGCTCCACAATTATTGAAAACTGGCAAAAAGCAAAGACATAAATAAATTAACAAACTCTTTCCTGAAGCCTAAAAAATGTTCTTATGCATACGTACTCTGTACTTTTACAATACCACCCCAGCCTTGGATGTCCCCTAAAATGTCAAGATATATTTGGCCTTGAAAAGTTCACTTCCGGTCTCTGACGGCGACGGACGTTTTGTCCGCTGCTTGCCTTTCTGGTGGGCTTTTGGAGCACAAAGGGTCCTGGAGGGATCCTTTGCCAAAACGGGCGGCTCATTGGGAGCCCCCAGCCTGGCAGGAGCTGGTAGGGGTCCTCCCAACCTCACCCTAGGAGTCGGGAAAGGACAAAGGGGGGGGGCAAACTCTGCCTCTTCGCCCGATGGATTCCGGAGGAAACATTTTAAATTGAACGTGTGGTCGGATTGCCGGTGATGGAGGGCTCTTCCAAGTTCCCCGGATTGCTGATGGATGATAAGCCACAGAAATAATGTGAGTTTTGTTTAATCAACTCAAACGGAAAATAGAGGGGGGAGTTTTTCTTTCTCTAACCCCCCCTCGGAAGAAGCGGCGCCTAAGCGAACTCCCTGATGGGGAGAGAACAAGGATTGATTAACTTTGCCATTTGAATCAACTCTTTTGAGAGAATGGCTTTACAGCTGCAACAACTTAACACGGAGCAATTTCCAAAAAACAAATTGTAACTTTCACTTTCCTCCCTGTGAAAGGGCGAGCCAAAATGGCTTCTCTTTGTTCTTTTATCAAAACTTTCTCACGCCAGTGGAAACAGCCCCGGGCAATTGCCTAAGAAGAACCTTTGGTGTCTTTGTGTGTCCTTCCTGGGAGCTCACTTTGCCTTTCCCGTATGTGGATTTCCTGAATGTGGATTACAACATTTCTTTTTCTCCTCTGTAACTTGGGTTAACGAATTTGGATTTTTCCTGACATTCCAAGCCCTCCCAGCTGCTCGCTCTTTTGACACCATTTCTTTTCACAGCTTTTGAACTGAAACAATGGGTCCTAAAAAGCCACTGAATGGGGGACCCTGCCGACCCTGCAATGCAACAGTCGAAAATTACTACCTTATTACAGAAAGACACGACTGGAGAGGCCTCACAACTGTGAGTTACCCAGATGTTCCAGGAACTTTTGAAAAGTATAAATGATCTTCGGAAGGAAATGTCAGATTCCAGAACAGAACTTAAAGATGTTCAGCAAAGTACAACAGAAAATAAAGAAAAGCTTGTTTCGTTAGAGAAGGGGCAGCTGAGGTGGGGGGGGGAGTTAAGGAGTTACAAAAACAAAATGTAGAGTTACAAAATCATATTTCAAAACTAGAACTTGAAAGAATGTCTTTTTTTCTTAGGTTCCAGAACATACCTGAAGTAGAAGGTGAAGATATTAAAGATGTTATGAGTGTAATGTTAGCAGAATATCTTAAGAGAGAAAAAGACCAAATTTGGTGGGATATAGACCTGCTATATAGAATTAACTCAACATATGCTAGAATTCACAATCTCCCAAGAGAGGTTCATGTTAAATTTTTCAGGAGGTCTATGAGGGACGAGGTGCTGAGGGCCCAGAGGGGGGGCCACAGATATCATGACAAAGAAGTAACCATTCTGAAACAAATCCCGAAAAAAATAAGAGAAGCCAGAAGGAAATATTCCTTCCTGTCTAAGAAATTATACAATAAAGGAATTTGGTTCAGATGGTTGCTGCCAGATGGAATGTTGATCTTCTGGGAGGGAGATAAAATAAAAATTAAAACTGAGGTGGAAGCCTTCTTGAATAAATATTCCTCCCTCCTAGAGGACAGAGATAGTGGAGGCGGAGAAAAAACAGAAGGAGCCATGGCCCCGCCTGGAGATGGGGGGGGGGAGGAAATGATATCGAAAAGACTTAGATCACAAAAATGAGTTTAGTTTAATCATTACTATAACTGTTGCAAAGAAATGATTGAACATATGACTGACATAATGTGAAAATCTGTTTATGCTTATCCTTTACACTATTGTCAAAATGGTAACTTGTGAGGTATGAGGGGGGGCACCATTGCCGGCATGAAACCACCAAAATTTTCTATGTACCCTATTCCTTTTCCCTATGTAAAAACCAATAAAAAAATTATGCAAAAAAAGAAAAGAAAAAAAAAGAAAAGTTGCTCATCCCTAATATAAAGGAAAAGACTAACTCTTCCACATAATGTTTCCAATTTATTTCCGGACAAACGTGCATTGCTTTTTATTATGGTTCATGGCACAGTCATTCAGATGATTAGACTGGATTTGGTAGTTTTATCCACCCATTGAGTCCTTCCCAAGGATCTGGGATATTGAGATGGTGTTTGATGGCGTTAAACATATCATTCTAGGATGTAAGCTGCTCCAATAAAGTTCTCAATGAAAAAGTAGGACATAAATGCTGACACAATAGTCCCTTGGTTGTCCCTACAAAGTGCCTAAATCTAGTTTGGGGATATAGGCAAAAAAAAAAAAAAAAAAAAGTAAGCTGTCTCCCTAAAAGCAGATCTTGGGAAGACCAGAAGAGGAAGGAGTCACATAATGTTCACTCCCAGCTGCTCCCTAATAATGTATTATTCAGGACAATGGAACTGTATTCCAAGCACAGTCAACCCCATTTCATCAGTAAAAGCCCGCAATGGTCAGTATATAAAAAAGGAAACAAAAACTGCAAAAAATAAAATAAAACATTTCATTCAAAGCTGACAACCTAAATATTTGGCAATTTGGGAGTAATTAACTTGTGGGAGCAAAAGAGCCTAGACCTTCCACTCATCTTCCATTGAGCATCTTAGTCAGCATCCAGCTAAGTTTGGGTGCAATATGTTTTCTCTTTTGTAGAAAGAAAATTGACCTTTTCAAAATTCCAGCCTTGCTCTCTGGTATCTGTGAAGTCCAGGGATCTGTGGGAAGCATGAACAAACTTGTTTTTGAAGATTTATTCCTTCACTTGATGCATGCATGGTGGGGGTGAGACTGCATACTAAATGTACTGAATCAGGAAGGGAGATTCATATTAAAAGACTTGTAAAACCATTTCAGAAAATTCATTTTATTTTTAGTAAGAAATTTGCAAAATATCACAATTAGATATATCCTTTTGATTAGAGCAAGGTCAGATATCATATGCTAACAAGCGTCTTTACCAGTGAAGGTAAATATTGCAGTTGATTGGTTATATCATATGCAAATCCTGTTGTCTTGACTCTTCCCTAGTAATACTGGAACAAACAATGAGGACATGTGAAACTAAAAATGGTTCAATATCCAATGATGACGGTGATGATATAGTAATAGGGCTGTCAGAGTTTCAAAAATGTTTTGGAATAAATGCTTCCGTTTTCACAAAAACACCCTCCATGCTATTCATTAAAAGATCCAATATTTACTCAGGCTTCCAGGCAAAACTAAAAGAAAAATAATAATGATGATGCTTCAGAGAGTCTATTCATTAATTAAAATTAAGGTGACTATTAAAACAGCAGCAGATTTCCTTTCCAATTCCCAAGGAAGCTTGAAAAACATTAAGTTCCTTTAATGAAGAGCAGAAGGAGGGTATTGTGCTCAAAGTCCAAAGTAATTCTTCCTAGAATGTTCATTTGCATTTCTTAATACTATTTTTATAAGTTGAGGTGAATACCATCCATCCAAAAGCATTTTAGCGTTTTACGCAATCCACCGAGGACCCTTTTTACTCTGAAACAAAATTGGAGCCAAAACAATTAAGTGGGACATCTTTGCTTTAGCATAACAGTTAAAGCCTGAACACTTTAACTTTGTCTGATCCTAAAAGCTTAGCATTTCAGACCTGGTTAACTATTTGGATATAAAACAGCCAAAAGATCCCAGACCTGAGGCTGGACTGGAAAAATGAAGAATTATTCCAGAAGAAGGCAATAGTAAACTTGATTTCCCAGAAAACTTTTTAAAAAAGGAATTATTTAGTCAACTAAGCAAATGTTCAAAATAATATAATTAACCATGTTGCCTCCTAGGTTGGTACCGGTAGTCCTCAACCTATGACTGTAATTGAACCTGGAATTATAGTTGTAAGTCATGGCAGTCCTTAAGTGTGTCACTATGTAACTATGACTGATTTTATGACCTTTTTTTTGCAATGGTCTTTATGCAACTGTGGCCGTTGTTAAGCAAACACAATGGTTTTTAAACAAATCCAGTTTCTTCTGATGGCTTTTTTTTTTTTGCCAGAAACCAAAATAAACAATGGAAACTGCCAAAAATCATCAAACATCTCAGTCACATGATTGCAGGACACTGTAAATGTAGATAGACAATGTATTTATTTGTTTGGCCATATTTCTATGGTCGCCCATCTCACAAACAAGTAAAATATGAGAGTTTTACTGCTACCAGTCCCAAATCATAAAATCATTTGAAGATTCTGTGGGGAATAAGTGACCTTTAGGGGAAACAGATAAGTAATCTTTAGAAACATGCTATTTATAAACATGTAGGTACGGAATATGATTAGAAAAATGTAACTACTGTATAAGATTTATTTTAATATAAATCAAAAGTGATATGCAAAGTGATAAATGTAATCATAAAATATTTTGGATAGCTAATATTTTGGATGGCATGCAAAATGCCCTACACAACCAATAGTGTGGTACAGGAGTGTTTTATTTCAAGATGTTTGGTAATCCTCAAAAGATCAAATAGTGTGTGTGTGTGTCTATCAGTGGTGGGTTTGTCCTGGTTCGCACCGGATTGGTAGAACTGGTTGGTGAAATTTCCTGATCCGGTGCAAGGAGGTTCCACCGTGGACCTGGAAATAAGTTCTAGAATGCCTGCCCTGTCTGTCTCCCTGTGCTCAGAAAAGCGCTGTGCATGGAGGTCCCTTATGGGCAGGCAGGCATCCAAAAACCTGCCTGCCAGCAAAGGACTTACCCGGATTCCCTTTTCTGAGCCGGGGGGGGGGGGGGAGACGGAAGGTAGCTTGTGCTGTCTGTCTCCCCTGTTCAGAAATGTCAGCCCAGGGATGTCCCTTACAGGCGGTCAGGCATCCTAAAACCTGCCTGCCAGCAAAGGACTTACCCGGATTCACTTTTCGGAGTGGGAGGGGGAGATGTAAGGTAGCTTGCGCCATCTGTCTCCCCTGCTCAGAAAAGCCAGCCCAGGGATGGTTCCACCGGTGGACCCAGAAGTAAGTTTGCCCCATCCCTGCCAGTGACCCAACGGGAAGGAAAGGAAAAGGGAAAGAAGCCACCTTTCCTGGACATTGCAGCAGCAGCCCCAAGCATGCTGATCTCGGCATTTTTCACATTGGGGTGTGCTGCAAGAAGGAGTGAGTGAAAACCTGTTCTGGATTGCTGGTGGTGGAGGTGCAGGCCCGCAAAGCAAAGCAAGTCTGGGGAAGTCCTTTGCTCCCTCCCTGTTGCAGCACGCCCCAATGTGAAAAATGCCGAGATCGGCATGCTTGGGGCTGCTGCCACGTCCAGGGAGGCTAAACCAAGGTGCACGCCTCTCCCAGCCATGGCTTTCACGGCTTCCCAGAGCACCAAGAACCCTGCTCTCCTCGTGACTGCAACAGATGTCCAGAAGTGGCTTTGGGGGCTGTCGGGCTGGAATCCCAAGCCCCATTAGCCCCCAAAACCACATCTTGACAAAGAAGCCCACTGGGTTCAGGGACTTCTGCCCCTCATAACGCTCTTTGCAGCTGCTGGAGCTCTGCACAGACCTCTTTGCAGTGCTGGGAGGAATCCCTCCTCCCCAGAACCAGGTTGTCCAAAGAGGTCTGTCCAGGGCTCCGGCAGCTGCAAAGTGCGGCACGAGGTGCAGAAGTCCCTGAACTTTGCGGGGCAATGCAGCTCTATCAGTAGTAGTAGTTTCCCCCTTCCTCCACCCAGCTCTCCTCCTCCTCTTTTGCTTAGGCACTCCGCTGGGTTCAGGGACTTGTGCCCCTTGTGACATGCTTTGCAGCCACCAGAGCCCCTCACAGACCTCTTCAGGGTCAACCTGGTTGGGCAACCTGGTTCGGGGGATTTCCCACCTCCCCCCAAAATTGCCCGCCCATCTTTCCAGATCTTGCAGCTTTTTCAGGGTTTTCTTTAAAAAAAAAAACACCTCTCCGGACAATCCTGAAAACCTGTGAGGTTGCTTTGGGAGGGGGCAGCATTTCCCCCTGCCCCCCCTCCCTGGGCACCTGCAGCCTCGGAGCCTGCAGCTTTAAAGTAAGCCTTTGCACAGTAAATAAAATCTTTTCATGAACATGAAAAGTTCTTAATTGCTTTTCCTGTGCAAGTTGCTGCAGACTCTGAGGCTGCAGGTGCCTAGGGATGGGGGGGGGGGGATGCTGCCCATCTGTCCCCTCCCAAAGCAACCTCGGAGGTTTTAAAGATTGTCTGCAGAGGTGTTTTTTAAAAAGAAAATGGTCCTTGGGGGGGGGGATGGGCTGCGCATGATGAGCCGGTGGCCGGAGCACCCTAAAGCAGCACCAGCCAGCATGTCCCTTAAGAAGAGCCCCAAGGGCAAGGGTGGCAGTGCTGCACCCACCCACCCTTGCCCACTGCCCAGCAACATGCATCCACCTCCTTCTTTTCTTCAGCAGGCAGCCCAGGCAGGGGTGTGGGCATGGCCCAGGAGGGAGCCAACTCTTATTAGCTGTCCAACTCCGATGGACTCTTTTTTTATTGTCTGTATTTATTTTTAGAATGTTGGTTATTGTTTTTACTGTTGCTGTGAGCTGCTAAGAATTAAGATTCATAAGATGGGCAATCATACATGTCTTATAAATAAATATATACATAAATAAATAGGGGAATGGGTACATTTATTATTAAACAAAATGTAAGTGTATCAATTTTAAAATTCAGTGCTTTTAAAATCCAACAGACAATATTTCCTCCTTCTTTTCATGAGAACCTAAAAATCCAACTTTTATTATTGTGATTAAAATCAGAGTTCTACTAATAATATATAATTATTGTTGTCATTATTATTTCTGTGAATTAAAAATACTGTTGTTAGGCTATTTTGGTTCAGTTCTTTTACTGTATAAAGAAATGAAAGGAAAAATAGCAATTTTTTTTAGCAATGAACGATAGTTTGTGTTTATTAAAATGTATGCCATCTCATACATTTTTCATATTTCAAAATTATTATCACATATATAAATTTCATAATACCATTCCATTAAATATACTTCCCAAGTCAGTTTTCTGCACATGTGTGCCCTCCCCCCCTCCAGCCACAGACACACAGTGGCTGAATTTGTCCTCTGTATTAAGTTGAAATTTATTTAATCATAATTTATTGAATAACCCAGGACTGGTTAGTTCACAAAAAACACCAAGTCATGAACTATTGTTTATATGTCACAATAGAGAGTTTTATAGCATATATTAAGTAAAAAACTGAAATAACATTAAGGCTTAGTAAGGAAAGTTTCTTACAAATGTTAAAGGGGAGCTCCACATCATTAAACTTCATCCTAATGCTAAAAAATGTTCAATATGTAAATAGATAGTAACGAACACACACATAAACACACATTATAAAATCAGTAAAAATGGTAAGATCTCATTTGATAATTGTTTTTGAAGTGAAAGCACTTCTAATAACACTCTAATTAAAACACAACAATTATCTTCTGCAATTTGATTTCATAAGTTTGTGTGCTATGAAAGGAATATGTGCCTCTTATGGCAATCACATACTGTATCCTACTGGTTTGATTTTGCTAGTATGACAAGTTATACCTCAAAGTTAACAAAAGGAACTATGAAATGTATGTAATCTATTTCCTGGTAACACAAACTAACAAGTTGAAAGATATGTATGGCAATGGGGAGAGGTATAAAACCTACAGATAGATAGATTCAAAATCAAATTCAAGTTGGAAAATGGAATCTGCCAGTCTTGAATGAATGCAACAGAAAACTCAGTTTTAGTATTTAAAGATTAAATATAATATGCAATCCTATTTCCTGGAGGAAAAACCAACTTTCCAAAGGCTATTGAAGAACCAAATACAGCCCACAAAACTGGTTATTGGGATAAAGCATAGCTAGATATACCCATTTGTGAGTGAATTTAGCCACTCCACAGAATAAATACATAAATAGGAGGCAGGAGGGGAGACAGCATTTATTCGTCTAAATATTTGAGAGTTCTGAGTCTATCTAATTCAACTTGTCCAGTCACACAAAATAATACACAATGGAAATACTGTTTTTAGTCATACATATTGAGAGATCTTTCTATAGATTGGTCTTCAGAAAACTCATCTATTAAGCATGCTCAGAGCTGATTCTGATTGTACGTTTGTGGTATGTATGAGTATGGTTTTCATTTGTTCTAAATGTGCAGCTATCCCCATTCCCCATATCTGTTTTTCTGAGAACTGGTATCACATCATGTGTTTCAATTAAAGCTACTTGATTGGATATGTTCTTCTCCATTATTATCTCTGCATCTACTTCTTCTTTTTCCTTCAGGACATCTTGTAAAATATGTGATACGATAGCATCATACATCAGATTTTAATATCCCTGCACATTTTAGAAATCAATTTAAGATGTACAAACAGGAATGAGGTATAAAATAAACCCTTAAACGGCCTGGATTATTATTACTATTTTGTTGAGATATAATACCTTCACTATCTTCCCATCAATTTCTCACCAAATGTCTGACAGTGAGGAATCAGATTTAGTAAATGTGTCAGGAAAATGTATCACAAAATTCAGCAAGATGCACAATTTAATTAATATAATTTATTGGAGAGAATGAATATCACAGCTCCTTCCCGGTTCAGCTTTTTTTACAGCAAGGTTCATCCTTGTTCATTCATCTACTCAGTCATGAACACAAACCTAAAACTCAGTCTCCAAATATTTGCATGGGTCTGTAAAACCTGATCAGTCATACAAAAGTCACATTAGCAATAGTCCCAAGGTGAAAGACCTACCCACTGCCAACTATAGGCCATATCTACTTTGCAGAAAAAAAAGAGACTCAAATTAAAAACAGGCCATTAATTGCAAAGCAAGTGTCAGGCAACTTCATATTCAGATACATATGAAGTAATAGTAAAACAAGTATGCATATTACTTTTTTAAAAAAAAAATATGCACTAAGCAATTTCTTATCTTTATTCTGCTGCATGCCACATTGTACTACGTCTGGCAGCACTAGATCCATAAAGGTACTTTAACTAGCACACGTGCTGTCTATCATTGCCTTGTTTTCTATGGAGTGTACAGGTCTGTGTTCTAATAAAAAGAATGCAACAAGATCCATTATTCCCATCAGCAGACATTTAGACAGAACGGAAATCATGAAATGTTTGGTAGTGTACCTACATCTTATCTAAAAAACTGCTCAGAAATTCGACTAAAAATTCCTTAAGGAAAAGTTGAATTGTTAAGGTTTGGGTTTTTATCTGTGCACCCTATGTGTGTGCATGTATATGTTTCATTTTGCATCTTCCACAGTAAGGGAGAGAGAGAATGAAAAAGAATATCTCTACTGAAGGGAATATGGCGAAAATGCAGTGATACTGTACTTCCAAAAGTTGCAAATTCCATGTATAATTGGGAAGGAGGATATTTCTATTAAAAAAAACTGTGAAAAAGTTTCACACACGAAGAATAAAAACGAACTTTCATTTGGTATGATGAAAAGATTTTACTGCAAGCTGTAGTGAAAAAAGAATGGAATCTGTGGAAGAGAATGTATTCTTTTTTTTTTTGAACAAAACTTCTGATATAGATAAATGAGGGAAAGTAATTCATTTGGCCATCTATCTGGAATCAAATATATGTACATCCACTTATTCTTTATTGCCTACTACCATATAAAGATATATAGATCGAAGTGATTTCTTCAGGGTGAAGTCCTCTTTTCTTTTCTTACCATATTTTGATAATGAGGAGAACAAATTTGATATATTGGACCCTATTCCCCTCCTGGTATTTCAAACAGTGAATCTTGAGACTACAAATGCTGAAGACTAATTTATTATAGCAATATCTAGTCCTACATCTGAAACAAAATAGC
Organism: Rhabdophis nuchalis; assembly: GCA_039707465.1. NCBI lineage: Eukaryota > Metazoa > Chordata > Lepidosauria > Squamata > Natricidae > Rhabdophis > Rhabdophis nuchalis. The sequence continues at coordinate 142,136,508 of CM077645.1, forward strand.
AGAAAGAGATAATCCAACATTATGCTGAGAAGCTCTATAGTGAAAAATGTTTCACCCTGAAGAATTCATGTAGTGTGATCTTACTAAGATGTAATAATTAGACCATAATTAAAGAGTCAAGGTGAGAAAAAGTGTATTTGAATAAGCAGGTGACTAAAATGGAAACCATTTGGCTATCAGTTCTGCATCGCCACAGAAAAAAATGGTAAACTGTGCAAAATAGTAATAATTTCAGCCTAGAAGAGGTTATTCCAATCCAGAATGTAGTTTGCTCAAGATAATTGAAACATTCATTATAGCAAATATTCTGTACATTCTCTACATTATAAATATGTAAGTTTCCTTGTACTATCAGTTTGGGGCATGAAGCTTATAAAATCAAGTATGATTTTATTGCACAGACATCCTTTCTTATTTTGTAAATTTACAAGATAACATCTGCTTTGTATAGCCCTCTCTGTTTATCTATCATATTTTTCAGAGTATAAGATACAGTACAAGCAGTGATGGCGAACCTTTTTTGGCTCACATGCCATAAGTGAGGGGAGTGCAGGGGGGTTGTGCACAGGTGTGCCACACCCATAATGCAATGCACGACACCCCCCAGTGCGCATGCACGCACTACAAGTGCTCCCCTCCATTTTTTGCATGCTCTTTTTGTCCTCTACAGTCTCCAGAGGTTTTATAGGAGCCTGGGGAGGGTGAAAACAGCCTCCCCTGGCCCACCGAGGCCCCCTGGAGGCTTCAGCAACCTTCAAGAGAGTTCTCTGAAACCTCCAGAGCGCTCAAAACAACGTTCCAAGCAAATTGGAGGTCACTTCCAGTTTGGTCGGAGTGTCGTATTGAGTGCTCTGGAGGTTTCAGGGAAGCTCATGAAGCCTCTGGACAGCTCTTGGGGGGGGGGGCTCTTTTCACCCTTCCCAGGCTCCTACAAAGCCTCTGGAGCCTGGGGAGGGTGAAAAAGGGCTTCAAAAAAGGGCAAATTCAGCTGCCTAGTGTGCACATGCGCATTGGCCAGCTGACAGGGCAATGCCTTGTGTGTCCTGACAAATGGCTCCGCGTGCCACCTGTGGCACGCGTGCCATAGGTTCGCCATCACGGCAGTAGAGTATAAGATGTAGCAAGGTTTTGAAGAGGAAAAATTTTGTTAAAAGTTTTTGCACTCTGCAAACCTCCCAAAAACGCCCCGTTTTTCATGAAAATGGGCCCTTTATTTCCCAAAAAGGGCATGAATAGCTGTTAGGAGGCTTGTAGGGTGCTCCTGGGGGGTGGAGTGGGCAAAAATGAGCAAAACATGGCCCATTTTTCTCAAAAATGGGCCTGTTTTTTGTCAAAAATAAGGGCATTGATAGTGTTTAGGAAGTTTATAGAGTGCTGCTGAGGGCTGGGGGGGGGCAAAAACAGGCTGTTTTTTGCTCATTTATGCCCTCCCAAGCCCCAGGAGCTCCCTGAAAGCCTCCTAAAAGCTATGCACGGCTATGTTGGTGAAGGGGGTGGAGTTTCGGGAGACCAAAATTGCTGTATTCAATGTATAAGATGCACCCACATTTTCAGCCTCTTTTTTGAGGGAAAAAGATGCATCTTATACTATGAAAAATACAGTACCTTTTGGTGAATTTTTCCCCTTAAAAGACAAATAATCTGTTAAGGAGAAAATGATTGGCTAAGAGACAATTGTTTTTGAAAACAACAGGAATATTCCTTGAAAAACATTTATTAGAAATGAGGAGCAAAACCATTTGGCTTCCATTTTCATAAGAATTTGCCCAACCTATACATCTGAACATATGTTCAAATCATTAATTTGATTAATTATTAACTGCTAATTGTCTCGAGATTTTCTTGCAATTATTTTATTCTTTTACTACATTTAATTGTATATTTATGTAGTTGTTTTCTTGTGTTTTCTCTCAACCAGAAAAAAATGATGATCTAGTTTTTTTTATTTATTTATGTGCCAAAACCATAATTTTCAGAATTTTACAATGAAATTCATTATTTAGGAGGTGCACAGAAAGTTATGTTTTAAGGAGAAAATATACCCATAGTCACATATACAGTACAAATAGATATGAGGAAAATACAGACAAATATACATTCTTGTAGAGGACATTATTTTAGCAATTCTTAGCTAACTTTGAATAATATGGTTTGGAGAGGATGAGAAAAAATACTTTCAGTTTCATAAACTTTATATTAGCCCATCAAAGTAGTCCAATCAAGAACACTCAACTATGAATGTTAACTCTATATTTATTTTTGTAATTTGTTAAGGTTACATTAACAGAATCATGCATATCTGAAAGTATTTTTCCCTCCTTTTCTTTTATTCTCTGCAAAACTAGAGAGGCTCCTTCTGAAATTCTTCCCACATCCCCTCTCCTTTTGTGGACTGAGATATCTTTTACATGATGGTCCAGTCTGCAACTTTTCCTCCTGTCTTCTAATGTCTCTCCAACACACCATTATAATATACTATATCAGAATAAAGTAGGGGTAAGCCTCTTCCCTGGATGAACAAGCCAGCAGAAATCAAGTTCAACCTGAAGGAGGTTTTATTGTGTTCATACTTGGAGAAGAGCTTAATCGTGTATGTTAGGAGAAGTGCACACAAACACCCATGAAAATACAGTAAATAGTCTTAGAGTTTGCACATCTATAAACTGAAATAGAGGATAAATAAAAAAGGATTTCTGTCCAAAAGGAGCATTCTGATTTGCCTATTTTATTTTTATTTAGAGAACAAAGTTGGTACTTTCTTCTTCGTTTTAATTTATGAGTTGCTACTGAGGCTATGTTACTAAATATATGACTAAAGATCTTTTACCCAACACTACAAGCCTCCTCTTTACCTAGAAGTTTACACAAACATACACACGCACATATATATACTGCAGGATGAAGGCCTCTTCCATATTGTCACATTCTGAGCATGCTCACCACGATTCTGTATTTGGCGGGAAACAGCTAGCAGCTGATTGGCTAGCCATCTGATAGCTCGGTATAAAAGGGAGCCGTCAGACAGAAGCCTCAGCTGTTGCCTGTCCCCGAGCCGGTTCTTCTTTTAGCTTGTTAATGTTATAGGGAATAAACTTGTTAGCCTTTATTCCTGTCTGCGCCTCAGTTATTCTGGCAACCACCCACACTTCTCAGTACAGAACACACATTTCCAACCAGTATGGTCTGAGCTTTCTGTTGCCAATTGGGTGGCAATACTTGCTGATGTTGGTAAGTGGAATCCATACAATGACTCCACTTGCCACGAGTTCTTCTTGCTATGTGACCAGCCCATTTATATTTCAGTTATTTTACTCTCTTGATAATATTGTATCCTTTTGTTTGTTCTCTAATTCATGTGCAATTCTTTCCATCTTGTATTGTGAGCAGAGCACATATCTTTCCATGACTTTTGCACCATTCATAGCTTTTGTGCAAATTGTGAGATTAGTGCCCATATTTCACCAGCTAACATAGTGTCCATGTTAGACCCGGTGGCACATACTGATTGCAAACTTTTCTCTTCAGGCATAGGGGAAGGTTGTTCTTGAAAATTATGCTTAGTTTGCCAAATGTCTGCCAACCTCATGTAACACATCGTTTAATTTCCTTTATTGTATCACCATCTATTGAGATCCATTGGACAAGGTGTGTGTCTGTGTGTGTCTCTGTGTGTGTGTGTCTAAAATCATGGGATAAAATGTATCACTATTTTTATGAATGATCAGGTTAGACTTGGATTTGTTTCCACTTTTGATAACTTATGAAATTTTCAAATGAGTTCATGTTATAGTCCTCAAAATCTATTAAAGATGCAGGACGATGGGGGCAGGGGTGTTTTGTACACTGTTTGCTAAGTGTCAAGAAGAGTACCGTATTTTTCAGAGTATAAGACGCATCGGAGTACAAGACGCACCCAGGTTTTGAAGAGAGGGAGAGAAAGAGAGAGAAATACAGTAGGTAGGTAGGGATAGAGAGAGAGTAGGTAGGTAGGCAAGTAGGTAGAAGGGGAGAGAAAGAGAGAGAGGAAATACAGTAGGTAGGTAGGTAGGTAGGTAGGTAGGTAGGTAGGGAGATAGAGTGTGTAGTTAGGTAGGTAGGTAGGTAGGTAGATAAAGGATAGAGAGAGAGAGAGAAATACAGTAGGTAGTTAAGTAGGGAGAGAGAGTGTGTAGATAGATAAGTAGGTAGAGGATAGAGAGAGAGAAATAGAGAGAGAGAAATACAGTACATAGGTAGGGGGAGAGAGAGTAGGTAGATAGGTAGATAGAGGGGAGAGAGAGAGAAATAGGTAGGTAGAGGGAGAGAGTGTAGGTAGGTAGGTAGGTAGGTAGGTAGATGTTTCCAGGTGTATTTACCCATGTGCTGGAGAAGGAAATCACTGACCACCTTTGGAACAAATCTTTTTTCTGCAGGCACAGTACTTGACCGACATAATTCTTATCAATCACTCTAACTAAACAGCTTTCTAAAGGGGGGGGGACCTTTTTGCACTGTGCAAACCTCCCCAAAACGGCCCGTTTTTCACAAAAATGAGCCCTTTATTCAAATAAAAGGCATGAATAGCCTTGAGGGGCTTGCAGAGTGCTCCTGGGGGGGTGGGCCCCCCGAAAACAAGGAAAAATGGCCCGGTTATTTTGTGAAAACAGGCTGTTTTTTAGTCAAAAAATAGCATGCATAACCTTATGGAGGCTTATAGAGTGCTGCTGGCGGCTGGGGTGGGGGCAAAAATGCCCAGGATTTTGCTCGTTTCTGCCCTCCCCAGCCCCCAGGAGTTCTCTGGAAGCCTCCATAAGGGTATGTGCACGGCCATTTTGGTGAAGGGGCGGGTTTTCAGGAGGCAAAAAATGCTGTATTCGATGTATAAGACGCACCCAGATTTTCAGCCTCTTTTTAGAGGAAAAAAGGTGCGTCTTATACTCCGAAAAATATGGTACATCTTTTTAATGATCACTGATTAGGAAAAAAAAATACATTATGTAATAAAATATACATAGCTTGAATAGAGATGTATTACATTTGCAATTAAGTTTGCGCAATGCCTGCATTAGAATATTTGGGGGGCCAGTGAAAAGTCTTTTCACAGGGGTCTTTGAAGTGCTATAATTTGTGCGACACAATGAATTCCATCCCTACCAAATGGAAAATATCTAACATGCCATCTCTAGTCCATAGATACAATCTAGAAATGGCTTTTTACTTCATTCTATGTACATAAACTGATCAGATCTTAAGTTTCAGAGTTGAAAGTGCAATATGGCAGCAGATATTCATGATGTAACATTAATGGATAAATTTTCCCTCCCTTGGGAAATGCTTGCATAAAACAACAAATAAACCTCCATGAAGTGTAACATATATACAGTATTTTTCAATTTATTAAATTTCCCAAAATGTTCTGCATCTGAAACTTTAAGTCTTGGGCAACATGCTGTTGGAGGTACAGGACAACCTTTACTGTATCAGTTACTTCCTATAAATCCATTCATTCTTGCTGTCTGCAAGAATGTCTGATTTTACCCCAGGTTACACTGGAAGCAGCATAGTACCAGTGAATACAACAATAAAAATATAGTTAAAGAAAATAGATAGATGATAGATGGATGGGTGGGTGGGTGGGAAGACAGGCATTCAGACAGACAAATAAATAATCAGTTTTTTTCAAAAGAGGCTTGTTAAAGCTTTGATAATTTCTGTGAGAAAGCACAAAAATAATGGGGGGAAAAATTAAGTCCAGAACATTATTTGAAGAAACTAAAGAGCAACATTATTAAAAGCAAAAAGAAAGAATATAAAGTTGGTTTATATGATCAAGGTTAAAATAGATATGTTGTTATCTCTGGTAACCTTTAATGGACTTTTGCTGATCAGGATAAAATTTCACTGGAGAGAGTGGGGAAGTAAAAGGAGGGAGGGAGGGAGGGAGGGAGGGAGGGAAGGAAGGAAGGAAGGAAGGAAGGAAGGAAGGAAGGACGGAAGGAAGGAAGGAAGGAAGGAGTAATATTAATTTTTGTAGGTGCTCATAGTCAGGATAGACTGGGGCAGTGTAAATATAGTAAAAGAAACCAAATAAAATAAATTAAAAGGAAGGGAAATCTCTGACATTCACTGCCAGCTTCCCACAAGAAAATTTAATAGGTAAGTCAAAAGGAAGTTTTAAGTAAGTCCTACTCCAACTGATTGTTTTTTCTGTTTAATGTCTCTGAAACAATGACCTGATGGGGCACTGGTTGTCTAATGTGTTACAAAATTCTAAATGAATTTATCACAATTGGAGAATCAATTTTACTTTCAGACTTCACAGTTAATACCAATTGTTCACACCTGCAAACTTTCTTGATTACCATTTCTTCATCTTTGCTAGGCGTAACTCTTAATTATGATTGGGTGAAAGGAAAATGAAACTTAAGAAAGTGAAAATCAGACAGATCGACTGAAGCTACACATTGCATAATGCCAGGGTTAATTTTAAACACAATTTGCCAATAAAAGCCTTGAAGCTTATTCCATACTTAGTATTAAGCCATGCACCATTGTTTCCAAAATTAAAGCTTCATTGATTACATTAAATCAAATCAAACCAAACCAACCTGTTGTATCATTTAGTCGAATGTGCAAAACCCAGGCAATGTGCGAAGTGTTGATGTCACCTACTTTATTATAACTACATCAACTGATGGCATATTAGCCCTCACGTGTTTGTTCAGAGGCAATTTAGTCCTTGAACTAACACAAGTTTCTCATTCTGTCTAGAAACTAAGCTAATTGAAGCTTTTTTTCTCACAAGCTAATTTTGGTCTGGGGAAGATTTTTGTCAAGATCAGCAGCAGGAGAAAGTTAAATCTCCCTATTCTGCATACTGTATATCCAATTCAACACAAATGTTCTCTAAATGTATCTTTTTTTAAAAATAATTCTCATAGAAAGCCTCTTGTAATTAAGCCTCTAGAGTTCACATATGAGCATAAATGCATGAGCACAACAATACAAAACAAAAATAAACAAAACTCATCTGCTCAATTTCAATCCTAGAGACGAACTGAGGGCTGAATCCAACAGTAACAGAGTGCATGGTTATACATAGGAAAACATTTTAATCAGACAAAATTGGGGCAGCTGTTTGTCTGAAAAGCAGGAGTCTTGAAAGTATATAGGAGCAGTGATGTATCATCATGTAGCATTGGTAAATATCAGTAAAAAAAATCTAGTTAGCTAAAGTTCAAGAGAAGTTAATTTATAAAATATGAAGGGAAGAAAAAGGAGGAAAGAAAAATGTTCTTGTTCCAAAAAAGACCTGCCACAACGCCTCTGATCATTGCTGTGATATGTGCAGTTTATCACTTACAATTGTGAACTATCTGGAGAAAATGTGACTAGAGATGTTTCATAGCACTGTGATAACATTTAATCATTCTTCCAGGCTGCAAAGATACTGACATGAAGTTACGGATTAAATAACACTAAATTGTTTTAGCATTATATTTTCATCAGTAGAACATTTGTTTTCTGAATCATATAAATGAGGTTAAGCAGTCTTCTCCAGTCTGGTGCCTTTCCAATGCATTGGGAGTTCAAATACCTGCATTCCTGTTCAAAAAACCCAACAACCAAATGGACTGGAAATTTTAGAATTTGTAAAAGGAAATAGAATGCATTACTCTACATCTGATTCAAACTATTGATAACTCAACATTTTTATCTAATTCAATTAGATAATTTGAATTGATAATTTGATTTGGATTTATGTGAATTAATTGTTATCATGGCTCTGGTAAGTAAATTATATAATTATGTCATTTACTAAAGCATAAATGCCATTCCAGTTCAAAACCAATGTTCAGTTCAACAACCTATCTCAGGGTGGGTAGTATAGGCGCAGCTGTGAGTTGGAAAAAGTTCCCAATTCTATTTTATTTTGTTAATTATTTGAATCATGTTCTCCAGGATAATGTTGTTGAAATTCAACACAAAATTACTGATTTTCAATAGGTTTTAAGACTTAAACAAAGAAGACTATAAATTCATGGCTGATGTAAAGTAGTACTCACAATGCCTTACACTAAAAACACCAGAAACATAAAGCGAAGTCTGTTATACCAAAATAGTTTTTTGCTAACCAGTTACCTACATCATGCTTTGGGCTTTTAGAACTCATAGTTTAAAGGTCTCATTATAAGGTTTGGATTCGACAAGCTCATTAGATAACAGGAAAAAAAGAAACTGAAATCTAATATTTTGCTGTCAATTTACTGGTTATTTTTGCAGCTCCCCCCCACCCAAAAAATATGTTGCTTTAGTGCATGTATGAAAGTTTGCTTTAGTTTTCCATCTGCTTAGCACTCAGCTTTATGACTTCACTCCCATCTTCATGGTTCAACAGTCCCTTGAGACCAAACAATAGCTATTCATTGTAATTTGCAATTGTCTGTGAATTCAGATGTAATAGCAAAGCACTGTGACTTGCAAATTAACATCCGGACATTGCTTGACTGTATTGCTGGGCAGTCTCTCTATCAGTAACTGCTTTGTTTTCTCTTTCCATGATTTGAAAATTACTGGGAAGCATCCAAATGTATAATTACTCCAACTCCATCCAGAACAAAGCTAGACAAGCTCTTATCCAATAAATGTCTTTGTGTCTAACTTCTGCACTCCCTAGGCAACATTGCAAATGCCTGAAAGATAATGGGTTTTGTTGTCCAAACAAAAGTGAAGTGCACTAGTTTACTTACCCAAGAACAAGGACTTCCTTTTATTATCATGTCCTTTCCCTAGGACATTTCTCCCATTAAAGGCATTGGACTCTTACTTTATACTGGACCAAAGGAGCAAATACCTATAAAGATATATATTTTTTGCTAAAAGATGTTCAACCTGGAACCAAGGTAAACTCTTAGCTATCACAGTCTTTTTCATATACTGTACATGTGAAAATTCACATGTATATATGTATATACAACAAAGAACTAATTTGTAAAACAAAACATAACCATGGCTACAGAATTATAAATAGTTAATGTTATTTTTTTATTTTGAAATATTACCTGTATAGAAATGAATATTGCTTTTTGTAGCCAATGTAATTCAGTCATTTTGTGGATGGATGGATGGATGGATGGATGGATGGATGGATGGATGGATGGATGGATGGATGAGAGCCAGTTTGGTCTAGTGGTTAAAGCACCAGGCTAGAAAGCAAGAGACTGGGAGTTCAAGTCCTGCCTCAGCCATGAAAGCCAGCTTTGTTACATTGGGTCAATCACTCTCTCTCAGCCCAACTCATCTCACAGGGTTGTTGTTGTGAGGAAAATAGAAGGAGGAAGGTATATTGGATATGTTTGCCACCTTGAGTTATTTGTAAAAATAATAAAAGTGGAATATAAATAATCAAATAAATAAAAATAGATAGGCTAATATTGGGATCCTAGATTATCTAGTAATCATAAAAATAAAATAAAATAATCCTAAAATGATATTTAGTATGTTTTCCTCTGGCACATGTCTTCTGCTAGATCTTTGGTCACAGTAAACATATGTGCACATTTTCCATTTTGTTATTTTCTTATAGTTTCCTTATAGTAACCCAATTTTTCCTTCAAGCTTACTATACTTATACAAACCTAGTGGGACCTAGTTACTTGCGGGATCGCATTCTGCCTCATACATCCCTGCGGCCGATTCGCTCCCACAGAGAGGGACTTCTCCGGGTGCCGTCCACTAGGCAGTGCCAGCGGACGATGCCCAGGGGAAGGGCCTTCTCTGTGGTGGGCCCGACCCTCTGGAACGACCTTCCCCCCGAACTTAGAACAACCACGGACCTCCGCTCCTTTCGCCAAAAGTTAAAAACTTACTTCTTTCATCAGGCCGGCCTGGCCTAATCTATCCTATCCTAGGCTGTAGTATAAATTTAAATTGTTTTAATAGGGATTGTAGGGAAATAGTGTTAAGGATTTTAAGATTTTAAAATTTTAGCGCAGGGTAAATTATTTAATTCGATTTTAAATATTGTATTGTTGTATTTATAAATATGCTTTTAAAGTCCTGTGCACCGCCCCGAGTCCCTTCGGGGAGAGGGTGCGGTCTATAAATCAAATCAAATCAAATCAAATCAAATCAAATCAAATCAAATCAAATCAAATAAATAAATAAATAAATAAATAAATAAATAAATAAATAAATAAATAAATAAATAAATAAATAAATAAATAAATAAATAAATAAATAAATAAATAAATAAATAAATAAATAAATAAATAAATAAACAAACTTCTATTTCATGTGTTATCTTCTATTCCATATTCAGGCTTTTCCCATCACAATGCAAAAAGGTGACAGGTTTTTTTTGACTAAGTCATGTTTACTAAATATGATTATATTTGCAAATTTAGTGCCCAAATTTATCAGTGATTCATAGATAGCAGCAATGTTTAATTCTTCACTCTTTTCAGTTTCTACCTCTTGAGATTGTATGTGTGTGTGTGTATGTTATTACCTATCTTGTGTGTGTGTGTGTTATTACCTATCCTTCCACTCTCCCTCCCTCCCTTCTTTCCTCCCTCCCTTCCTCCCTCATTTATATGTATGTGTACATGTTTGCATACCCATATGCATGCATTTTTTTTGCTGTCTTTCTCTGTCCCTCTTTCTTACATACGCACAAAGTTAAACATGGGTTGTATGGCTCTTGCTTCAAATTAAATCCAGGCTGGCTTGCATATTTCCCTTGAGACCTTCTGTTGCTTTCTGATGAATTACCTTGGGGACCTCATTGACAGGTGGCAGCAGAAGCTAAAACTAGAAAACTCGAAAATGGCCAAGAGTTTGCCATCAGTTGTTGTTGGCTTGAACTTCTCCCTGTCACATCAGCTGTGATTATGAGAGAAGGAGTCCTAATTTTCCATGAGATATTCCCAGTCTTGTTGTTTTTAGGGATGTCCATAGCATCCTCTCATTAAAAGCCTACTGAGTCCAAAATGAAATGTTTGCTGCTGAGTCAATATGCCAGACAGAGACAGCCCTTTGTTCAATTTGTGACATATTTTCTCTGTAAATATAAGCTAGTTTTCTGTCTAGTGCACCTTCCAAAATAACTTAAATGTAATGTAGGATTAGCAAAGGGATTGGTTTCCTTTCCATATCCAATTTGGCCTCATAGAACAACCACCATCTCACCCAAAATCCTTGGGTTTACTTCCAATTGTATCTCCAAGGTTGACAGCCAAATTGCAGTTTCAATAACAAATTGGTAAAAGCAGGCAAAGTTAATCATATTAAGTGTACTTAATTGCTTTATATTGCATGTTAAAGTACAGTGCATCTTCACCCTAAGTATTTGCAATGGGTGGAAACTAATCAAGGAGAGAAGCAACTTAGAACTAAGGAGAAATTTCCTGACAGTTAGAACAATTAACCAGTGGAACAGCTTGCCTCCAGAAGTTGTGAATGCCCCAACGTTGGAAATCTTTAAGATGTTGGATAGCCATTTGTCTGAAACGGTATAAGGTTTCCTGCCTAGGCAGGGGGCTGGACTAGAAGACCTCCAAGGTCCCTTCCAACTCTGCTATTGTATTGCATTATTTGTGACTAACCAGTCACTTTCTGCAACATGGTTTTGCTTTGGATTCAGATTAATCCTTAAAACTGACCGTTTGGAGCGACGAAAGATTTAAAAAATTAATTTTGATTTATTTCCATACATTTCTCCTAAGGGCAATTAAGTCTAGAGTTGCAGATATAATTACTGAGTATAAATTTTGAAGATACCTTGGAGCTCAATATAATGCTGGTAACATTACTACAACGTGAAATCAATCCAACTCAATGTTGTTAAAGCTAAGGGGAGACAGGATAGTGGATCTCAAATAATTGAAAGGTTTTCATGGGCAGTAGTATGTCAATGTGTTCTCTATAGCTCCTGGTGATAAGGAAGAACTGGGTAGAAGCTTTACAGAGGGAATACCAAATTCCAAACTAGGGAGAAACATCCTAATTGTGATAATTATTAAGTAGGAAAATATCCTAACTACAGAAATCATGAGCACAACATATTGAATTGGAAGACCTCCACCCCTGTTTTTCGATGACTCAATAATATTTAAATTTATAATTTGATAAATTATAACATTCCATGAACTTTTTTTTAAATTAAAAATGGAAATTATAAAACTAACAGATCATATATATATCTATATATATATAGCCATACCCTTACTGGGATTTGAACCTGAGAAGTATTACCTGTGAGGCAGGTATAATTGCCACTAAGCCACAGGTTCTCCTCCTCAATCAGCTGAGCCAGGGGAATAAGTATATATTGTGTCACAACACCCTGGTATGCCCCAAATATAGGTGGGAGCAGAACTGCTTCCCTTTTCTGTCTTTTGGCTCACTCTATGAGCCATCCAGGCAGAAAGCTATTTTTTGTTGCCTTTGTTATATTTGTGTTATGTTTGTGCTGATAAATAAATAAAGGGAGACTAGTATAGATCTATGCAATATATACTTATTCCCCTGGCTCAGCTGATCGAGGAGGAGAACCTGTGGCTTAGTGGCAATTACAACTGCCTCACATGCAATACTTCCCAGGTTCAAATCCCAGGGTATGGCTAACTGATGAGAGCTAAATAGCTTGAAATAGATCTATAGTCTCCTTTTATTTATTTATCAGAACAAATGTAACACAAATATAATAAAGGCAGTGAAAAAAAAGCTTTCTGCCTAGATGGCTTCTAGGGTGAGTCAAAAGACAGAAAGAGGAAGCAGTTCTGCTCTCTCCCATATTTGGGACATACCAAGGCGTTGTGACTCTATCTATCTATCTATCTATCTATCTATCTATCTATCTATCTATCTATCTATCTATCTATCTATCTATCTATCTATCTATCTATCATCTAGTGCTAGGTATACAATGACTTAAACGAAGGTATGATATGAATGCAGGATACTGAATGCAAAATTGACACATAATAAAAGAAATTTAGAACTTTTTTTAGGAGAATAAACAAAAACTGTACAAATACATAATTTTGTAATTAGAATTCTTCATTGAAAATGTGCACCAAGTTTAACATTTAATGTAAGAAAAAAACATTGTATGAACTGGAAAAACTCAATTCTGCTCAATCATTTAAACTTTTTCAGCTGCATTGCCTTCTAAATACATACTGTGTACTTCACAATATGATGTGTGTAAACAAGAAACAGTAAGGAAAATGTATCAAGCTGTTTGGCTTCTCTTTCATCCATGATACTTCAGAGATCTAAGCAAGTTGTTGAGTCCAGATACACAGAAAAGAACAGTTAATGTATTTACCCTACCCCTGGCAGCCTGCAACATCTGAACAAACAAAATGTCTGAATCACACACACACCCTATCCCGAGAACCAGGTTTGGGTTTTTTTCTGCACTTTAAACATGGTTGGAATGTGAGATCAGGCATATGTACCACATAATACAGCATTCCCCAGAACCTTTTTCTTGCTGCAGAGATGAGAAAGTGGACAGAAAGCAAATGAGTTGGGAAAGCAATTGAACTTCTCTCTTCCCCAGAGAGCCTGGATAGTTCCCTAATTCATCTGAGCAGGTCCACTGGAATGATAAAATATTATATCTCATATCCTACAATGTTAGCATTCAAAAACTAGGCTTGAGGACGACCAAGGGGACCCCTGGGGGAAAGCCACAAGGTAACAAGAATGGTTTGGGGATTTTGTAGCATTTAATGACTAACAGTATAGTAAAACTCATTTGCTCTTTTCAGAAACCTAAATACAGAAGTTCTCATGGGATCAACATTCAGTTCTGCATGGTATTTTGGATCATGTGGTAAGCTTCTAGTCTCATGGAAGTTGCATATGCAAAGGTTGCATTACTGCCAAAGTTCACTCATTTATGACTTTACTAAGTAACATAAGCAACATCTGAAGGAAAACAGCACACTTCAGCCATTCATCCATACAGTGGTGGGTTTCAAAAAAATTTAGAACCTCTTCTGTAGGTGTGGCCTGCTTTGTGGGAGTGGCTTGCTAGTCATGTGACTCGGTGGGAGTGGCTTGCCAGCCATATGACCAAGTGGGAGTGGCTTGCCAGCCATGTGACTGGGAAGGCGTGGCCAACTTGTAAAATGTGATGAAACTCACAACCCTCTTGCTTAGCAACCAAAATGTTGGCTCAGAAACTCTGGCATTTGAAGCATGCAAGTCTTAAAGCTGTCAAGTTACAAGACCCTTGCACCCCTAACCCTTTAGAGAAAAAAAACCCAGGAGTGTTCAAACTTGACAGCTTTAAGACTTGTGGACTTCAACTTCCAGAATTCCTCCTCTCGCTCTTTATCTTGATGATGTGCGGACGGGTGAGGGGAGGGAGTTGGAACTAGTTCTAAATGGCACTGTAGATTTGTGGAACGTCTTCTATACAAGAGGTTAGAACGGGCAGAAACCCACCCCTTCATCCATACCATGTGCTATAGCAGCCACTTATGATTATCTTAAGGAGGGCTGAATAATAATATCTAGGTTTAAGAAGTAAAAAGTGCAGGAGTTTATACTGGCCACATGTTTCATTTCTGAACCTAGGCCAAAAGTTCAGAAAGCAACCTATATTAATAGTACTGATCACTCAGTGATATTCACAATAACAAAACAAAGACAAAGGTTAAGAAAATAAGAATAAAATATGGGACACAACCTGAACTGGACCACACTGCAAAAGAGCTCAGTTTTTAACATCCTTTTACAAGTCATTGGAGATAAGTTTATTCTGATCTTCCTGGAAAGACTGTTCCAAAGCATGGGCACTGCCCCTGAAAAAATATATTATGCTATCTCAGTCTGATACATGGACCTGATCTTTAGCTGAACATGGCACACATAATCTGCTTCTCCTGAGGTGCTGGGTTGGTGATCCACCACAACGGCATCAACTGTATTCCCAAGAAAAGGGAGGTTGGAGACCAACCAAAAGACCCAGAATGGTTTCAGAAATGCACATACCAGTCTCCTTCAAGACTGGGGCCAATCCCCCTCCTCATAATGAAGGGTTAAATGTCTCTGAGATCCAAGTTTGATATGAAATACATCTGGGAAGATTGTACTCAAGGCTTCATTGCCAAATTTGCCTAGTCAGGTTGTGGTTATGAACATACCGTATTTTTCGGAGTATAAGACACACCGGAGTATAAGACGCACCAAGGTTTTGAAGAGGCAAATTACAAAAAAAGTAGGTAGGAAGGTAGATAGATAGAGGGAGAGAGAGGGAGAGAAAGAAAGAGAAATACGGTAGGTAGGTAGATAAAGGGATAGAGAGAGAGAAATAGAGAGAAATACAGTAGGTAGGTAGGGAGAGAGAAAGAGAGTAGATAGGTAGGTAAAGTGATAGAGAGAGAGAGAAATAGAGAGGGAGAGAGAAATACAGTAGGTAGGGAGAGAGAGTGCCTGTGTAGGTAGGTAGGTAGGTAGGTAGGTAGGTAGGTAGGTAGGTAGGTAGATAAAGGGGAAGAGAGAGAAATACAGTAGATATGTAGGGGGAGAGGGAGAATGTGTGTGGGTAGGTAGGTAGAAGGATAGAGAGAGAAATAGAAAGAGAGAGAAATACAATAGGTATGTAGGGGGAGAGGGAGATGTGTGTGTGTAGGTAGGTAGGTAGAAGGATGAGAGAGAAATAGAGAGAAAGACAGTAGGTAGTATGGAAGAGAGAGAGAGTGTGTGTGTAGGTAGGTAGGTAGAAGTATATATAGGTAGGTAAAAAGAGAGAGAGATTAGGTAGGGAGGTTGATGTTTTCAGGTGTATTTATCTATGTCCTGCAGAAGGAAATCGCTGACAAACCTTAAAACTTCGTTTCTACTTGCTCAGAAACAGTTAAAGAGCCTTCCGAAAGGGGGGGGGGGAGCCTTTGCATGGGACAAACTTCCAAAACAGCCCATTTCTCCGTGAAAATGAGGCCATTTTTTTTCCAAATAAAAAGCATAACTAGCCTTGGGCGGGGGCTTGCAGAATGCTCCTGGGTGTGTGTGAAAAATGAGCAAAAAACCCTCCCCATTTATCGCCCGTTTGAGGCTAATTCCTGCCCTCCCCAGCCCCCAGGAGCTGTCTGGAAGCCTCGGCACAGCCAGTTTGGTGAAGGGGGCGGGGTTCCAGGAGGCAAAAAGGGTTTTTTTGCGCTTTGCATACTTCCCCAAACTGCTCTTTCTCCACGAAAACGGGGCCGATTTTCTTCAAATAAAAAGCATAACTAGCCTTGGGGGACTTGCAGAATGCTCCTGGGGGGGGGGATAAAAATGAGCAAAAAAATCGTCCCATTTATCACGAAAACGGACCATTTTTATGTCAAATAAATTGCATGCATAGCCCTATGGAGGCTTATAGAGTGCTGCTGGGGCCTGGGGGAGGGGGAAACGGCCCGTTTGAGGCTAATTTCTGCCCTCCCCAGCCCCCAGGAGCTCTCTGGAAGCCTCCACAAGACTAGGCACAGCCAGTTTGGTGAAGGGGGTGGGGTTCCAGGAGGCAAAAAATATTGTATTCGATGTATAAGACGCACCCAGATTTTCAACCTGTTTTAGAGGGGAAAAGGTGCGTCTTATACTCCGAAAAATACAGTAAGTCTGCCATTTCACACATCATCAAGTCATGAATGAAGGTGGTCCTAGTGCAGAGCAACCTAGCATTAACCCTAGCACCTTGAGGCCAGGTAATCCAAAAATTGGGCCACCTGACTCCAAGAATGCAACAAACAGGTCAGAAGTTCACTGCCATTCTCCCAACAACATGTGAAAATTCTCAGCAAGAAAAATATTACAGTTCTGTAAAAGTGATAATTATCTGCCATTCTCAGATAATGAAGAGATAGTATTTATTGACATGTACATTTTGAAAGGGTCAGCAAATTTTGTTTTCCAAGGGTTTTATATTTAAAAATGTCATGTTGCTCCATTTATTGATTCTCTCTATGGGGGAGGAAAGCAAATGTTAGCCTAGCCTTACAAATAATCTAACAGTGTCTGGGATGAAATTTAAGAGTAGATGTTATTGATTGATATCAGGAGTCTGCATAAATAAGGAAGCAAAAACTGCTGTGTTTGTGCATGTGTGTGTGAGAGAGAGAGGGAGTGTGTGTGTGTGTGTGTGTGTGTGCATGTGTGTGAAATGTACATATACACATTTCACACACATACCCATTCACCATTTGAAAAAGACTCTTATTGCCTTGAATTCTGCATACTAAGAAATATATTTTTAACACATAAAAGGAGAGTAAAAATAAGAACAGAGTTCAGGTTCACAGAGACTGTGGTCTGTGAAAATTAACCAGGGATACTAAACTTCAGAAGCATATGCTTGTCTTTGAAGTCTTCAAAAGAGACTGTGGTCTTTCCTGATAGAACCTTTAATGCTGAAGCTGCTCACTGCCAGAAAAACCTTTTCAGCTGAATGTACTCAAAGGTTGCCCACTGATAATTAATTAATTGTCTGTCTTTGGCATTTTTAATCAGTTGGTCAAATGAACAAACTTAAATTCTTCTGTGGTTTAGCTATTTTAAATGGAAAAAAATTTAGTAAGTTCTGGAAGATCAACCCATACTGATTACTGAATTGTTATAACGATCTTTCCTTGACATGCCTTATCAAATCCTATGGAAGATCACATTTCTTTGTTTGTCTGCTAGTTTTATATTCCATCTTTCCTTTAAGAGGTCAATGGAGATTAAGGTTTATTACCCCCCCCCCCCTAAAATCAATTCTATGAGGGTAGGTTGGAGTAAGAGTGACATAATTTGCGATATAATAGAAAACTATCTGTTGATTTAAAAAGAAAAAAAACACCATATGTGTACATTTTCTATTAATATGTGGACCAAACTAATTGAATGTCTATCTGTTTTCACATGCAATAAAAGTTCCTTCAAGTTGAGCTCAATTCCTTCAGATGTTCCAGATCGATCAGTGTAATTTTATTCAAGGACAGAGACAGACTGCTACTTCCTACTCATGCCAACAGATTAATTCTTTAATGGTCCACCAAGTTGAATTAGCTTCCAAATTAGCTTCCAAATCCAATCATGCATCCAATGAAAGTTAGCATCCTCTCTAGCTGTTGACCAGTTTTTTTCTGTCATTGTCCATTTATTAGTATGGAAGCCTTGTGGGCTACAGAAATCTCCAAGCAGAAGTCTACAAGTAGAGGTTGGCTCAGATATCCTTGCTACTAGATAAACAAGAAAAAGGGCAAGACAAAGCATGTAACTTGGAGACACTAAAGAGAGAGGAGTTTAGCTCTTCACAGTGGTGTCTGTAGGGAGACTTAAAAAGTCCAATATAGCCTACAGGTCCATGTAATCACAGCTTTGCTGTGTGTGTGTGTGTGTGTGTGTGTGTGTGTGTGTGTGTGTGTAAGAGAGAGAGAGAGAGTTTAATATGACAATATTTTAAAGGGATAGGACTTCTATTACACAATCACACTTACTAACTTGACTTTTTAACTCCTGTGAATGTATGTTTGTCCAATATCTTTTTAAGCAACAATTTATATTGTTGCTTTTATACAGAGTATAAAAGTCAATATAATGTATGCAAGAAGGAGTAAACAAAAAGATAAAAGGCTGTTTGGGGATTTAAAAATGAGGAGACTTTATTCACCCTAACAATGGACTCTTCCTCATTGCCAATTTAGCGCCTCTGAAGTTAAAATTAGCCATGCTTAAATTTGGGATCATTGTGACTTGGAATCAAATGTACTGACAGGATTAAAATGTTTTCAAATGCTTCTTCAAAAGCCTTGCTTTCAAAGGTCTAGGCATTTTTCCTCAAGGGAAAAATAAATAAAAACAAATATAAAAAGCAGAAAAATGCCCTAGCATTTAAGTAACATACAACTTCTTGTTTTTTTAAATTCTCCCTTCTTTGTCCAGATAAAACATTCTACCTATAAATTTATTTGTTATGTATCTCCTAGCATTTTAAGGGGCATATAGGGAATCTAGAGTTATAAAACGAGCACATAAACAAAAAGGTAAAAGATAATGGAATCCCTTAGATGTTACATTTATAAATATCCATAACATTACTGAAATCCCTTGCTTTTTTCCACTAAAGTTCTCTCAGGACATTGTTTAGAAAATGGATGCTGTTCTGCCCCTGTAGAAGGAGAAACATAAAAGTATTTTAATTTGATCTCTTTAACTAAAACATTTGCTAGTAGAAATTAAACACACTTTTGGACTCCTATTTTCTCTTGGGAAAAATGGCCAAATATAAAATTAGGTCAAATAACTTCCTTCTGATTTCACAAAAAAAAAAAAAAATGTTTTACAATAGTCATAAAAGGACACAAGTCTGTATGCTGTAGATATACACCACTTCATATTTTGAATAGCAGTTCTGATTCATATAATATGGAGAAGTTAAAGCTGAACAAAAATGGTTTAGCTAAGAAGCCTCAACTTTCAAATTTGAGTAAAGACAAGAGGCAAACAGTGCTCCTAACTCATCCCAAAAGATTGGGATGAGTTAGGAGCACTAGGGATGCCTCCCTAGATTATATCATAGTGTTGAAAGAGGTTGCTTTATGTGGTTGCTTTAGTTACTGTCTGGAATCCTGCATTTCACAGCAACTTCTGTCTGCTATCACAGGGGTCTCTAACCTTTGCAACTTTAAGTCTGAAGGACTTCAGCTCCCAGCGAAGCTGGCTGGAGAATTATGGGAGCTGAAGTCCTTCAGACTTAAAGTTGCAAAGGTTGGAGACCCCCTGGGCTATCAGAGTGTTTGAAAAGATGTCAGAAGTCACTACTTTCCTTTCCTACATTACTACATTTCCAAGATTACTACTGTTATGTCCATCCAAATGCAATGGGTATCTCAAGCCTTCAGCAACCCAGTAGGAAGCATGAAGTCAGTGCAACACAGGAAAGTGCAAAATAGCTACAGTGCAGAATGTTGAGAAAATACAACGTTAGATGAGGGGTCAGCAACCTTAAATACTCAAAGAGCCACAAAGGTACTAACCGGAAGCCCGCCATTCAATTCTGGAGTCAACCGGAAGTCTGGTTCCCCCACCAAAGAGTCTCCTTCTAGATGCCGTCCTTTTTTCTCTACCTGCCCTAACCAAAAGCACTATTAATTGTGGAGCCAACCAGTGACAGGGAGTCACAGCAGAGGGATGAAAAAGCCACATGCAGCTCCAGAGCCGCAGTTGCTGACCCCTGGGTTAGCTGATTTCCTCTTCATCCAGACCTGGTGGCTCCAATTTATAGGTTCACCTGTCCTAAATAGGTCAGATAGTGGAGGGAGAATAGAAAGAATGAAAGCTAAATTATTTTTGTGACTAGGCACAGAGTTACCTCAGTAGCATATGACAGTCTTGGATTTTGGTGGGAGTGGCAAGAAAGAAGAGGAAGCAAAAGGACATTTGGAACCAGCTGTGTCCCTTCTACTGGCAGAAAAAGAACTTGATGGTAAATACAGACTAAAGGGAGTGTGGTGGCCTAGCAGTTGACAATCAACTGGAAAGTTGGCAGTTCAAGACCAAAGTACCATATCCCTGAAAGTTGTATCGCTGAAAGTTGCATCCACGAGAGCACAATGGATTGCCAGGAGTGAATCAAGATTTGGAGAACAAATTAAAAGACTTTCAGGATTCAGGAGAGCCAGATGAAAGATGGGGCAAATATGCTAGCAAGTGAGAAAGAAAAAGTTACTTGTCATTCTATGGGTGTTTGCAAAAGAATAAATTCCATGTCTAAAACGTCTGGTCTCCCTTCTCCTGCAAAACCAAAAAAATTTACTTAGTACTGGACAGTTTTGTCTTGGCTGGTGTATGTCAGAGATTAAATTCTGGTCATAATTTGTTCTGTGCTTTTCCTCCATTTTTCAATATAAGAGAGAGGATAATTGTAAAAAATCAAAGTACAATACAATACAATACAATACAATAGCAGAGTTGGAAGGGACCTTGTAGGTCTTCTAGTCCAACCCCCTGCATGGGCAGGAATCTTACACCATTTCAGACAAATGGCTGTCCAACATCTTCTTAAAGACTTCCAGGGTTGGGGCATTCACAACTGCTGGAGGCAAGCTGTTCCAGAGGTTAATTGTTCTTACTGTTAGGAAATTTCTCCTTAGTTCTAAGTTGCTTCTCTCCTTGGTTAGTTTCCACCCATTGCTCCTTGTCCTGCCCCCAGGTGTCTTGGAGAAAAGTTTGACTCCCTCTTCTTTGTGGCACCCTCTGAGATATCGGAACACTGCTATCATGTCTCCCCTGGTCCTTCTCTTCATCAAACTAGACATACCCAGTTCCTGCAAGTGTTCTTCATATGTCTTAGTCTCCAGTCCTCTAATCATCTTGGTTGCTCTTCTTTGCACTCTTTCCAGAGTCTCCACGTCTTTTCTACATCGTGGCGACCAAAACTGTATGCAGTATTCCAAGTGTGGCCTTACCAAGGCACTATACAGTGGCATTAACACTTCACGCGATCTAGATTCTATCCCTCTGTTGATGCAGCCTAGAACTGTGTTGGCTTTTTTGGCAGCTGCTGCACACTGCTGGCTCATATTTAAATGGTTGTCCACTAGGATTCCGAGATCCCTCTCGCAGTTGCTACTATTGAGCAAGGTACCACCTATACTGTACTTGTGCATTTGGTTTTTCTTGCCTATATGTAGGACCTTACTTTTTTCACAATTGAATTTCATTTTATTAGACAGTGCCCAATGTTCAAGTTTGTCTAGATCCTTCTGTATCTTAAGCCTATCTTCTGGAGTGTTGGCTATTCCTGCCAGCTTGGTGTCGTCTGCGAATTTGATGAGTTCCCCATTTATCCCCTCATCCAAATCGTTGATGAAGATGTTAAAGAGTACTGGGCCTAAAACAGAGCCTTGGGGGACTCCACTGCATACTTCCTTCCATGTAGATGCAGTTCCATTGAGGACTACACGTTGAGTGCGGTTGGTCAGCCAGTTACGAATCCATTTGGTGGTGGTGCTGTCTAACCCACAATTTTCTACTTTATCTAATAGTAGGTTATGGTCTACTTTATCAAATGCCTTACTGAAGTCCAGGTAAATTATATCAACAGCATTCCTCTGGTCCACTGATTTTGTTACTTTGTCAAAGAATGCAATTAGATTCGTCTGGCATGATCTGTTTTTGACAAACCCATGTTGGCTTTTGGCTATTACTTTGTTTGCTTCTAGGTGTTCACTTATTTGTTGTTTAATTATCTTTTCCAGAATCTTTCCTGGTATTGAGGTCAGGCTGATGGGTCTATAGTTTCCTGGATCTGTTTTTTTTCCTTTTTTGAAGATGGGAACCACATCTGCTCTTTTCCAGTCTTCTGGCAGTTCCCCGGTGCTCCAGGATCTCTGAAAGATATAGTTCAGTGGTTCTGAGATCTCGTCTGCCAGTTCCTTCAGAACCCTGGGGTGTAATCCATCCGGTCCTGGTGATTTGAACTCGTCCAGGGCAGACAGGTGCTCACTTACCATTTTCTTCTCTATTTCAACTTGTGTTCCTAATCTGATATTTGTGGTGCTGTTTTTGATTGATTGGACTGTTTTATCCCTTTGTGTAAAGACAGATGCAAAGAAAGAGTTAAATAGTTCTGCTTTCTCCCTGTTGCTTATCATCTTCTTGCCATTTTCTCCCAGCAGTGGACCAATTGTTTCCTTAACTTTTTTCTTATTTTCTTATTTTTAACATGTTAAAAGTATCCAAATCAAGTGGGAAAGAATTATATAAAAAGAACTTCACCAAATTGGTTTTGTTCGCTCAAAAGTCCAATTCTTTGCCCCCTTAACAAACAAATGTAGATAATGTAATTCAACTGTTGACAGACCAAATATATCAGTGACTTAAACTGCAAGTCAGGAATAATTTTATCCTTCCAATGATATATAATTATTCTTTTGATCAACTCCTATGCTTAGATAGCCACAATTCCTCTTGTCTTAGGAATGTCAAATACTATACATAAAGCCATGGGTAAACTTCATGGGTTTGCATCTGATGGTTCGGACCTTGAAGTTGCTTGTAATTAACAGCCGGTATCTGAGTTCTGCTTTTCTAAGTACAAATTTGTTTTCAATATTTTAATAAGTTCTGTGGAATAATAAAATGGCAAATGAAGTTTGATAAAATTAATGTTTTTTAAAAAGTTATACAATATAATTAGTCACTGATTAACTTGTCAACAGTAAAGAGGTGAAAAAATATAACTAATACATATTCATTTGAAAATTTTGAAATAATTACATGTCATTCAACCTGTTTTTATCAAATACAAGTCTCATCTATCAAGTATGGTTTTCCTCCTGTTGAAAGAATAATCAAAAATATGAAGACAATTAGGTTAACTATTTCAACCTCTGCAGAAAGACATTGATGGGCATTTAAAGTTTAACATTAACATTGTCTAAGATTTTCTTGGACTAAAAGCATTTAAAATCTAATTAAATCTAATTCCGTATGCACACTGGGAAATCATCTAAGCTAGAACTGCAGGAGTCAGTCAGTCTCTCTATTTATCTATCTTATTTCTATCCTCCTCAAAATAGCACTCACCAGAAGAATGAAGATCATGAAAGAAAATCTAATACTCTCTAGATTTATCTCTTTTCAGAAACTTAGTTTGTAGACATGGCAGCAAGTGCTGTAGAATGGGACATCATCCCTCAGAAAGTTCTAACCTAGGGGCCCTACAGAATTTACTAACTCAATTCTGATTAATTAATATATACAAAGTTAGATATAGATTGATAGCCATAGATGGTGGCCTATTAAAAGTTTCATTAAGAGTATTATTTTGGGGTGGGTTTTTTTACCTGCTTAACAGTATTTCATAGAAACTGATACTCTCATTGTCAGAAACTCTGTATCCATGCAGATAGTTATCTTTATTTGATCTATATTATGTGGATGAATGGTATGGGATTCATTTCCATCTGTTTTAGGAAAGCAAGTTAATAACATTACATAAGCAAGGAAAACTAAACCACAGAAGTTCAGACCCATCAGTGTTCATATCCCAGTTTTTGCGGGAAACTAAATGAGTCTTCTGCTCATTCTAAATCAAAATACATCCAGGTCTAGAGGTAGTATGGTAAAGTGATTGCTTGAATAGACTAAGGCAGGGATGTCCAAACTTGGGGACTTGTGGACTTCAATAGCTGGCTGGGGAATTCTGGGAGTTGAAGTCCACAAGTCTTAAAGTTCCCAAGTTTGGACATCCCTGGACTAAGGGAAGACATTTTAAGCCTCTACCCCACTCCTGAGCCATGGAAGCTCATTAGATTATTTTGGACCAGTCACTGTCTCTCATCTCAGTTTACTTTGTAGGATTGTTATTCTGGGGAATAATTAGTGGAGGAAGTATTAAATACAGCACCCTTAACTCAAGTTATTGTGCAGATTAAAATTACTCTCAGATAAAAGAGGTGAGATAATATCACTGTGCCTATTTCAAAAGAATTCCCAGAAGTTCGACCAGCAAATATCATCTGATGGCATCTGATAATAAGATGCAGTACAGTCCATGTGTCAATCTTCAATTACAATCTTTAATTCTGAACTCATTCAGCATTCCAATAATATCTAACCAATGAGGAATTATACTTATAATCTATGTATTATATAGTTCCTTCAAATTTAGCAATGATGAGAGCCAACAATTTAAAAATATTCCTTGAGAGCTCTAATAATCCCTAAAGAAAATATTTTGTTGTATTTTTTACATCCTAAGGAACAAATTTTCAATTGCCTTAAAACCTGAGGCTATTTACTATGTACTGTAGAATACTCCAATTCTTCATTCCAAATTTCTTGTACATTGTACACATTTATTGTTATTCTTTTTAAATGTTGGTAGTAATAAAGTGACAGTTTAGTTTTAATAAAACCTTCTCTAGCAAACTTAATGCCTCTGGCACTTGAGAGGCCGCAAGGGCATTAGGGCCAAACGTGTAGATAACAACTGTTTTAACTGGATATATTGCCATTGAGTCTTTTTAGATAAATTATGTTCCTTTTGTAGAATCTCAAAGGTTTCAAGTAGCATTACTTTATGGAAAATAATGATTCCATTATAAGCCCTTGGTTTTTTTTCTAACAAGAAAAAGCTTGTTATGAATGCTTGCATCCAGGTTCTCAAATCTTGAAGCATAATTAATTGAGACAGCACAGCACATGTTTAAAAAGGGAGAACTTCTACAGATCATTTCTCAATAATGCTTTTAAAGATGCGCATTGTTAACATCTCTATTCTTCCTGTGGCATTGCCCTATCTTAACAGTTACATATTAACACCAATAGCCATGTATCTTACACATCTTAATATTCCCAACAGGAAAAGGTCCTTCACCTAAGCCCGATGTAATGCATTACCTTCAGCACACCTAGCTGGAAGACACAAAAAGTTTCAAAACCCTTTATGAGTATACCCTTGTGACTCAGGACATGTAGAAACAAAAGTACTACTGTTCTTTTGTACTGCCAGTTTTACACAGCAACCTGAAATGTTTCAATTTCTCACTCCTGGCTAGTAAAACTGGACAAAGTGACCAGCAATACAAACAATTCTTACTTCCTGATATTAAACTTTAAATAATATGTAAGATCACCAGGTTCTTGCATTGGCATACAAAATTACACAAAGGATAGTTAAGAGCAATTGAACTTGTTTAAGCAGGGACTGGCATATAACCAATAACCCACTGGTCATTTTTTTTTAAATGTCAGATACTATGCAGCTGATTATTCTCACCCAGAATGATATTAAAGTCCAAAATCTGTAAGAGAATTTTGAGTTATTATCCCATAAAATAGAGTCACTGTTTGTATTTACTGACTTATTCCATGCATCTTGCAGACATTTATAGAAATGAGAGAGAATGAATTAAAAATTAACACAAACAGAAGTGACAAAACTTTAGAACTATCAGTTCTGGGTTGCAAAATCCAGATGTCTACCAGATGGTAGGAATGCATTCAGTTTGCTGCTGTCTAGTGATT